>QEPC01003920.1:2937160-2998438 GCA_003113815.1 Sphenodon punctatus
TCTCTTTTAAACCTTACATTGACTCTGTTGCCAAATCCTGCCGATTCGCCCTCCATAACATTGCTCGGATCCGCCCCTTTCTCTCTACCTCCTCGGCCAAAACCCTTGTTCATGCCATGGTTATCTCTCGCCTGGATTACTAAAACCTCCTCCTCTCTGGCCTCCCTCGCTCTCACCTGTCCCCACTTATCGCAATCCAAAACTCTGCTGCCAAGGTCACTCACTCTGCCCGTCGCTTCGACCATGTGCAGCTTCTCCTCTTCACTGGCTCCCCCTTCCTGAACGTATCCTGTTCAAACTCCTGGTTTTCATGTTCAAAACACTGCACGACCAAGCTCCCCCTTACTTCTCGGACCTAATCTCCCTATGCACTCCTGCATGCGCCCTCCGCTCTTCCGCTGTCCCCTCCCTCACTCTCCCTCATTTCTCCTGCTCACCTAACCACCTTTGACCCTACTCCCTCGCTGCCCCCCATGCCTGGAACTCCCTCCCTGCCCACATCCGCCTTGCCTCCTCCCTCCACTCCTTCAAATCCCTCCTCAAGACCCACCTTTTCCTTGCCGCCTTTCCCAATGCCTGCTAGTCATTCCCCGTATACTTACTGTCTGCCCTCCTCTGCAGACTGCTGCAACCTTCCTGACTGTAACCAAGCCATGCACACGCACCTGAGACTTCGCATCCGCTTGAATGTTTGTTTGTCTTCTTCCGTCTCACCTACTGTCCTCCCTCCCTGTCTCCCCCTCCTTGTCTTTTAGATTGTAAGCCACAGGCAGGGACCGCGTCTATTGTATGTTTCTGTACAGCACCAAGCTCATGACTGGCACTATATAAATGTTTATAATAATAATAATACAAAGGTCCCTTGCCTTGACCCACTCTCCTCCGGTTCAAATCACAGAGTCCTTTTCAGGACATCTCCACCAGGCTCAAACCCTTGTGACCAGGCATAATCCCTCCAGCAGCCAGGTTAGCCATCCTTTAACTTAGCCTTCCTGGCTGGTTGCTGAGGCAGAGCCCCTTGGCTCCTACTTCAATCAAGCAATCCCCAGCAGTTCTCTAATGTTCCCATTTGAGGACCTAGGGCTGGTCTGGCCTTGCCCAGGTCCAGCTGACTCTACTGAGGCTGCTTTTAGAAGAGCGGGTTGCCATCGTGTGATATTTAAAAATCTTTGCCGACCGCGAATTAAATACCTCACAATCGAGGTATTTAATTTGCAGTCGACAAAGAACGTGCGACCGCCTTCTATGCACATGATCCTCACCGGCCATCTCGTGTAATCCCGCATCGCGGGATTTTGAAATATCACGCAAGCAGGCTGCGCGACAGTGACCTGCTCGTCTAAAAGCGGCCTAAGACACATACGCCTGTGAGTCACCAGGCACTGTCCTCCTGCACTACCATTAGCACTAACTCAAGGTGTGATCCATCTTCATTACTTATGCCTGTGCTTTTCAGGCTGGCATTAATACCTCCCCGCTACACATACTATGGAGAGAGAAAAAAACACACACCCAGATACTTTTTTTAACTGAGCATGTTAAACTGTGTAAGCAGAGGCTAGCATAGCTTCAATTTGTCACATGACCCAAGAACTGAAAATCCAGACTTGGCCTAAAATCTAAATCTCTTAGTTTTGTTTCAGTCAAATGCCTCCATGCATTCTTTGAAAACTGCTGTACATACAATTTTGAGAAACCTAGTTTTTAAATAATTTCTACTAGTGCCCTAACACCCTAAATCTAGGTGTTTATTTTATTCACTAGCACATTTCCCCACTATTCTTTAACCTAATGTCTTAATCGGTTTTAGTAAATTATATCAGGGCTGACAATTGGCTTTCCAAATTCCAACCTAATGTAAATTGAAGTTGCTAGGCCACTGTTTAAACCTCCTGGAAACTGGTTGCATAATGGAAACAAGTGACTCAAGATGAGACAATAGTAAAGAAGTTATTATAGGAGTATAATATACACTATGTTCATACTGTTACTACAGTTCATTTATCACCCTTCTCTCCCCTCCCCCACACCTCCTCTTTTACATGATGTAATAGGCAATGGCAACAGAAGGAAGGGGGCAAAGGTACCTTTTCTGCTTTGTACCATTTTCTTCCTGAATGAACTAGCCATTACTGTGTTTTATTAATCCATATCTATATCTATCTCTGTAACCTCCTTTTGCATCCCCCTTTCCCTTTGCACCACACCCCTCTCCAGCCCCTCACCTTTCCCCTCCCCTCCTTCTGTTACCATTGTCTATTACATCCCCCCTTGCCTATCCTCAGCTCCACTCACACCTTATTTCTAGTGCTTATTCACTCACTACCTTCCTGTTTCTTCTAATGTACCCCACCCTCCCTTTCTACTCTTTGTATTGCTTATCTCCCCCTGTTCTCACCTTCTGTTACTACGGTTTGTTTATCACCCTTCTCTCCCCCCACCTCCTATGGTACATGATATATAGCCACTGTACTTTGCTCAAATCTCCAGTTCTGACCTCTACTTGCCTGAGGAAGGACCCTGTGATGTCTGAAAGCTTGCACATTTCCACCAACAATAGTTGGTCCAATAAAAGATGTAATTCAAACTACTTTGTCTCCACCTCTGTCACTCAGGATCAACACAACAACCACACACTGAATGAGTAGCCTAAAATGACAGAATATTTCTAGTAATGGTATTTTAAAATTAGGGGGGAAAGCTAGATGAATTCCTCCTAACACATCAAAATCCTTAAAGAAAAACAGAACCTTTAAAAAATAATAATAATACTTAAATACACTTTTTAAAGTTTGTATTGTTCTATGTGTCCTTATGTCAAGAAATATGAACTGGGTGTCCATAAAAATGGAGAAATGTTCATGACTCTCCATCTAAGCACATCAGTTAATCTGTCTAGTGGTTAAGATCACTTTGGGAAACAAACCTCTAGTTAAGTTTCTGGATAATTTACAGATTAGAATTTTTTCTTTCCCATTTTAAATTTTCAGAGAATTGAGTTCTCTGAAAAAGTAATGAGCTAAAGGCACTGACTCAAGCCATGTGTTGGAAGAGGGGCTGCTTAAGCTTCTTTGTATAAGTAGCTACACCTAGTGTCCTGGCCCAAAACTTTACCTTAGTCTATTCTTCTGCTTCCCTTGAGTATATGGGAATTCTTTTACATGTTACACTGAACTTCACAGAAAATGAGCAGTGCATTTATAAGATGGAAAAGCAGAGACTACAATGAACTAACCAGACTAAATTATAAAGTGAGAAGTACAAATATTCTCTACTTTTTAAGAAGTTCAAAGTATTTTAGAAGAGGCAGCAAAAATATCCTCCTGTTTTGCTCACTTAGCTCGACTGTTTCATGGCCAGCCTTTATGGAATACTCAGATTGCCTCAGACAGTAGAAAATTACATTATGATTTACAATGCTGAACAGGCGATCACAGTTTTGTTTTGCTTTCAGGGAAGCCAGAATTTCTAGACACTAAAGATGTTATGCTGATGAATGATGCGAACTTGAAAGATTAATTTAATGTTTGACAAAACAATTTCCTCATAGGGCAATTGCATCTTAATGCAATTACATTTATTACAATTTTTAAAAATGAGCAAATGTACTTCGGAGTTTATATTGTAATTTAATTGAGTTCCCTAATCTCCAAGTCCACATGTCATAAAATTCCTGATTTATATATTTAGTTCAAGTACTCTGAACCTATTACCTGTCAAGTTGATTCTTAGTGGCAGCAAGGACAGCTTTTTATAACCATGAAATATGAAAAATAAAAAGAAGGATGTCTTCAGTAATTACATGGAGCAGTACAAATTATCCTTCCAGATAAAGTTCTAACAGATTTGCTTACATTAATCATATTAAATTGGAAAATCTAAATCTTGAAATATTTCTGTTCCAGGAACAACTTAAACATATTTGAAAGCTACTGTCTCTTGGAGCAAGGCAGGGGATTTGGAAGAAATGAGGAGTGACTTCAAAAATGTGAAAGAGAAAAAAAATAATCTTTTGCAGATAATAAAGTTCTTGTTTCATAACAAAGCTATTAGTGTGTAGTTTTAATTCCCTCCCCACCCAACCATGAAACACATACATAATTGCTAATAACAAACCGCTATCTGCTATGTTTGTTAGTTCATAAAATAATCTGTTCTTTAGTAGCTGCTGTAGTTAGGTAGCAATAGACATCTTTCCCTTTTATTTACTGGGTATCCTGCTACAAACAAAAATGGCATAGTTTAAGATTACGGGAGTGATATTCCAGTTGGGTAACACTGACACCAGCAGTTAGCGCCAGTGTGAGTTCCATTTTAATTAACAGGACTTTTGCTGGCACTATTCTTTTGGAGAATTGTATATGGGTGAAAACAGACATGACACTAACCACCCTTTAACCACCCTTGGTGGTTATTTATGCATGTTGCAGGGCTGTATTGGTGCCCTATGCAGCCCTGCAGCATGCATAAATAACCACCAAGGGTGGTTAGCGACATGTCTGTTTTCACCCTATGTGAACAACGATGGTCCTGGGGGATTTCAATATCCATGCTAACGCCAGTCTTGGAGGGGCGAAGCGTGAGTTCATGGCCGCCGTAGGCCTGTCTCAGATAGTTGTAGGCCCCGCACATGTTGGAGGACATACCTTGGACATGATATTTTGCACCGGCCTTGAGGCAGGGGATCCATTAGTGGGGGAGGTGTCAGCAGTGCCCTTGTCATGGATGGATCGTTATCTCCTCCAGGCCGGTATCCTAGCGCACGTCAGCCCCTGGGAGGGTGCAGAGCCAGTTTGGTTGGTTCGTCCCCAGAGGCTTATGGAACCAGAGAGGGTCCAGAATGTTCTGTGGATATTCCCTCTGATTTCAATGGCCGTTCACTCGATGACCTCGTGACCCTTTGGAACTCGGTATTGACGGAGGCCATCAACCATACAGCTCCCAGGCTTCCGCTCCCAAATCGCCAACAACGAAGGTCTCCGTGGTATACAGAGGAGCTGCAGCAGATGAAATGGGAAGGGTGGCGGTTAGTATGATCATTCTCATACTGAATTTGACCGGTTGCAACAGAGTTTCATTATGTACCTACGCTGTGGTGGTGTGGGCACCAAAGAAGTCTTTCTTTGCTGTCCTCATTAAATCTGCTAAGTTCTGTCCGACTGAGTTTTTCTGTGTGGTGAGGGGGCTGGTCAGTCCGGCCTCCCTCTGCCTGGATCCAGAGTCATCTAATGCTCACTTTGAATTATTTGTGGACTTTCTTCTGAATAAAATCACTCAAGTTCACCACAGTTTCGACACTGCACTTTTAACAGTGGGTGAACCAGAGGCAGTTGAAGCCCCATCTTGTCCTGTTTTATGGGATTCATTTCAATACATGTCGCCCTCTGATGCAGCGGATGTTCTTGGGACTGTTCAAGCCACTTATAGTGAATTAGATCCATGCCCATCCTGGCTGGCTAAAGTCATCCGGGAGATGTTAGGGCTGTTGCTGGCTGGGATGATCAATGCCTCCCTTAGGGAGGGCGGGGTGTCAGACTGTCTCAAGGAGGCAGTGGTGTGGTCCCTGCTCAAAAAAACATAATTGGATGTTGATGCCCTGGCCAGTTGCCAGCCGGTCTCTAACCTCCCTTTTTAGGGAAGGTTACTGAATGGGTGGTGGCTTATCAGTTCAGGAGCATCTGGACCAAATCACTTTCCTGGATCCCTCACAGTTTGGATTTTGTCCGGGTTATGACACGGAGACTGAGGTGGCCTTGGTTGATTAGCTCTCCTGAGAGTTGGACCAGGGTCATTTGACCCCTGTTGATCATACTAGATCTCTCAGCTGCATTTGATACAGTTGATCATGAGTTGTTGGCGACTTGGGTTGCGGGACTGGGCCAGAGTGGGTGAGACCATTCTTGACTGATGCCGTTCTTTTATGCCCAGGAGAACTCAGCGTGTGGTACTGGGTGATTGTTCATCTTCTCCCCGGGGCCTCACATGTGGACTTCCGCAAGATTCCATCTTATCCCTTCTCCTGTTCAATGTGTATATGTAGCCTTTGGGGGAGGTCATCAGAGAGTTTGGTGTAAGGTGTCATCAATATGCTGATGACACCCAACTATCTTTCATCAGACCCAGACCCAGCAGTCTCAGTGCTTATCCGATGTTTGACAGCAGTGGGGGACTGGATAAGGGCAAGCTGCTTGAAGTTGAATCCCGACAAGAGTGAGGTGATGATGGTTGTGGGGAAAGCTGGGAAAGTGATGGGCCCCATCATTGATGGGGTCTGTCCTCCCCTGGTATCTCAGGTCCGTAGTTTAGGGGTGCTCCTAAATCCACAGCTCCATCTTGATGCCCAGGTGGCGGCTGTGGCAAAGGGCGCATTTCACCAATTACACCTGGTACGACGGCTTAGGTCGTATGTCTCAAGATTCGGACCTTGCCACGATCATCCATGCTTTTATTACCTCGAGACTGGACTACTGTAACATGCTCTATGTGGGGCTACCCTTGGTGACAGCCTGGAAACTGCAGCCAGAAGCCGATAGCTGAATGTAAACAGAGCCTGCAGGGGAAGCATGGGAGGCAGCACTGGATCAGCTGGGGAGCAACCTGTCTCCACAGCATGGGGGGCTTTGAGGGGCATTGGGGGGACATCCGCTCCAATGCCCTGGGGGAGGAGTCACCACTGCTATAAGGGGTGAGAAGGGGCTTGGCTGTATATGGGCTGTATTCCTCTCCCTGAAGCTTGGTGATTGAGGATTGGAACCATCTGCTTTCCTCTTCAGGTACAGCTTCCATAAGGGGATCCGCTGACCTTTCCTGGGCCATTTGTGGACCGTGTGTGGCCATGGCTATGAAGCTCTGCTGTCCTGAAAGAGCGGCCATCTTATTGTTTCTTCTTTTAGTCCTTCCTTCTATTCATGCCTTGGGTTTTTTTTGCATTGCATTTGTATAAGGATAGGTTTGTATTTTACAGGGCTACTTCATGGGTAGGGAGAGTGGGAAGGATGGAGGGGGGTAGTTTGGGCAGACTCCTTTGGGTGCGAGACAGGCTAGTGAGAAGGGGACAGGTTGTGTAGCTTTATAGTTTAGCTATAGCCCCTCTGTGAGGGGTGGGTAACTAGGCTGAGGAAGGGAATTCCTCCAAGTGAGAGTTGAAGGAATGGGAGTGGAAAGGGATGATGAGACAGATAATGTATTTATTGTATACGTACTTTATGAATTGATGTTGTGCTTTAAAGGTGATTTGGGGTGTGAATGGTTTGGTGGGGGTGGGATATAGCCATGACGCCTATGCGAGAGGGCAATGTATGGGCTTGTGGGGTGGGTTGAGAGATGGGGGAGGGCCTGGGAGGCTGGGAACTCCCTTCTGTGAGAGGCAAGGGAGTGGGAATGGCAGAATGAGAAGTGGGGTGGGCTTTGGATGCTTGGGTATGGGGAGGGATGGGATTGGTGTACATGTTCTATTGTTTCAATTACTATAAGTTGTTGTGGGAGTGGGGTTTATTTAATATTTTTTAATTTCTTTCCCCCCAATTGTTGTAAGTCGCCCTGAGTCAAATTTTTGGGCTGAGCAGGGTAGAAGTCAAAAATAATAATAATAATTTAAAAAAATAACTTCAAAACCCAAAGTCAGATCACACATAGTTTCAGGACTGTGGCCTTTCTTGTTAAAGCTGTCCTAAATGAATGAACAGGTCCAAAAACGTGTACTAAATATGATGGCTGAATACAAAGCATGCTAGTACTGGCAAAGTCCTATTGATTTCAATGACAATCTGCTTGCACAAGTAACTTTATAATTCCAGCCTGTTTAGTTTGCATCTTCTATTATTATTATTTTAGAGGGTCAGCAATGTGCCTGGAACTGAATAATTATTAGAGGCTGGTCCCTGTCCCGGGAGCCTAGATTGTAAGCTCCCTGGAGCAGGAAGGTTTTTCTAAATTCCTTTTCTCCACTTTCTGATTTCTCCACTCTGACTGATCTAATTCCAAGATCCTTTTCCTGAGTGGTAACCCCTAATTTAGAACCCAACATTGTGTTCATATAGTTTGGATCATTTTCCCCTATGTGCATCACTTTGCACTTGTCAACATTAAATTTCATCTGCCATTTAGATGCCCAGTCACCCAGTCTCACAAGATTCCGCTACAATTCTTCAGTCTGCTTGGGTTTTAGCCACCAAGCAACCCAGTATGGCACTAGTTATGTTCTTATGGGATCTTTCCAGAACCCTCATACATTTTCTAAAAGATGAGATACATTTTAATGCCTGATAAAGGTAATGGATGGAAGGACCTTTGAACTTCTTCTCAACCTCATTTCCTATGCCTTGCTCTGTGGTGAGCAGCTGTAGAAGTTCAGAGGTTAGTTTAACATCCACACTCCCTTAGGGCTCAATCTAAATCCTACTGCGGTCACTTACAATTTCCTTTTCCCTTATTCCTTAGTGCCTCTGCTTATTCTGCCACCCACATTCACATAGACAAAAACCCTACTCTGTAAGTAGACCCATTACATTTTGTTTAACTTAATACTTTTGCTTTGGTGATAATTTAACATGCGGTTGCCTCCCTCCCTTATGATGGCATCCCAACACTGGGTGATTTCAGACGTGACGTGGTGAGATTCACCACAGTGAATCCCACCCCGGTGTTAATTGAGTCACCGCGGGCAGTGGTGAGCTGCGCGGTCCCAACAGATGTGACAGGGGCGGCACCACCGCCCGGGGTGACCCAGAGAGACCACGGTCCCAGGGAACCCAACAGAAGTGATGCGGTGGCGAGACCCGCGGTGAGAGCCCCACAATGCAACGGGGTCACGCATACACAAGCATGGCCACCAGAGGCCAAACGAAGCCAAAGACAGAGGAGGGCCCCACCCAGTGAAGGGAAACATGGAAGGGAGGGGCCAGAGGGTGAAGCAGTGCGAGTCACTTCCAAATAGCAACCACACAAAAGACACGTGCACCTCAAAAACAGAGGCGTGCACACACACACAAGGCTGCACATCCACAATACAAAGGGGAGCGGAGCAAGGGGAGCTGAGGGAGGCACACACCCGAGGCACATAGGAAAACCACCGACCGCCAGGGCGCATGGGAGGGGGGGGGCACAACACGGACTGATCAGCACCAGGGGGAGAGGGGGCTGGGGTACAAGGGCAAGTGGAAGGGGGACCCAGGCAGCCACAACAGCAAGGAGGCAATGCAGGCACAGTGAAGCACAGCAGGCCTTTATTGTGTGCACAAGCTGCAATGGGCCCACAATAAAGCATACAGCGCGGGAGCGAGAGGATAAACGAGCAGGAACACCACAAGGGGGGCGCCGGCCCTAAGCAGGGGGGGTGCCACCAGGCCAGGGTGCATCCCCATCCTCCCAGACCGTGGAAACCAGGTCCAGGTACAGACATGCTGGACACAAGGGTGGGGGAGGCAGCCCCCGGAGATGTGGGGCTCCCAGCGACAAGTCCACAGGATGCCACTCAAAGGGTCCTGGAGCAGAGGATGCATAGCCAAGGCAATAGGGCGATAGGCATGCAGAACCAGGTCTCAGGGGGTCCAGCAGTGCACAAGGTGACATAAGGAGGTGGCCAGAACACACAGGCCCCATGCAGCAGGAAAGCGCAGAGCAGGCAGACGGCAGCCAGAAGTGGCTGGCGCTCCCTAGGCACTGCTGCCAGGGTTACCATTGGATGCTGGTGGCTGTAAAGTCAGCAGGTGCACATAGCGGGGTCATTGCCACAGACCCTGGCAGACGCCGCGGGCGGCCATGTGGAAGCAGAGCAGGTAGAAGAACGCGAAGGGATCCGCACAGCTCATTCCAAGTTGCACATCAAAGCGGCTGCAAACCTCCGACAGGGCCACCAGCTCCGGCCCACAGGGGGGAGGCATGCCATAATCAGTAGCTGGAGGCCAGGGCAGGTGGGACAGTTCCAGAAGATGGTAGTAGGCAGCCCCGTGGGAGCGTGGGTACCCACGCGCACCCTGCACGCTGATGAAGTAGGACACGGACGGGCCACCCTCATCTAGGCAGGTCGCATATCCCGGGAAGGCACACACGCACAGGGTGGAGGCTGTCTCGGCGGGACTCCACGCTGCAAGGCCCCCCAGAGTGAATGGTAGGTGTCACTCAGGAAAGGGGCTGAGCCCCAGCTCCTCACAATGCACGCAGCATTTTTCACCAGTCGCAACATAGCCGAAGCGAAGCATTCCAAAACGCAGACAATGATAGGCATCCAACTGGGTGGGCAAGGAGCGAAGGCAGCGCTGAACGATGGGCGAACGCCACAGATCGCAAAGGGCCATGCTCTCAGGGGCGGTACAGTCCCTGACAGAGCCCCCAGAGCCGCCAAGCAGGCCCCCTGGCTGCGATGCTGCTGCCATGGATCAGATCACGGAGGGTCTGAGCTGCAGCAGCCATAGGGGCAACATGGGATGTGGGGCAGGGGGGCTGCACAGGTAGATGGGGGCTGCCAAGGCCGACTGATAACGGCAGCCAGGGAACAATGGACCCGCTGTGGAGTGAGGAGAAGGGAGTGGACAGCGCACAGCTGCTGGCATCCAAGGCCGGACAGCCCACGCATACACACATGCCAGATGAGATAGGAATGCCATCAAGGGCACGCACATGGAGACCCACCGAACCAGGAACATACACCGCCTTCCCAGGTGGTGCCAAACCCCCGCGAGTACCACTTTGCGATGCTACTCAGGTCAGCGCTGGCACAGCACTCTAAGCGCCTGTCCTGTCCCTGTTGCCCTCATCGCCATGAACCCTCGTCCCATTGACCGAACAGTGCATGCAGCCATACAGCTGATGCTGTGGCACCTTGCCTGCAATTAATAAATCAACTGACACTAAACAGTTGTGTTCAATATTTATTATAGTGCTCCCGCATAACCACATACATACCCCGAACACCTGTGTGACTGTATACCCAACAGCCCCAACCTCCCCGGTACCCCTCCCTCACCCCCTACCGCCCACACACACATCACCCACCCAACACACAACCCCACAGCAACACCCCATCTGGATTGATTTTTCAGGCTATTTAAAGTAAAGAGTGCCTTCCTTTATATCAAGATATCCAAAGATTGTTTCGCCTTCCTTTCTGTTTGATTTTCAAGAGGATTTCCTCCAAGACCTCAAGCTAGTCTTCCTCCACCACACCCAGTTGGTCCTTTTCTGGATCAGGCAATATATCACACTGACTACCCACAGGAAACAAGCCTTCCTTTTGCTTTCTCTTCTTTCCCTCATTCCTCAGGTTTATCCAGCTCAGCCCTTCCATCTAGCACCTAACTCAAGCGCAGCTAATTACCCAAGTTAACTTTATCACCTCTGCAAGCCTCATCTAAGTCTCTGAGTCATCAACCTAACCAGTTAGCCCCTTTGAGTAGCAGGAGTTCACCCTGCCTTTAAAAGAAGTAGGTGATCGGCAACACCCCATCAAGGGGTATTTAAAGGTCTCATTCCTTACTAGTTTTAATTCAGTAGCACCTAATTGTTGCTATTAGTACCAACCTTTCTTATTACCCTCAAGTTTCTGGGAGTTGCTACTCCTTCCAATGAAGAGATTCACAATCATTTTTTTAGTGTTAGGTTCAAATCCTCAAAGTGCTGTGCTGGCTCAAGTTCTATTCACATAGATAGACATTCACATAGATAGACATGCAGATGGACAGACTGATCAGAGGAGGCTAGAAGAAGAAAAGAAAAAGTTGTGCCTGGAGTTGTTCCTCCTTCCCAAGCCAAACATTTCTTGTTTTGGACTTAAGAACTGTAATCCTCCAGCCGTTTACTGCAAGCCTCAGAACTCAGCTCTGATGCAAGTCCCATTTATTTCAGTGGAAGTCAAGTCACTACTAAGTGCTAAACTAAGTGCACTACTAAGTGCATCTGCAAATGCAACAGAATTCAATTGCTACACAATTTACATCCCTGCAGTGCAATCCTGTCCTTGCTGAAGTCAATGGCTCAGTTCCCATTTATATTAACCGGCAAGGATTACACACTTTGTGTATGTTTTTATATCCTATTGCTGCAAGTGTTATTGCAGATACACAGTACTTGGGAACATCTTAAGTATAATTTTACAATGTATCTATATGCTTTCACTCCATTCACTCTTGTGTAGGAGTTAGGAAAATTCTGGACATTACTCCCCTGGTGTACAAATGAATTATTGTGGGGTTTTATTCCTCTCTCTTGTGTCACTTTCCTCCCCACTCCCTCTTGTCTTTCACATCACATTCCTCAGTGTAACACGGGGGAGGAAAACCTTTCCCCTCCCGGGGACCACTTTGAAAGTTAATACAAGCTCCTAGTGTCACACAGAAGTTGGCAGTGGCAGTGCTTTAGAGGTGCATTCAAGAAAATGAAGGTCCAGATCATGGATCTATCCCCTATCCTTGTGTGCATGCTAGGGATGGATGAACAGAACTGAGTTTGGAAATTTGGTTTGGTTCAGAAATTTGGTTCGGTCGACCGAACTATTCGAGTTCAGTCCAAACTCCGAACTTCCGAACAAAGTTTGGAAATTCAAACCCCATTGAACTAAATGGAATATTATCCTTTAGGGATGGGGAAGCAGAGCCGAGTTCGGAAATTCGCTTCGGTTCAAAAATCGAGTTTGGTTCGGATGTTCAGTTCGGTCGACTGAACTGGTCGAGTTCGGTCTGAACTCCGAACTGCGTTCGCCCATCCCTAGTGCATGCCCTCATCTCTACTTGCTTACCCTGAGCTCAGTTTTTCAATTTTGGGGGGTTGGAACTGGTTCCAGGATCCAGATCCAGGAACTAGAAAGAGTTGGCCCCTGGGCCTGAGGTTTCCCACCCCTGGTGTAATATATTGTACACTCAGAGTGCAATCCAGCTTCCATTGACTTCAATAGGAGCTGGGCCATTGACTTTAATAGGAGCTGGACTGCACCCTCAAACTCTAACGTTTCCTTTTCTAAGCTCCATTCCTTAACAAGAGACAGTGGTGCTCAATGACCTTTTTCACTGGCTTATAAGTCTCTTCAGAAATTAAATTAGGCAAGGTCTCCTAATGTAGCATTCAAATGCTGGATTCTGATTCTCTCAAAGCTCTGCATTGGCACAATCCTCTTGATCAAAACATCAAACTGCATTTCTAGTAAGAGAATGTATTTAAGAAAACACTTCCCTGTAAGCATAAGCAGGAAACAAACCAGAGGAATCAACTAAACAGCAACTAAAAGTTGTACAAAAGAAATTTTCTTGCAGCAGTAGCTGTGTAGAGAATCCTGTTAGGATGAGTAGTTATATGTTTAACGGGGTTTGCTGCAAAGGATTGTGTTTTGGTGTAAGGTGTATTGGGAAGCCTGGCAAGTGAGAGGTCTGTTACATTTTGAAGGTAACTGTCAATCAGTTGTGAGAGAGGATAGAATGTTGAAGGTGCTATGGTAAGAGATGAGGAGCTTACCTCTCTCTATGCAAATGATGGGACTGAAAACTGGTCCAATTGAAAGAGGCCTGAGGGTTAAGGTAGAAAGTTTATTGGAAGGGAAAAAAGAGGCGATCAGAACCAATGAGAGAGCTTAAATAAGGCCCAATGAAGTGGCAGGGTCCAGGAGAGGAGGATCAATAAGAGGAGAGGGAGGACAGTTAGAAATGGAATGTGAGGAGAGAGAGAGAGAAAAAAGGAAAAAGAAAGGGGGGGGTCTCTAGGAGGGTCTAGGTGACAAAGAGGATTAGGATAGGGAAAGTGGAAGAGACTTTCACCTAACCAAATGCTAAGATCCTGGAGGAGAAGTCCAGCGTTGATGGTGAAAAGACAGGAGACGATAAGAGATTCCAAAGGTCTCTGCAGTGTTCTAGAGACATCTCAGCTGGTCAGTGGCTGTGAAAGCTGGACTCACCACTACGGGGCATGCAAGATAAAAGCCAGGGAGGAGATATTCATAGATTAGGGGAAGAAGTCCCTAGGGAAGGGAAAGATTCTTTCTGGTGTAAGGAAGGGAGATTTTCTAGTGTTAAGAAGGGAAATTGGATCTTAATGTAAAAGATTAGGAGGAGGGAGGGAGGGAGGGACAGACAGACAGACAGAGACAGAAAATTACTACACCTAGTAATGAACATTACTAGGTGTAGTTGGCAACATTGTTGCCATTTTATTTTTATTTTATCAATAAAAATATATTGTTTCAACTTAAGTCATATGTCTCAGAGCTATCCTTACTCCCATGCCTAATAACTGTCAGCCGCCGCAGCCGCTGCCTGGCGCGGCGGCCCCCCCGAAGGCTCCAGGACCCCGCTTCACTCACCCAGAGCACAACGCCGCCTCCATTACAGGCGTCCCCAGCCGGAGGCGCTGAAGGCAAAAGCGGCCAGGAAAATGGCTCCCGGACCGGGCGAGACGCCCTGGAGCCCCGCCACCCGTTGCGGCGCTCTGCGCGCCTCCAGGCACGCACGGGGGGGCGGAGCCAGCACTACAAAGGCCGGCACTGCAAGTGTAGCAGTGCCGGTGAACAGAGCTACAACCCTGGAGAGACTGCCCCCCCTCCTGAGCTAAGTGGTGAAATTGACTACCTTGTTTGGATTGCTGTTTGTTCCTCCCTTTTCCTGCCCCCTGTGTGCTATTGTGTTAGAGCGTGCCTCTGTCTTTCCTAGGATATTTGTGTATGTGTGACCTCCTGTTTCCCCCTGAACCAGAGTACTGAGTGAGCGACTGAGAGCCTGCGGGCTCGCCCGATTGGGCCCCCCCCCTACCTGTCCTGGGACCATCCCTTCCTTCTTCCCCTGGAGTGTGTGAGCCCGTGAACCCTATCGTGAACCTTGGGACCCCTCCCCTGTGGACCAGGCACCTCCCTCACTTCTCCGCCCTACCATTCCCCTGGCAAGCGCGAGTAGTGAGTTTGGACCCCTTTCCCTTCCCCAGCTCTGTGCCCTATGATGATAGGGGTCAACGTTCAGAGTGCGTAAGCACACGAACAGACCCACACACTATCCTGACGGGCTTCCTTTCCCCGCACTTTGCAAGCAGAGCTCCCTTGTGTGCAAGAGGGGTGAACGCGTGGTGCTTCTCCCCTTCCTACCCCCCTCCCACTGACAATAACCTAGCTACCAGAAGTATAAGAATATAACAGAGGCTTTTGAGGAAGGTTTTTCTACATTATACATCTTTCTTTTTTTTAAACTTATTCTTAAAAGAACAAGTTAAAGGCAGAACCGCTCTCCATTATACAAAGGGGACTGCTTAAGCCCCGATACTGAGGAAACCGCTTGGCTACAGTTCTGAAAATTTATCCATGGCTTATATTTGTGGGGACTGTCATATGTGCAAAGTTTGTACAAGATCCAGTCAAAAAATCAAAAGTTATAACTGTTTTAAAAGATTAACTGGTTGTGGTCAAAATGCACAGGATCCCAACTATTTTGAATCATCACTATCTCCTCCCTCCCCCCAATGCGTTGAGCCCCCACATTTCAGAGTCTTGGAGCTTGAGATCTAGATCAAGTGTCGGTGTAGTGTGATAAAGATTGGTGCAGCCAAAAATGAGTTATTAAACATTAAAAAAAACAGTTCTGCTGGCTGGCACATGCACAGTTGAGCAATTTTTTCAAACTGCCTTAACGTTTTCCTTTTATGCAGAATTGCATTGTGTACAACAGATTGTATAAAGTTGTCTACACAGACATTGTCAACAGTTCCTTGTACAACGTGTATACAATTTTTTTTACATGTAAATTACAGAATTAAGGCAGTTTGAAAAAATTGTTCGTCGTCAAATTATGATAATGAAGAAATGTTCAATAAAGAAATAATGTGATAGTTTAATTAGTGATAAATAAGAGTAAGTATGTATGGTAAGGAATTAAGTATATATATTACATTAATGTTGATGGTAAATTATGGCCTATAGGTAGAAAATCTGTAAATAATTTATAGAGGTTACTTACCAGTAACTCTGTTCTTCGAGAGAACTCCGCGTATTCTCACTATTGGGATTCACTTCCTGCTCCGCAGGTACCGGAAAACCTCTTGTCATCAGTTTCCAGGCAGAATAGAGGCCTGGAAAGATCTAGAACAAGGTGAGGGCTCCGCCCTCCCTTCCCCCCCCCCTCAGGAGAAAGCGCAGGCTGCAGATCACGTGAGAGTGGAAGTCTATAAAAGGGGGTGGAGTCCTCGCTGCCTCAGTTCCTTCCAACTCGTCCCAGGAAGACCCAGATGCGGGTACCTCCGAGGCTGAGGGGAAGGCCGGGCAGGATGTGAGAATACACGGAGCTCTCTCGAAGAACTGAGTTACTGGTAAGTAACCTCTATTTCTTCTTCGAGGATCTCCGCGATTCTCACTATTGGGAGAGTGAGTAGCAGTAAGTAACCTACCTCCAGGAGATGGGAGCGAGGAGGTCAGTCGAATAGAGACTGTAGGACTGCTCTTCCCACATTCGAGTCCGATCTGGCTGCCAGGGCCAGGGAGTGCTTGGTAAAGGTGTGCACTGAGGACCAAGTGGCAGCTTTACAAATGTCCAGAATAGGGACCCCACGGAGATTAGCAAGAGAGGTGGCCACTGCTCTGGTGGGATGTGCTCTGAGAGGGGAGGGAGAAGACTTCCCCGCTAGTTTGTAGCACTTCTGGATGCAGAGTAGGATCCATTTAGATAGCCGTTTTGATGAGAGGCGTACACCGATGCGTTGTCTACCATATGAGATAAATAGGGTGTCAGATGCTCTGATTAGGCGGGTACGATTAATATAAAATGCAAGGACTCTTTTGACATCGAGTGTATGCAGCGTTTCAGGAAGTTATGAGGTTTCAGGAAGAAAACAGGTAAGGAAATCATCTGGTTCAGATGAAACGGAGTAGCCACCTTAAGAACGACTGAAGGGGCCGTCCTGAGATCTACTTTATCAAGATGGAATAGAGTATATGGAGGTGATACTCGGAGAGCGGAGAGCTCCGAAACTCTTCTGGCCGAGGTGATGGTGAACAAAAAGACCATTTTGAGCGAAAGATGTTCCAGTGAACATGTGGCCATAGGCTCGAAGGGAGATTCCATGAGTTTGGTCAGGACCAAATTAAGGTCCCACTGCGGGGCGGGCTGCAAAGTTGGTGGAAACGAATTTACCAATCCTCTTCAGAAAGTTCTAGTGAGGGTGGGAGAAGAGAGAGTCTGCTCCCTGTGGTTGTAGGTGGGAGGAAAGGGCTGCTAGGCACACCTTGAGGGAAGTGATGGAAAGTCCGGAACCAAGAAAATGTAGTAAATATTTGAAGACGTGGAGGATAGAGATAGAGGACACACAGAGAGAAGATGATTCACACCACACTGCGAAACGAGACCACTTTGCAGCATAGCAGACTCGTGTTGAAAGTCTGCGGGAGTTGAGTAGGACCCGAGCGACGTTGGGGTGTGTGTGTGTGTGTGTGTGAGGCATCACGGTTGGATCAACCAGGCGGAGAGGTGGAGCGCCCATAGGTCGTGGTGTAGTATCGTGCCTTGTTGGCGAGAGAGAAGATCGGGTCATAGTGGGAGAAGAATGGAGTCCACTGCTAGGCCCTGTAGGGTCTGGAACCATGGTTGGCAAGGCCAGGCTGGGGCTATGAGGATTACATGAGCACAATCCCTCTGTGCCTTCTGAAGGCACTTGTAAAGTAGGGGAATCGGAGGAAATGCATACAGCAAGGGCCCTTTCCAGGAGATGGCGAAGGCGTCGGAAATTGATCCCAGGGCTCTGCCTGCTCTGCTGCAAAATCCTTGGAGTTTTGCGTTCTGTTGAGTAGCAAACAGATCTATAGCAGGGGTGCCCCAAGTGTCAAAGATATTACTGAGGACCTGGTCGTTGAGTGCCCATTCGTGTTGATCGGACATCTTGCGGCTTAGGTGATCTGCAACGGTATTGTCCCGACCGGCTAGATGTATAGTGTGAATGTGTCGCTCGATACACCAGGCCCAAATAGTCTGGGCCTTGATAGACAGGCAAGAGGATCTGGTGCCACCCTGTTTATTGATGTACCACATTGCTGCGGTGTTGTCCGTGAGGATCAGCACATTTCGACCTTCAATGTGATTGGCTAGGACTCTGAGTGCCCATCGGATTGCCGTGAGCTCCGGCACGTTGATGTGTAGGAGACTCTCCTCCTGAGACCAGAGGCCATGGACCTTTATGTGATTCATATGGGCTCCCCACCCCGTGAGGGATACGTCGGTGATAATGAACCTTTCCGGTTGTGGTGGGTCGAAGGGCATGATGATCAGCAAGTTAGACAGATCTGTCCACCATTGGAGCTCTGTGAGGATCTCTGACAGAATGGTCACTCTCCGGGACAGAGGATGATAGGCCGGGGTATAAACCTTGGCGAGCCACTGCTGTAAAGGGCGAAGGTGGAGGCGGGCATGTGGAGTCACTGCCGTGGTGGCCGCCATGAGGCCCTGAAGACAGAGGAAGAATCGGATTGGTCTGGTAGGTCGGGTTGCTATGTCTGAGAACGTGGACAATATGTCTCGGTATCTTTCTGTTGGTAGGTAAGCTCTTGAGTGTACAGTGTCCAGGACTGCACCAATGAATTGGAGCCTTTGAGAGGGTATCAAATGAGACTTATCGTGATTGATGATGAAGCCCTGGGTTGTTAGGAGATGTAGCGTCTTGTGTAAATGGTCTATCAGAGTGTGTCTGCAAGATGCTGCAAGCAGCCAATTGTCCAGGTATGGGAATACCCTTACCTTCATAGTCCTTAAATGGTGAAGACCCTTGGGGTTGTCAAGAGTCCAAACAGTAGGACCGAGTATTGGTAGTGGTAGTGTCCTACAAGAAAACACAAGTATCTTCTGTGAGCAGCATTAATAGAGATATGGAAGTAAGCGTCCTTAAGATCAAGGGAGGCCAACCAATCGCCTTGTTTAAGGCCGAGGAAGATAATAGGGAGAGAGGTCATACGGAATTTAAATTTTTTAATGAACTTATTAAGACGGCGTAGGTCCAGGATGGGCGTGGAACCCTTGTCTTTTGGGGGGACTAGGAAGTAGCTAGAGTAAAAGCCTGTGTTACGTTCAGGTGGAGGGACTTCTTCTATGGCCCCTTTGGCCAGAAGCGCCTGAATTTCCAGAAGTATTTGAGGATTGGGGGGGGGAACCCCAGGAGGGGCGGGAAGGGGAGCCAGGGGGAAGAGTGTAGAATTGAATGGAGTAGCCACGCTCTACTATCTCCCTAACCCATCGATCAGAGATGAGGGAGGCCCAAAAGGTGGTAGAAGGGTTGGAGACGGTTGTGAAAAGTAGGAGGGCCCTCAAGTTCTCCCTTGATCTCAGTTGGCCTAAAAACGCTGCTTGGGTGTAGGCCCCACCGACGAGGTGGTGGAGGATCTACCTCTGCCCTTCTGTTTGGAGAATTTCCTCCGAGGTTGTGCTGTGGAGGGCTGAGAGTGTTGGTATTGGGAGGAATACCGTCTGTTAGCCTGATAGGGAAACTGAGGGCGTTGTCTGGCCTGGTAAGAGTATGGGGTGAATATCTGGTAGAAAGGCCGCTTTCTAACCGACCTGATTACACCTGTGGACCTAGCGGTTTGGCACATCTCCTTGACTTTTTTCAAGGTATCATCGGTAGAGGCAGCAAAGAGTCCTTCCCCATCGAAGGGAAGATCCTCAATACAGGTCTTGTTCTCGGGGACCAAGGTGGTGGAGCAAAGCCATGCATGCTGTCTAAGGGTGATAGCCGAGGCCATGCCTCTTATATTAGAGTCGGCAATGTGCATGTTAGATGTTAGCTGGAACTGAGCTATCTGCATGTCTTCCTTTTGCAGGGCCAGGATCTGGGCCAGGTCAGTGGCTCTACTTAATTGTGACCACAGCCAATGCAGATATTCGCAGAGAGCTGAGCCATAATTGGCCACTCGCAGGGAGAGTCTCCGAAGAGAAGATTTTCCTGCCCAGCACATCTAGGCGCCTCCCTTCTCTGTCTGCAGGGGAAGTTTGTATGCCACCAGCCCTAGATTTTAGAGAGGCCGTGGCTATAACAAGGGAGTTAGGGGCTGGGTGTCGATAGAACATGGTCGCCCCCTCCCAGGGAATTGCATATAGTGAGTCCGCCAGCTTCTTAGTGGGCTGGGTGGAGGAGGGCTTGGCCCAAACTGTCTTAGCAGGTTCCAGGAGTTGCTCAAGCATGGGAACCATGATTTGGTCAGAATCACCAGATCCCAGAATGCCGAATATAGGTCCTGATTGGGCCTTTTTGACAACCCTCATAGGAAGCTTGGGGAGGGTGGCTACCATGTGCCATAACATGGCCTGGAAGGCCTTGCTGTCCCCGGTGGAACAGGAGAGACTCGGGTCAGAAATAGTGTCAGGGGTGGTGGGGAGATAGTTTCATCCTCATCAATTTGAGAGGATGAGGAAGAAACGAAGGTCGATCGCTCGGAAGGAGCCTCAACATCGGTGGGGATGGCAGGAGTGGTAGCCGTGATGGGGTTAGCCGTGGGCAGCTGCGGGATGCCCAGGAGCGTGCTAAGAAGAGAAGGTTCCCTGGGTGGGTCTAACCTTGCCTCCACTCCGCTCAGCTGCTGTGGATCCATTGGGAGCTCTGGTACCGATGGTACCGGTCCGTGATGTTCTCCCCGAGTCTGTTGTAGCCCCGACAGAGGAGGGTGGTCCTACGGTGAATCTGGGGCCCTGGACACCGTTGCTGATGGTGACATCCATGGCGGTGCTGGAGGAATGTATCGGTGGCTAGAGTGAGCCTGTTCCCGTTCGAAGAGGAGGAAGTCTCTACTAGATGGGTAAGGAGACCTGCTCTGAGAGTGGTAGTGAGGGTCCCAGAGTTCATACCCCTGGTAGCGGCCAAAGTCCTCTGGGCGGTACCGTGTGTCTTGGTGTGGAGAGCAGCAGGAGCAGGAGGATCCGGAGCGTAGGTCTCTGTGGAATCGGTGCGGGTCGATGTACTCCCTTTGAGATGAAAAACCAGCTTCCCTGGAGTGCTCTCTTGGTGAGGAGCTCCTGCAGCCTCAGAGCACATGCCTTCCTCACTGAGGAGGAAAGAAGCGCACAGTGCGAGCAAGCCCTTGTGCTATGCGCCTCCCTGAGGCAGGAAAGGCAGAGATCGTGGGTGTCGCTCACTGAGAGTGTAGCGGGGCAGGAGGTGCACCGCTTGAAGCCTGGTTGTTTGGGCATGCTTTGAAGAGTCGGCGGTAAGTCCCGGGGGGGGACCCCTCGGGGTGGGACAGGGCTGCGCTACCAATCTAACTATGTTCTTTACGTTTTTCTAGCTATGGACGAATTGAAGAATTTACTAGAGAAGAAGTTCCCCTCTGTGCAGTAAATGCTGAACAGCACGGAGGTCTTCCAAACACAATGCGGTTGGAAGGAACTGAGGCGGCGAGGGCTCTGCCCCCTTTTATAGACTCGCGCGATCTAGAACCCACACTTTCTCCTGAGCAGGGGGGGAGAGGAGGGACGGAGCCCTCACCCTGTTCTAGATCTTTCCAGGTCTCTATTCTGCCTGGAAACTGCTGACAAGAGGTTTTCCGGTACCTGCGGAACAGGAAGTGAATCCCAATAGTGAGAATCACGGAGATCCTCGAAGAAGAACCATGCTTTTTGGCATTTAATTTTTGTAGTAACGTATGTTAAATGTGTTTTGAATTGTAATTGTAATTAACTTTCATGGTTTTTGGAGTTTAAGTTAGGAGAAAATTTATTTTGTGAAATGGTTTTGAAAAGGAAAGTTTTTGGTTTGGAAACGGTTCTGCCTTCAATAGTTTTTTAAACTGTAAAGTTTTTAAAATTATATTTAGAGACTCATTCACATTAGGTTTTCTTGGGGGCACTTCTATGTAATATATGCAAATCCTCACCAGAAATGCACACCCCTTAACAAGGCAAGGAAGGAAAATTCTGGGCATTACTCCCCTAGTGTACAAATGACTTACTGTGGGTTTTATTCCTCTCTCTTGTGTCACTCTCCTCCCATCTTCTTTATCACAGTTCATCCTCCTCAAGAGCATTTTAAAATTCTTCCCACATACCAAAAGACAGCTATTTAACTATATTCTCCACCTTGAACCATGTTCATGCCACACACACAATCCAGTTTGCACGTAACAGTTCTTTTGAAAACAGCAGTGCCCTAAATGAATAGATTTGCTTCTCCATCCCTCCCCATCCACTACCTGCAAATACAGAAACAATTAGGCTCCTTAACTTATGGAACCAAGTGAGTAGAAGTATCCCAACCTCCTGTGTGTTCTCCTAGGAAAGGAGACCAAATTTCTTCTTAAGTCTGTGTTCTTACAAAATGCAGATTACCCTGAGGTAAACATCCTCTGGGTAAGCTGGCTATCCCAAGTAGTTAAACTAGGAGTAAAACTGGTGCAACTGTTCCAACTTTGGGACTAATTGACCCCCATGTTACATTCTCAAATAGGGGATACCACCTGAAGCAGTACATGGTACCTTTAAACCAGGAATAAATTACCTCACCGCTACCCCAAATATCCCCTCAGGGTACTGTGTAGCAACTTAACTCCAGCTAAAAGTGACCATACATTCACTTTTGAAGTCATCTTTCCTATCCAATAGCATGAAAAAGGTATTAACCAACCCTGGGTAGGAACAGCCACATGAAATGGCTTTATCCCGGGTAAGCTACATTTTCTGTGTCTTACAGTGACAAAAAATTACCAGTAGGGGTGTGCACCAAGGACCCATGTCATTTTTTGTTTTTGTTTTTCATTCTTAAAAACTGTCATTTTCATTATAGTTAACAACGAAATTTCATTTTTCATTATCACTGTTATCAGTGTCAATATTGATTTTGAGCAATAACGAAGATTATGTTTTCGGTATCATTTCCATTGTGGGTTGCCACCAGTAGCAGAAGTGCCAGCAGACACCTGCCCCAGAGTTCTCAGAAGTTGAACTCCTTCCTCCCTTTCTCATTATAACGCAGTAGTAATAATAAGTGCACAATGACAATATGAAAAATTACTAATATGTATGTCTAACCTAAAACTACACCTAATAACCTATACTATACTTAATATATTCCTATCTAAGTAACTATATCAATAAAACTCTATCTGCTATGTGTCCTAAGTATCTATCTATCCTATTCCTATCCTATAATGCTAATATATATAATAAAAAGGCCTAGTATAATCCATCTATCTAAATGGGGGAGACAGACAGGGGAAGGGGAAAGGAAAAAACTATTGGGTATATCTATCTAATCTCTTGATGCTCTACGTGGGGCTACCTTTGATGACAGTCCAGAGGCTGCAGCTGGTGCAGAATGCAACGGCCTGTCTTCTTATCGAGACGGGTCGCTGTGAGCACATTACAGCGGTGCTCCAAGTTCTGCACTGGCTGCTAATAGTCTTCCGGGTCAGATTCAAAGTGTTGGTGCTTATCTATAAAGTCGCAAATAGGGCCCCTCCTATCTACGAGACCACCTCACTCTCCGTGCCCTGGATCAACCCCTATGGTCCACCGGGAGCGCCCTTCTTGATGTCCCCCAGGTGGTGGTGGGGGCTACAATGGAAAGGGCATTCTCAGTGGCAGCACCTAGGCTATGGAACTCCCTTCTAGTGAAGGCCTGGGTGTCCCCAGACCTTGCCTTATTTCAATGACAGTGCAAGACCTGGCTGTTTCGTCAGGCTTTTGGTGAGGGAAATGGGTGAAGGGTGGATGTGGAGAATGGGGTTTTTATTTTCTTATTCTTATGCTTCCCTTTCATGTGTATTTTATGTATTTTTAAATGATTTCTTAATTTTGTAAGCTGCCTCGAGCTGCCTGGGTAGGAGAGGTGGGTATAAATAATGAAAATAAATAAATAAATAAATTCTATCTATATCTGTAATCTATATCTGTCTAAACCTATATCTATCTATCTGTACGGGGGAGACAAACAGGGGAAGGGAAAAGGTAAAATAAAGGGTATAAGGAAAACTAAGGCATAACACTGAGGACTGGGAAAATTTTAGTGCAGGCACCAGAGTTCTATAAATGCAACCTGACACATCAAGAGCTAACACAGAACAAGAGTCAAACAGCCTGGCCCTACAACATAAAGGGTTGCAGTGCCCTCCCCAGAGCCCCCATGATTGGTTCTGGGAGGCAGGAGGCATTGAGCAATCACAGGGTGCCATTCAACTGCCTGGGACCTGCTTGCACTACTCATTGGTCAGCGATTACATCCATCAGGTCCTTCCCCTTCCATCCCAGGCCCAGTTCAAGAGTTCAACACTGGCTCCGAAATGTCTGCTCCCTCCTCACCTCTCCACATTTCCCACCAAAATACACCTGCCAAGCAATAACAAAATCAATAACAACTTTCATTATCACTGATTTCATTATTTTCTTTGTTATCATTACTGCAATAATGATAACGAAAAAATAATTTTGTTATCATTATCAATATAATGAAAACAAAGTGCACACCCCTAATGACCAGATACAGGATCCAAGGGGGAGTACACTTTACCCTGGGCTGAAAACCCATTACCATGAGGAAAAAATTGAAGCTAAATTGTAGTTCATGCTCAAGGATGTTTATGCAAACTTATTTCCCTGTATCCATGGGGTGCAGAGGCCAAGCATGAGGGGGAAGGTGTCCAGATCTTGCAAGATTTGTTGGAGCAAATCGGAAGCAGTGTTAAAAGCAGAACAAGCAACATTCTGAACAGTGAGCTGCTGGCCCAAGCCCTCCTCTCTAGAACAGAAAGAGAGCGCTCTTGTACAGGAAACTCTAGGATTTGTAGTTTGAGAAGCAGAAAGATGTGTGCCTCCTTATGCGACAGAGAAAGTAAGGTTGCTGTGTTGGTCCCAAATATAGGCAACAGAGACAAAGTAATACAGTGATATCTTTTATTGGACCAACTACAGCTGGAGGAGGTATGCAAGCTTTTGGACCTCACAGGGTCCTTCATCCTTATGTGACATGCTATCTAAAGAACTACAAGTCCCAGAGTTCCTGGCATTTCCTGTGCACAGGCAGGAGGAGCCAACAGGGTGTGGCAGCAGACTGGCAGCAAGAGGGAGGGATAAGCACGATAATAAAGTTGAACTAATGCAGCGCATCTCTGAAAATCAGGGACATGGAGATCTCAGGGGCATTTTTTGCACATTGCCAGTGGCTTGTGCCAGAAGCTAAAAGAAGTGTTAGCAAGCTAGCACTCATCAAAAACTTCAGGCATTCTATTATGGCACAAAAACACTTAAGTCACCTTTCTGTTTTGTCTACTGAGTGTGAACTTGCCAGAAAAATCAACTTTAGTGAGATCATGCATGACTTCCCAATGAAAAAGGCCCAAATAAAGCTGTAAAGTGATATCATCTATTTGTGTCATTTCAGAAATAATTTTCCCCCCTTCTTTTATGTCTCATGAGATTGTATGTATGGGAGGGGATAGTGGCAGGGGCAGCGTGTTATAACTTTGTACTTGTCCCAGAGAAATGATGCTGCCTTGGGCCCTGACCAGATATACTGCTAATGCAACACATTTGATCTCACTGGTGTAACATACAAGAGAATACAAAGCTGTTGAAGCTTAGTTGTATTAATATGCTACTACTAACTCCTAACCTAGCACAGTAGGGCCTCATTGAAGATAACGAACACAATACACTACTGAATCCTATAAAAAATATTCTCATCTCTTTCCCCTTAGATTTTTCAAAATAATTTATAACTAAATAAAGTAACCTATGTCTTAGCTAGAATTTCTTACAGTAATATTTTTTTACTTAGGATATTGAAGGTTATTCTAATCTTCAATAATATTTAAATCCATAGTTGCAAAAGCAAAATGTACAGTAGTTTCAGCCCTTATGAACATTTACTGCATGAGAAGAGGATTTATCAAATGCTTTTATGTATTAATTTTTTATGGCTATCACTGACAGGAAGTTTCGCAAACAAAACTTTTAGTCATAAGGTTGAAGAATGTGTGTGCCACACAGGTGTTATAGCTGGCTATCTGAATGATAAATATTGAACGTCAATATAGGAATTTGCAGCATGCTTTTAAGTTAAATGCTCAAGTTCAAATTAATCTAATTTTGACAATGTCTACCTCAGTGTTGGAGCACTGCATGATGTTTCCTGGTTTTATATTTACATGGAGCACACTGGCCCTTTTTAAAAAAAAAAAATATTCCAGATCATTTCCTTGTTTCAGGGGGAAAATATTCATGCATTTTTCTTCTTCAATATTTTCATACCAAGAGTGCACAGGAATTCCCTTGCTCTCCTCATATTGTAGATTTTTGTGCTTGAGCTGTTTCCACTTTTTCCGCCTGTATTTCACTTCTCTAGACAATACCCAATAAGTGGACTTATGCCAGAAGGAACAGTATAGCTATCCATACAGCATGCATGTCTCTACGGCTAATTTAAAAAACCCAATGACACTGACAAAGCAAACATGTGTGTTACTGCAGTTAAAGTGAGCCATCACTTAGATTATAGCAGCTGGGATTTCTTCTTAATAAAAAAAAAAAAAAGAGGTTTTTACCATACTGACCCATATCATATGCATCACAAGAGCTACAGTTGGCAATTAAATACATGGACTAATTGGAAGGTGTGGAATTGCTTCTTCAAGCATTATTTACCATAAACATTTTAGCAAACATGAGTGTGGATAATATTTCATAGAAAGACATGTTACAATATTAGTATTAATTTATAGGTGCACAGTCACATAATCAAGAGGTCCATATTGACAAGGTATGTTCATTGGAATTAGCACTGATTTGACTTGGTATATGCAACTAGTAATGCCAGATATAAAGATGAAAATTACAAGTTTGTAAATGTAACTCAATTATAAAGAAATCATAAGCAAAGCTCCAACTTATCTCAAGCAACTATAATTATATTGGCTGCTGCAAAGATCTAGTACAATACAGAAAGGAAAGGGGTGGGGGGAACAACTCATTCAGAGCAAAGCTGTAAAGGATAAGAAAGGAACAGGAAGTGCACTGGCTTGTAGGGTGTCTTTGTTCACCAAAGGCTTGATCTTGCACCATTAAAGTCAATGGGAGTTCCTCTATTGACTTAAATGGAAACACAATCACGTTCCAATACTACACATTCTCAGAATTACAATTCAAAATTCTGCATTAAGCAACTCACACACTGCAACATTAAGCTTACACTCCAGGCTTCAAAGTGATTCACTGACACAAGTCCCACTGAGAACTGGAGACCTTATTACAAGGCCTGATCTTAACCTCTGTACTTGTGAATTTTGTCCTTAAAATCATTTTGACAAAAAAATATTTATTTTTAAATTATGGTTTTAAATAATGAACATTCTAGCTGGTCCATGTGAGTTTATTTTCCAGTTTAACCCTCAGACTGATTTGGGGGTAAATCAAACCCCAAAGGGGTAAAAAAAATAAAAATGCCTAACACTTTTTTTTAGCAAACCTGTACCACTTCATACTCCATGTATTCCTCAACAGTAGTTGGGTCAATTATCCTGCGATGATTCATTCCCCCCAGTTGTACATTTTTTTTAAAAAATGAAAATTTCACTAAATCGATATTGGTGATAAATAGGAACCCAATTGTAATGAATGGGAAAATGAAAGCACTACACGCTGGGGTCATATTCACCCCAAACATTCAATTCAACCCCCAGTCAATCCAACCCCCAATACAATACCATAGGAATGCGCGGGTACTATTGACCCCAAATATCTTTTTTGTTAGTATTGTTTCTGTACCGCCAACAATAACTCTTAAGAACATTTAAAATTTTTATGTTAAATTTGAGTCATTTTCAAATCACTCACGTTTATTTTTTTCCAAATGTGACTTAATTGCAGTCTATTTTACCCCAATGCTGAATTCACACAGTGCATTTTTCATTCATTTTAAAGAGCAGGCTATTTTACAGTATTTGTAACAAACACCCAAGCATATGTAGCTGAACAATTGGCAGTCTGTTTTTTCAATCCCCAGTTGGAGAAAACAATTATGCTGTTTGCTATAATATATATTTTCCCTTGTTAGATTAAATCTAACCTGTTAAAATGTCTCCCACTACATACGCCAATACATTAAAATTCTTTAAACAGATCTAAGAGACCTGGTAAACCTCCTAGAGAGAAGTCTGTAGCCTTGTCTGGTATGCATGCATACATGCATCTGTCATGAAAATTTGATGACAAATCAGCTGTCTCCTGATGTACAAGCTGTACAGACTTCAAATTTCCATGAAACAGCTTTGTCTATCAGGAAGGAAAATATACTTTTCAAGTAACGATTATTCCCAACCTCCACTTAATTTCCCTTCCCGATTTTAAAAATCTATATTATTAAAAATCTACTGCAGAATTGGCAAGGGTTCCTGGTAAAAGATTAAAATTAAAAAGTCTTGAGCCAAAGGAATCAAAGCAAGGGCACTAACAATAATAGTGCTGTTTTAGGTGTTGAGAAATTTGAGATTATGTTCAAGATTAGCCTGCTCTCGTCTTTTTTAAGTTAAAACTACGCTTGAACTGATAATTACTGTCTGGGGAACAAAACGAATACAGTATATTCAGCATAATACTGTAAATCTAAACATACCTGAATTGGAGTCAAACTTTGTTTCTGACATACAAACGGAAACAAAAAGGTCTTGCATTAGAAATGCAGGCTTTTAGGTCAGGAGAAGTAGATGACTAAACCAACAAAACTGTCTAGAAAGCAGCAGATAAACTGCTACGCGTTTATGGCCCTTTTCACATGAGATTCCCCCTCTTTGCCCACGTGAGCGACTGGGAAGGGTATAGGGTGGGGGCGTCCATGTGACCGCCGGTGGGGGCGCGTATGCACTTCCATGCTCCACCCAGCTCCACCGATCACCCACACATGGAGGCACTAGACAAAATGAAGATGCCTCCGTGCATGAAGATAGGTGGAGGTGGGTGGTGATGGGGGGTGTCAGTGTGAGCGGCCGCCAATGCAGTGTATATCCACCACAGGGCACACCCATCCTCCCCCGCACTGCAGCTCCTCCTGGCCCATGTGAAAAGGGCCTATTTTTCAGCTATGCAAGTACTTTTGCATCCAAGATGTTTTTTGGGGGGGGGGGGGGTGGAGGTTAAGAAGTGTCTTAATTGGATTATTTTACAACCTACAGACACAAAGCAGCACAGGAACACAAAAGAGAAAGAACAATAAAAACATTAAAATAAAAACAGAATTAAATAATATATCTATGAATTACAACAGAAACTTGTAATTGGGAGATACATTCTGTTCACACTCATTTTAAGAGGTCATTAGCAGAATGCTATATACTAATGAATTTTCTAATCTATTTTTGAAGTAGATACTCTTTTTACTCATGTCAAGTTTAGGATATGGATTTATCTCAGCAGAATTTTATATAAGAATGTCTCTAATATATTTGCTCTGCAAATACAAATAAATGCTTGTTTTGTTTAAAATCAAAAGGGGCAAAGGAGTCAAATGCAAATTTAACCCATTCTGATGTTTTACGAAGCAAAGGACATTGCATGCAAAAAGTACAATTATATTCTTTGTTGTTCACTACAAATTTTCCTCTTCTATAACAAGTGGTATTTAATGTTCTTAGCACATAGCAAATGAACCCAGTAACCTATACATTTAATAAGGGGGAGACATTTTTTTACTCCTTGTGGGAACATCATGTTTCAGATATAGGTTAATAATAGTTGTAAATTCAGAAGCCTTTGAAGCTCTCAATTCAGCTGTGGGAAAACTTAAATTGGGTAATTACTCTCAAGATGCTGCTGATGTGCTATCAAGCAGAATTAACCCTATGACTATGCCCTATCTGCACAAGCCGCTATAAGACAGCATTGTCTATATCTCACTCTCAAACCAATTAGTGGGCATGCTCGAGTCATATTTTATATCACATATTAACAATCAGTTGTATATATGTTCACAGCTGTCTCAGCAAGATACAAGAACTGACCAGCAGGAGTCCTGTTAAAGGGTGTTACATTGGTCGAGAGACTTTCTGGGGAAATGCATGTAACTAAGCGGGAAATTAACTTCTTGGGTTCTTTTAATCAACTGGCATGGTTTTGAAAGCTATATGCTTCTTTTATCAAAAGAACTGCAAAGCATGTTGTCGGAGGAATAAAAACAATGTCAAAATAAATGACCATAAGGCAAGAAACCATAAAGTAACTGACTAATATCAACCCTCCAGGCTCTAGTAAATTGGAAAATTTTACACAATAATTGCAAGAGGAGGAAACAATCCTCAAAAAGAAAGAAGTGGAAGCAGCACAACTAAAAAAACCAGAAAAATTCCCTGCCTCCTTTGTTCCCTTTGTTTCTGTCAAGGTTTAAATGAAACCCTCAGCTAGATCAAAGAGTCAAGTTGAAAAGATAATACAAAAATAAAATATATGAAAAATATTTTTGATACCTAAAGCAGAAACATATTCTAGATAATTTTGCAAACAATGGAGTCAGAAATACTCAAAGAAAATATGTAATTCATGTATGTTAAAAATAAAAAACATGCAAAAAAGCTGTAATTGGCACCCTGGTTTATTTAGTTTTTATTTTTGCATTGCAGGCTAAGTGCCCAAACTTGCAAACATTTAAACATGCAAGTAAACTGCAAACAATCCTACAGAATTCAGACCACAAGGTCAGAGCAATATAGAGGAGCCAACTAGGGACCATTCAGCATGTTTTACTTCAAAAGAAAACCAAAATGGTGAAACTTTTTTCCAATGTACTTCTAAAATGCTGCTTTATTTCTAAACAGTGGGTGCAGCCACATGAGCTGCAGTCGGCCCAATCCCCAAGTGCCCCGTAGTGAGCAATCACTACCACACTTTGGAGCCAGTGCAGGGACTAGGGCAAATGCTCCCCCATGGGGAAGCTGGACGGGCGACTGTCAGACCTCCCACCACATCCCAAGGCGGGCCAAGGGTGCCTGGCCCTGCACCACCCAGCCTCCCCCGGCCCACCCACTACCCTGCACTGAGTCGTGATGTGACCGTGTGGGACTAGAGAGCACCCACTGCTCAAAGCCCTGCGACAGAGCTCACTGTGCAGCAGGACAGATGGGGCCAGCCCCATAAGCAATGGTGCAGTACTGCTCGTTGGGCAGCCTTACTCCACTTTGGGTACGGCTGCTACCTGCATCCTCTGCCTTTTTCCAAGGATTCAGGGCAAGGGAATAGCAGCAAGATGCCTGCCCCGTGACAGGGGAAATGTCTGGTGGCCACCGGGCATGTGATGCACTGTAACGCATGGCAACAGTGACCAATCTGGGGTAAGGCACAAACTGCAGTAGGTGTATCCGTGTGGCTGTAGTGTAGTTCAATCTTGTTCATCATGTTCTCTAAATAATTTAGATGGTTGGTAATAAAACAACAACAAAACAAATCTCAACAATGGGTAAAGCCTAGAACCAAGCAAGGTGTCTTTGTGGCTGTGATACTGAAACGTATCACTATGTGGTTCAGGCTCCAAGTAGCTATTGTCAGGGTAACAACAAATGCCTAAAGGTAAGGGATGGTTAACACACAGGTAGAGAGCACCCTGGAGCCTGCAGTCACCCCCATGGAGTTCCCACAGACTCAGAGCAGTCACAACCATGGACAGTGTGGGGAGCCCTTCATACAGGCAGCCCCCAGCCTGCAGTTCATGGGCTTGCTCCAGCCTCCACAGATGGCACTAGCACACTTCCTCCCCCTTCCCACCTGAGAGCTGGGCAGCCACTCAAGCAATCTCACTCTCCCCAGGTGGCCAGAGGACAGCGAGATTGCCAGCATGTTCCCCAGCTGTCAGGATGCCCCCAGCTATGCTAGCGCTGACTCCAAAGGAATGTGGCACGGCCAGGAAAGGCTTCTTCCCTGGCCACTGCTCTCCACTCCTGACTAGAAAGGAGAGGACCAGGGATCAAAGGCAGTGCACAGCTCTCCCCTCTCCCAGACACCTCTCAGCTGAGCGGGGCACAATCCTTGCTGGCTCTGATGGAATGGAGGTTACAGCCAGGGAAGACTTCGTCCCTGGCCGTGACTTCCCTTTCTATTGGAACCAGCGCTAAAGTGCCCCTCTCAGCTGAGAGGTGGCTGGAAGAGGGGAGTACAGATCATACCGTGCTCTCAGCTGAGAGGCGGCTGGGAAAAGGAAGTGCAGATCACTTCTCTCTCAGCTAAGAGGCGGCTAGAAGAGGGGAGTGCAGATCATACCCCTCTCTCAGCTGAGAGGTGGCTGGGAGAAGGGAGTGCAGATAATACCCCTCTCAGCTGAGAGGTGGCTGGGAGAAGGGAGCACAGATCACGCCTCTCTCTCAGCTGAGAGGCAGCTGGGAGAGGGGAGCGCAGATCATACCCCACTCTCAGCTGACAGATGGCTGGGAGAAGGGAGTGCAGATCATACCTCTCAGCTAAGAGGCGGCTGGGAGAAGGGAGTGCAGATCATACCCCACTCAGTTGAGAGGCGGCTAGGAGAAGGGAGCGCAAATCAGATCCCTCTCTCAGCTGAGAGGTGGCTGGGAGAAGGGAGTGGCAGGTGTGCATGTCATTTTTGTTATTATAATAACGATAACAAAAATTGTCATTTTTGTTTTCGTTATTGCAACAAAAATGACAACCGAGAATGACGACGATAACGAAAATGACCAAGAATACCAAAAGCGACAACCAAGAATACCAATAATGGTAACGATAACAATATCGATACCAAAACCAACAAAAACAATAACAAGAAACAAAAATGACAATGTCATTATCATTGTCGTTATTAGTGTTGTGGCAGTTGGGTTTTGGGGGGAAAATGTAGAGAGGGGAGGAGGGAGCAGACATCTCAGAGTCTTAATAGAGTTGGACTCTTGAACGGTGTGTGTGTTGGGAGGGGTGACCAGCTCAGCAGTATCTAATGGATGTATCCCTGGCCAATGAGCAGCGCAAGCAGGCCCCAGCAGTCTCAAGGGACTCTGATTGCTCGATGCCTGCTGCCTCCCACAACCAATCAGGGGTACTCTGGGGGAGGGCACTGCAACCCTTTATAATGGGAGGGCCAGGTTTTTTCTCTCCGTTGTGTGAGAGCTCTGCTTGTCAGGTTGCATTTACAAAACTGTGGTGCTTGCACATAAAAAATCCTCCCTAGTCCTCATTGTATTATTTATTTAGTTTATTTATTTTTTTATTAGGTATTCCCACCAACACCTTTCATTCCTCATACCCTACATTTTACCTTCTCCTTACCGTACATTATAGATAGGTAGTATAGATTAGATATGGATATATATTATAGGCATATAGATTAGATTAGAATAGTTATATATCTATATAACTTATCTAATTGATTAGATAATAGTTTTCCTTTCCCCTTTCCATCTCCCTTAGATTTAGATAAATATTAGTTGTGCATAGGAATCAATAACAATACTGATACCAAAAATAAAATCTTTGTTTGAAATGGTACCAATATCAACAACAATATCAATAATGATAACAAATATAGATACTGATAACAAAAATGATACCAAAAATGACAAAAGCAATAGCGATAATGAAAACGATAATGAAAACAACATTGTTGTTAATAACAATAATGAAAATGACATTTTTGAATAACGAAAACGAAAACATGGGGGCCTGGTGCACACCCCTAGGGAGTGCAGATCACACCTCTCTCTGAGCTGAGAAGTGGCTGGGAGAGGGGAGCACAGATCATACCCCTCTCTCAGCTGAGAGGCGGCTGGGAGAAGGGAGTACAGATCACATCTCTCTCAGCTGAGAGGTGGCTGGGAGAGGAAAGCGCAGATCACGCCCGGAGAGCCTCTGGGGACTTCTGCACTCCCCCTTCTTTGCCATGTTAGTTGAGAGGGGTGCGCTAGCTGTGCCTCTATGCTGCTGAAGGACCCATGGCTACAGGTGACCCTAACAAACCTGACCTGGCTCTCTGGTTGCCTGTTGCCCTGGTTTGGGCCAGATTAATCTGTGCTGCGTGCTTCGCTTTCCCAGTGATTGCATGACGTGGGCCTGCTCTGGGGCAGCCCTGGGGCAAATATCTGGCAGGCGCCATTCAGACCGATAGGTGAATCCAGGACTGAAGGGGGCCAATGTGGGGCACTGTCATTTATTTTCACCCAAGGAGGCATTTTTTCTTAAGTATTTCTATTCTGAAAGAAAATGGGATTCCAAAAGTTCAGAGGGGACCATTTTTGATATGGCGATTCTATAGCAGTTTTCTCCCAGTTTAATGTGTGGGAAAGTCCTAAAAAAGGGAAACCTGTTACAAAATACCTTGCTCTGAACCAATCGCTTTTCACTCTCTCTGGTATCACTTCGAGATTTAAACGGGGGTTGTATGTGTGTTTTTTAAACCTTAGTCATTAAAATAAGCCTTCATTTCTTGGCTGTAGGAAACTAATGTTCTCTGTTTATCTTTATTCTGCTGTTAATTTTCTGGTAGTAAACATTTCTTTTATTTATGCCTTTTCTTCCCATGTGTTGGCATCTGCTTTTGACTACTTCTGGCTGCTTTTTGCCTTTTATGAAGCACCTTTCATTATATGGCGTTACACTGCCTGGGCACTTCAGTGGCATATTAATAGGTGAAGTCACATGTTAGGAAAGGGCTTCCTGGTTGGGATGGAGACCTGTCATCTCTTTTGGTATATGAAACATCACAAGTTAAGCCACTTCTGCAAGCAATAAGCCAGAGACCAATGTGACAGAGCAGTTGCAGGGAGGGAGGCTGTCACAAGGGGTCACTGGGCAATGTAATGAGTATAAAAGCTCTCAATAGTTATAAATTACTGGATAGCAAATCTGGAAATTGATTCAATGTTATAAATGAATAGACCTTAATATCTAGCTGCTGCTAGGAAAGCAAATAGTACATATCAGGTATCAACAAGAAGAAATGATTTAAGAAGAGATCATTACACTACTGTATAAACTTCAGAGTATTTGATTATTTTGGGCTGGAATATTACAGGATGTAGACAAAATTAGCAGAGGACAAAAGCAAGAATAATGCTGCGTCTCAAGAGTGAGTGCCAGGAATGAAGGTTAGAGAGGTGTGAGTTTTTTGAGGCAACTAATTAATTATAAAAGTCACTACACAGTTCTTCAATGTAGCTAGGGTTCCCACAGCTAATCTGATTTAAATTACCCCTTGACTGGTTGGTGCGATGATTTAACAAGGTAGCAATCCGAGGAGCATCACAATACGGAGGCAAGAAAATGTCTGATTCGTGGTTGAAGCTGCAGAGCTGAGGGCTCTAATTGACAGTGGGCTGGGTGGGTCACAGCCAAGCACATTTATAGGTCCTTTTTAAAGGATAGGCACATGCACCCCCACCCATCCCCCACGGCATTCACACGGGCACCTCCACCCATCTCCATACAGCAAAACTGTGTGGAGATGGGTGGGGGCGTCTCGTGTGAAAAGGGCCATAGTCAGCAAAACATCATATATCTTAGAGAAAACCAAGAGACATGTAAAGCTATGCATATTAGACATCTCATTTGTCAATGCATTAGATTGGGAGGAGGGGGGGATATCCCCAATTTGTGCAACAGAAAGGCTTGCCTTCCCAAATCTTCTGCATTAGCTCACTCTTACTTTCTTTCCTTTGCCCCTCCTTGTCCGAGTCATTATACATTGAATTCTCTAGCATATTCCCCATAGAGCGAGAGGCTGTTCTGGTGGGAATGAAATGAACCCAGGGAACAAACACTGCTGCCTTGCATGGCATCTGCTGCAGCCCTCTTTAGCTGACCACTTTTACAACAGCTCTTTGTTTGGTAATGGTTTGTTAATAGAGCATTGGCCCCTTTCAGTTCTTCAGTAATTTCTTTCCCAGATTGGTACTGCACAGCACAGAGATGAGGCTGTCCTTTTGCTGGGCATTTCCCCAATGACACTAAGCATAGCATTGGCAGGAGAAGAACAATATCACATTCATTGAAACAGAGTTTTGGTTGATAAAGAAGCTGTCGGGGTTGAAAACACAGTGGTACTATTGACTAACATTTTTCCTGTTGGAACACTCTCTTTTCCATGGAGTTATGCTAAACTGTATTCCAGACTGTCTATGGTAGTGTACTGTAGAGGCCTACACCATATGTACAATTTCTTAGAAATGGCAGAGGCAGAGTAAGAATTCTTGAACGCCTGTGCAAAAAAAAAAAAAAAGCATGCAACCCAAAGATCATTGCCCCGGCCACCACTCAATATTGCTGCACCCCTCCTTACCCTTTCTCTATGACGACAATGATGGCAGAAATTCTCCAGCAGCCAATAGGGTGCTGTAGGCATTGCCTGCTCTGACTGAGCTATGCTGGCAGGAGGACATCAGCAGCGGTACTTTCCAAATGGATGAGGCCCTGGGCCCATTCATTAAGTCACCTCTGTGGAAGATGGCGTTGTGCTAAATAACCAGCCATCCGTTAAAGAAGAAGAACCAAAAACAAACGAATAAAAAACCCCAACAGCTAGGCAACGGGTGCAGAGTTGAGTTGAATCCATAGCATTATAGTCTTCCTGTTATTACCAAAAAGGATGAAGTAACATAATGAAAGCTGACAATATTATAAAGTCTGTATCCTTTTTAGGGAAAATGCCTATATTTGATGCTCAAACTAGTGTACTTAAAACTAACACTTTATGGTGCTTATCAAAAAGTTGTTGTACCTAGGATTTTAATATATTACTCATGCCATGATTACAACTTTCAAATTATTTGTTTACAATCACCCTTATCAAATGTAAGCAGTGAATAGAATTCTCTCTTGTTAAATCGGTTAGACCGCGCTTACATACATTCCTGAGATCCTGGTTGGGAAAGGCAGCTGCAGGCAGCATCAGTGAGATCCAGGCAGCTCCAGCCTGCTCCCTCATCAGAAGAGTTGTGTAGCTCTTTCATTAAGCAGCTACTGAGGGCTTGTAGGATAAACTGCTGTTCAAACTTGCTACAAACGCATATCTGGCATATGCAAGGTCCAGAAACAGCACATTGTTACAGCTGCTCCACTGAGTCCTGCAATATGGGCAAAGCTTGTGCTTTTCTGTAAAGGGTACATCTGCTGGGGTCAAGTGCAAGTATGACAAGTCATAGCACCAGCTGTACTACTGCATTCCAACTGTAACTTCCCTGCAAATATATCCACATATGGTCCTTTTCATATGTGCCTCCCATGCAGCACAGAAAAAAATCTAGGGTTTCATTATGTTTAGGAGTTAAACTCAGTCACCAATGAAAGTCACATTTAGTACCACTCAGAAAAATTATTTAACTCTACTTTTTAATATCTATTAACCAAAATCCATTCTTTAATTCTAACGGCTTTTGGCAATGGTAAAGAATGCCAGGATTGGTTTCAACTTTTTTGTGAGCTGGACTGGTTAGGAATACGTACCAGGCCTGCTGAGGGTCAGACAGCTGCTAAGTACACTTCACACTGGGCATTTCCCTAATGACACTAGACATAGCACTGGCAGGAAAAGAACAATATCACATTCATTGGAACAGATTTTTGGTTGATAAATAGGCTGTCGGGGTTGAAAACACAGTGGTAACTATTGGCTAACATTTTTAGTCTTGGTGCAGAACTGCAAGCCAACTGCAAGTCAAGCAGGATTGGGGCTCGTTAGGCCTGCCCCTATTGGCCTTGCCATGTCTGTAGTGCCTCTGATGGGCTGAAATCTACATACCCTCTGATTGCTATAAAAGCCCATGGGGGGGAAGTAGGAAGTGTCCACTCAATATATCAGTGATTTGGACCTTCCTATGAATTCTAGCTTAGCCTTTATCTGCACCCTAGCTCCAGGTTGCATGCCAGCCCTTGTCCCCAGATTCAACCTACGCTCCAGTCCTTGGCTCAAGCCTTCCTCCCATTTGGTCTTGCCTTCTGTGGATCTCCTTACTCCATAAGTAGTGCCATACTGGATCAGATCAATGGTCCATCAAGTCCAGCATCCTGTTTCTGACAGTGACCAATCTCTCTCTCTTGGGAGAAGTACCCAACAGGTCACAATGGGCAATCCGTTCCCTGTTGTTCCAATCTCCAATAGTAAGAGGTTATGTTCCCAAAACCTACTTAGCTAATAGCTATTAATGAACCTATCCTCCAAGAACTTATCCAATCCCTTTTTAAAACTAGCTACACTACCAGCCACTTTCTCTGGCAGTAAGTTCCACAAGTTAATTGTGCGCCGAGTGAAATTTTAAATCTGCTACCTGTTAATGTCATGGAGTGTCCCCTGGTTTTAGTCCTCTTAGAGAGGGTAAATAACCTTTCCCTATTTACATGTTCCACACCACTCATGATTTTATAAACTTCTATCATACCTCTCAGTCGTCTCTTCTCCAAGCTGAAAAGCCCTATCGAGCCTCTCCTCATACAGGAGTCATTCCATTGATCATTTTTGTTGGCCTTCTCTGTACCTTTTCTAGTTCTACTATGTCTTTTTTGAGATGGGGCGACCAGAACTGCACACAATGCTCCAGGTGCGGTCGTACCATAGATCTATACAGAGGCATTATGATATTTTCTGTTTTATTCGCTGTCCCTTTCCGAATTATTCCTAACATTGTTTGCTTTTTTGACCACCGCCACACACCGAGCTGAAGATTTCAATGTATTGTCCATAATGACTCCAAGATCCCTTTCCTGAGTGGTTACTCCTAATTTAGAACCCAAAATTGTATACATATAGTTTGGGTTATTTGTTCCTATGTGCATCACTTTGCACTTGTCCACATTAAATTTAATCTGCCATTTAGATGCCCAGTCACCCAGTCTTGCAAGATCCACCTGCAATTCTTCAGAGTTCTTGATGTAAATAAGCATGTGGATAGGGGTGAGCCGGTCGACATAGTGTGTCAGTACTTTCAGAAGATATTTAAATAAGATCCTTTATGAGAGTCTCTTAAGGAAATTAAAGAGACACATGATAGAGGCAGTGTCCTATCATGGATCAGCAACTGGTTAAAAGACAGGAAGCAAAGAGTAGGACTAAATGGTCAATGATCACAGTGGCGAGAACTAACTAGTGGAGTCCCCCATTAATCTGTACTAGGTCCAGTGTTGTTTAATATATTCATTAATGAAATAGAGAAAGGAGTAAAGAGTGAGGTGATCAAATACATCTGCAGATTTGATCACCTCACACTTTACTGCTTTCTCCATTAGTGAGGTATGACTTCCCTTTCCTAAATCCATGTTGACTCTTCCTCATTAAGCTATGATTATTAATATGCTCAGTAATTATGTTCTTAACTAGGGCTGAAACTCGGCTCATAAACTCCTGCCGCTTTTCCCTCCACAACATTGCCAAGATCCGCTCTTTTCTGTCCGTCTCCTCTGCCAAAACTCTCATCCATGCCCTAGTCATCTCTAGGGATGGGCAAACAGAACCGAGTTTGGAAATTCGGTTCGGTTCAAAAATCGAGTTCGGTTCAGAAGTTCAGTTCGGTTGACCGAACTATTCGAGTTCGGTCCGAACTCCAAACTTCCAAACAGAGTTCGGAAATTCAAACCCCATTGAACTAAATGGAATATTATCTTATAGGGATGGGGGAACCCCAGCGGACCCGCCTCCCCCGCTTTGCCATTTTTTCCTTCTGTTGCAGCCTGGATCGGGGTTGTGGGAGCCCCGAGTCCAACTCCCAGAGGGATCCAGCCAAGGGCCACGTCTGCTCATTAGCCCTGAGCACCGGATCACCTGAAACCGGAAGGAGCCTCGCCGCTGGGAGAAGTTAAAGCGCGTCGGGCCACTCAACGGCGCTGAGCCCCAGCTGACCCTCCTCCCCCGCTTTGCCACTTTTTCCTGCTGTTGCAGCCTGGGTCGGGGTTGTGGGAGCCCTGAGTCCAACTCCCAGAGGGATCCAGCCAAGGACCATGTCTGCTCATTAGCCCTGAGCACCGGACCACCTGAAACCGGGAGGAGCCTCGCCACTGGGAGAAGTTAAAGAGCGTTGGACCGCTCGGCGGTGCCGGAGGCGCACGCTGGGGCGTCGCGCCTAAGGGCTGCGCATGCAAGGGCGTGGCCTTGTGCGCGCGGCCTTAGGCGCTGGTCAGGCATGGGAGCTCGATATCTTCCCTAGGTTTGCTTGGAGGGAGAGGCTTGACATTTGTGCATCGAAGAGGTCTCAAGGTAGTCTTCCTTATTTGTCCCCTTGATCCTTATTTTTGACATTGTTGCAATGCCAAGGAGGGGCAAGAAGGCAGGGGTGACTACCAGGGCCAGGGCCAGGGCCTGGGACAGGCAACTGCAGCTACCGGACTGTTTTGCTACTGTCTCAACTCCTCTGGGTAATAAACGAGATGGTGTCCCTCTACCATCTCTGGGTGCACCCTTGAAAGGTGCTGATCTTGGTTGGGATTTCTCGGTTGCTAACAAGAGTTCTCCGACACCCCCCCTCCGACGGCATGATGTTGCGGACTCAGAGGAAGTAATCCTCAGCAATGGGTCCAAGCCATCTATTCTACCTAGGCAGGTCCATCTAGATTCCTCATTGCTGATGTGTGCAAAAGCTTTTAAGCAACAAGGAGAGAGGTGGTTAGCCTTGGCAGCTAAATCTCGGGGGGGGGGGGGGCTTTCCCAACCTTTGCCAGGTCCCAGGGTTTCCTCCATTGACGATAGGATTTCTTTCCTACAGGTTCAAATTGAGGACATGGAGACCCAGCTCCCAGGCTCTCACACTGTTGAAGGAGCAAATCTTCTATTGAGCTCCCGGACAAGTGGGCAGGGGAGCTGGAAGTCGCTTGAGGTCTCTGCTAAAAGTCTGTCCCCTACCCCAGGTCAGGTTGGAGAGCCGCAGGAAGTGTTAAATGTATCAACTAGAGCCATGATAGGAAAGGGGGGAGTTTATGACACTCCCTCGGTCTAACCACTTCAATTATTCCAACTATTTCAATTGTTCCAATTGCCCCAAGCTCTACTGCCCGAGGAGCCCAAGAGGACCATGCCTCTCATTGTCACTCACAGGCAGAGGAGGCGGAGCCCCCTTCCAGTCGAGGACCATCTTATAATAGAATGCGTTCTAAGACCAACCTGACAACACTAGGGTTCTTGAACCCCAGGTGGTCCAGGAACAAGCCTGTGATAGTCTACAGCAGGTAGGAAGGGATATGGCATCAATACTGGTACGATTGGAGGGGTTTGACATTAAATTGCTGGCTATCCAGCAGCAGTTAATCAGGGTTTGGGATCATTTGTACAATCTTAGACGGGATACTAGTGGTGCGGACTTGCAGGGATCAGCATTGGTGAATAATTCAGGTCACCATTATGATTTAGCTAATAGCCCTTTAGTTACCAATTCCAAAGAGGACTGCCAATTTATTCCCACGTTTAATGCCTTGGCTTTCATTATTTATCCTTTGTTTGGTTCATTTCCCTTCTGGGGTTCAAAGTTTTGGATCGCCCACCACATTTCCCATATATTGGGTAGATCCTTTGTGGCCTCTCAAATTAACCGCTTTTATTTTTTGCCTAATAGGGGTGGTCCATTACGGATTGTTATTTACTTCTGTTCAAGTGCAACCGTGGATAGGCTATTGTCTAATGTACGTCTTTTTTGTTCCTGGGGGGTTTATATGGTCAAAGTTTTTTCTAAGAAGGGAATTGCCCCATTGTTATCGCAAGTTTCGCCAACTATTTCATCAACTACCTTGTTGACTACTCTGGTTAATAGTAAATGTAAGCTAGAGATGATACAGCCTTTAAGGAGGCAGGCAGGTGTCTCACTAACCACTGCAGAGGTTACTACGTTTGGAACTTCAATCCAGAACGAAGCATTGACCACTACAGCTATTCCACCTCTGAGTGGGAGCCCAACAGTAAATGTGGACTCGTCTCCTTCTAAACTGGCATTTCCTCTTCCTAGGGCCCATGTGTGGGACAGTCCCTGTAAGTCTCCACCTAATATGGCTCATTTCTCTCCTAGGGCCAATGGCAGGGACGGCCCAGATAAGATCCCCCTTTTAGGGTCAGCAGTACAGGATTACCCTAGGACCATAATTGCTGGCTCTATATCATCCAGGGTATCTGTAGATTTATCTACAAATGCTTCTTCACCCATTTCTCACTTGGCCCAGCTCCAATGTCCAATAGTGCCAAGTCCCGGTTTGGTAAATCACGTCCCAGGCAAAAAGTGGGGATTTCCACTTAAGGGGGCCTCAATTTTAGAAGAATTAATTGCTGCGGATGTCCCATGCAGATCTTATGTTTCAGGTTTAACGGGTTGATTCCAACCCGATATCCCATTTATAGTATGTTATATTGATTATGCTGAAACAAGAGGAAGTGCTTTTACTTCTTATTTGCTAGTTTTACCCATTTTATAACCTATTTTTTATGATATTAAGATTTCATGCATATGTAGGTTGTTGGTCTAAAGCAATGGCCTATGGCTAAGCTAATAAACTTATTACTTACTTACTATAGGGATGGGTGAACAGAACTGAGTTCAGAAATTCGGTTCGAAAATTGAGTTCGGTTCGGAAGTTCAGTTCGGTCGATCTTACTGGTCGAGTTTGGTCCGAACTATGAGCTTCCGAACCACGTTGGCCCATCCCTAGTCATCTCACGCCTCGACTATTGTAACATTTTAAAATTGTTTTAAATTTTTATATTGTTGTACTGAGTGTTGTTTGCTGCCCCGGGCTGCCCTGTGGGCAGGAGGGGCGGGATATAAATGTTAAATAAACAAATAAAATAAATAAATAAATAAAACCTCCTCCTCGCTGGCCTTCCCTGCTCTCCCCTTTCTTCCCTTATCTCTGTTCAAAACTCTGCTGCCAGGTTCATCCACCTATCCCGTCGCTTTGACCATGTGCAGCCTCTCCTCTCCTCTCTCCACTGGCTCCCTCTTCCTAAGCATATTCTGCACAAGCTCCTCATCTTCACCTACACAGTCCTTCACAACCTCGCTCCCCCCTACCTCTCTGCCCTGATCTCCCTCCGGACCCCTGGTCGAGCACTCCGCTCCTCTTCCATCTCCTCCATCAGCCTCCCCCTGCTCCCCCAACCGCCTTCATCCCTTCTCCCTCGCTGCCCTGCACACCTGGAACTCCCTCCCTGCCCTCAAAGATTCAACATCTTTATTAATGACTTGGATGAAGGGGTGGAAAGTATACTTATCAACTTTACACATGATACAAAACTAGGAAGGGTAGCTAACACTTTGGAAGACAGAATTAGAGGTCAAAAAAGATGACTAAGGGGACACATGATAGCAGTCTTCAAACATCAAATTCCTCCTGAAAACCTACCTCTTCCATCAGGCTTTCCCTGACTTGTCATGAGTGAAACTGCATCCTCTTCCCTCCCTCAGCCAGAATCTCTTCCCTGTAACTAAGTTAAGCACAAGAACCTGCATCTTCTCAAACTCATGAATGTATTCTTGTCTCTCCTGATGTTCACCCATCTCTGGTCTCCCCCCTTCCTTGAACAAGCTGCATAGGGAGGTCAATCTGTCAGAGATGTTATAGCTCAGGGATGCTTCCAAGCCGGGGGTTGGACTAAATGACCCACAAAGTCCCTTCCAACTCTTAAGATTCTATTATACAAGCATGGTAAGTGCCTGCGTATTAAGGCACAGCGCAGTGTCCATTATAAAGCACAAATATTCTATCTCTTTTTAAATGGAGATGATTTATGCTATCATTATGAAATTTGTTGTGGAGGATCACTTGGGTGAGAGGTTGAAGATGTACAATTTTCAGGTAACCAGCTGGGAAATGGGTGAGATACAGCAGTTCAAAACTGAGGCTGAGGTGCAGTTTTTCTGTTGTATACGACCATCTGAGTTTGATGTGGGCAGCGGTTTAAACAGTTCTGTTAAAGGGGTTACAGCGCTTTCCAAAAATTCAAGGCTGTGGGCGAGGGGTGCCTTGGCATTATTTTGGCCTAATTCTAGCAGTGGTTTACCTCTTATTTTAATTTTGGGGGCCCATTTTACCGAATGGATATAATGCTCAAGGGACTTCATGCAACAACATATAGCCTATGGGGTGGGCTTCCACCTGCCCACGCCCCCAAGGCAGCATACTCCTAACTAAACACCACTGCTTACCTGAGCCCCCTTGGCAGCAGCCTGGGCAGGGGGTGAGGAACTACCACCGTCTGCCTTGCCCGCCTGCCTGCCTCTAGTCTCTACATAACCTCTGGCTACCTCTCCCTGACTCTGGCTACCTCTACCTCTGCTCGCCCATCGCTCATCCAATGGTGGTGCTGCCTCCATCATGAGTTCGAAAGGCCTAGGGCCACCACCTGATTGTGGACACTGTGGTTTAAGGCATGATTCCTGTTTGGCATGCTAGGACTGTATTTCCCAGCATGCCTGACAGGCAATATGGCTGTTGCATGCGTTCACACACTGGGGCTGTCACCATGTTTCCTAGTCTGGCATGTTGGGAAATGTAGTTCCAGCATACCACACATGAAACATGGTGGCAGCCCCAGTGCGCATGTGCACAGGGCCTTTAAACAGCTATGCAGCGCCAGCAGCAGCAGGTGGCAGCCTGGCACAGGCAGCGGCAGTAGCAGCGGCAGCCTGTTCCTGGTGTTGGCGGTGGCAACAGCGACAGAGGTGGTGGTGATTCCTTTAGGTGAAGAGAGAGTATTTGTGCTGTGGGGGAGTAAGGGAGGGAGTGAATGTAGTGGAGGGGAGTGGGGGAGTGAGTGACTGTGTGTGTGCATGCTGGGGGAGGGGTGAGAGCGCATGTAGTGGGGAGGGGGGAGTGAGTGTATGTAGTGGGAGGAGGAGGGCGAGTGAGTATGTAGTGGGGGAAGGATGGAAAAGAGTGAGTGTGCAAGTGTATGTAGTGGGAGACGGGGGAGTGTGAGAGTATGTGGTGGGGGAGGGGGAGAGTGAAAGAGTGAGTGAATGTAGTAAGGGAGGGGGGAGTGAGTGACAGTGTGTGCTGGGTGAGTGAGTATATAGATGGGGGAGTGAGTGAGTGACTGTGCACACTCTGGGGGAGGAGGGAGGGAGTGACTGTGTGTGCTGGGGAGAGGGAGTGTATGTAGTGGGAGGAGGGGGGGAGTGAGTGGCAGTGTGTGTGCTGGTGAAGTGAGTGTATGTAGTGGGGAGAGGGGGGAGTGAGTGACTGTGTGTGTGCTGGGGGAGGGGGAGCGAGTGAGAGTGTGTGCGCTGATTTGATGGCATGCAAGTTAAGGCGCAGGTCATCCCCTGTTGTCCCCCATCATCAGTTTTGTCCCCAGCCTGAAGAAGAGGAGCTGAAAGAGTAGGCAAAGTGTGGGTGCATGGAGCCTAATTCGTAAGAGAGCACAGTATGTGACAGTGCACAATGTCTTCACTGCTTACACGGCATGGAGGTTAAGGCATTTTCCTTATTTTACGATTTCCATACTTTTCAGTGCTTGACGGAATTTATATGCGCCTTAATTTATGTCATAACCCATTTCCTTCAAGGAATGATTCTATGCTTCTATTTGACCTTTCTATTGTGGTAACTCTACTGTACTGCCAGAAAGGCTGAAGAAAGCACAATGGCCAGGGAAGTATGTAAGCTGAATTTTGTATTCTAACTTGGGTATGGTAGGGGAATATGCTGCCAGTGGAACTATCCTCTAGCAGCAGCTTCTTTCACATCTTCTCAGGATTAAACAGCTACTGACAACTATCCTACTGAGTCCAACTATTGGACTCTCGGGAATGGTTCCATTTCTGGATCTACATACTCAAGATAAGTCTAAAGATTCAGAAAGTAGAAGATACTCTCCTGTTATGGACAACTCCTTGTCAACAGAAATCTAAGGCCAAACTGTGTCATTTTCACACATACAAAAAAGGGGCAGGGGAACTCCTATATTTTGATGGTCCACCCTCAGAATCTAAGGCCACTTTTAAAAGAGGCGCTTAGAAGCGCCTCCTGAGCCCTGCATTCAAGAAGAAAGCCACATGGGGAGCGTTTACCTGCTCCCCGCACTACTGGAAGTGACATGCCGCCCATTCTCGGCAGTGGCAGCTGGAGACACAGGACTTTGAAGAGGCGCATTCTGAAAGCCTGCAAAGTGATGCTTTCAGAATGTGCCTCTTCAAAGCTTCGCTTCTCCATCTACCACTGCTGCCAAGAACAGGCGGCACGTCACTTCCAGTAGCACAGGGAGCGTGTAAACACTCCCCATGAGGCTTTCTTCTTGAATGCAGGGCTCAGGAGGCACTTCTAAGCGTCTCGTTTAAAAGTGGCCTAAGAGAATGTGAAAGTTTCCAAATGATTTTGAGTAATAATACTGTGCAACCAACAGAGCACTCTCTATCTAGGAACTGGTAGGAATGTCTAACAACTTGTCATACTCCTTTGGTACACCTGTCCCTCAGGGCACTCTTGACTGGATCACATTGTTTATAGATGACCTGCAACAGATGAAGCATGAGGAAACTGGCTTTCTTATGCCAACAATGTTGACAACTATAATTCTGTATCCCATCTTCCTTTCTGGGGAAAAGGTCACTGAAAAGGTTGTAGCAAATTAACTCCAACAGTTTCTGGGTTCATCCAGTTTCCCTGGTCTTAACCAACCAGGATTTAGAACTGGGTCTGAAGAATAAACTACATTGGCTGGTACTGGCTGGTAATCTTCTCCTAGAAGTGGATGAGGACAGTTTGTCTGTGCTGACTTTATTAACTCTGTCAACTACCTTTAATTCTGTCGACTATGGTATTTGTTGGGACGCCTATGGTCATTTATTGGGAGTGGACATAATTGCTCAATAGTGTCTCCTCATTAGGGAGATTAGCAATAGGAAAGAGATGTGTGGATTAGGTGATTAATGGCTGGGTTAGTTGGGATATTATATTATAAAGGAGGAAGAATTCCCTCTATGTGAAAAGACTGCTTTAGATGATTTACTGTAAAAACCTTTCAGTTTTTCTAGTCACTGTAGTTTCCAATATTAGAATGCAAAATAGAACTGTTGCCATCAACTAATCTTACTTCTTGTGAGGTTCCTAGAGATCTGAATAGTCCCCAGTGTTTCCCTATGCTTCTCTTCTGTTTTGTAAGAACGTAAGTGTCATACTGAGTCAGACCAATGGTCCATCAAGCCCAGCATCCTGTCTCTGAGAGTGGCCAATTTCAGTTGCATGGGAGAAGTATCAACAGTCACAATCACTTCCTGCTCCCGACAGTAAGAAGTTCCCATCTCGTAATCTACTTGGCTAATAGCTGTTAACGAACCTAACACCACAAACAGTCTCCTGTATGTATTGAATGTACTTAATATCAGAAATGTCCATCAGCAAGCACATTGCTGATATTTAGTAAGTAAGTACAGTGCCTCTTCTGCAGACATTAATTTTGACTGAGTTCCAAATTTGCCTCTCCAAATCTGAACACACATTCTAGCTTCCTGCAGGGGCTGCAGTTACAATACTATTTTAGCATAGATGAGAGAAGAGTCTTTAAAAACAAGCATAGATGAGACAAGACCTTTAGCATAGATTAACCAAAACAAAAAACTTAACAGTATAAAAAAAACCTTAAGTGCACAAATGTTTTCTTCAAATAAATAAATAAAAAAAAATCTGGACAATTACAATTCAAAAAACCTTCAACTCCATACATTGCAACAAAACATAAATGCCAAAAAACATTGAAATTAATTCAAAATTCGACCAATATTTAATATTTTACCATCATCAACATACATGTAATATATGTACTTAATTCCTTACAATACATACTTATATTCATTTTCATCAGTAACTAAACTTTCACATTTTCCCATTATTAAACATGAATTTCTTATAATTTGACTACAATTTTTTCACAGTGCATTAAGTCTGTTTGCACACAACTGCATTGTGTAGAACGAATTGTATAATGTTATGTACACTCACACTGTTAACACTTTATTGTATTAATTGTATTACATTTGTATGCATGTAAAGCACAGACTTAATGCACTGTGAAAAAAATTGTACGTTGTCGAACCCCACGCCAGCCCCGATCTCACCACCCCAATCCCTGACCTCAGCCCCCGCCAGCCCCGATCTCACCCCCCCATCCCCCGACCTCACCCCTGCCAACCCCAGCAAGGCCCAACCTCACCCCCCCTCCAGCCCAACCTCACCTCCCGCCAGCCCCAATCTGTCATTCTGAGGGGGAGAGCACTTTTTATAATAGTGGAGGTCGAGACCATCATGTGGTCTATTATTTGAATAGGGTGAGTATGCAGAACCCAGTTGTGAGAATGTTGGGAGCCATCTCTAAGAACCTTTGTTACAAGGTTACAACCTTCTGATCAGCACATGGGGAGGAGTTGTTTGTAAACAAACAGCTTTATCTCCCAGCCCGATCAGGTGGCATTGCTGCTGCTGCAGCAGCACTAGGAGGGAGAGGCAGGAGAGGGGTGGCATAAAAGTTCGCAGTAATTAATTAGCTGCATCTCTTCCGTATGCTGTGTGTTAAGGAAAGCTAAGTGACTGTACTTTTTTAAATCACATAACTTTCCTAGGGTCTGGGGGCACTCGGGGAGGAGAAGCAGGAGAATGACTGCCCCTCCTGGTCTCCTCCTCTTACATCGCCACACCGAGCTGTGGAGCAACTTTGCAGAGGAGCATCAGCAAAGTCTGTGTGACAGAGCTAGCTATCCAGGTGATCGAAAATCGGGGGAAACAGCAGGCACAGTGCCGGCTGGGCACAGACTGGTTCTGCACCAATCCTGCCCCCCGAATCCATAATCTGCCCGGGGCAGGCGGCTGCTACTGCCCTTGCCAGGCATTCCGGTTCCTACCTTCTGGGTGCTGCTGCACCCTGTGTGCACCCTGGAAAGAAAGAGTGCCCTAAGAAAAGATCATGTTCTCCTCTTGCAAAAACCTGGGCAGCTATTCTGCAAAGCCAGCTCCGTCATACACACTTTACACTCCAGTCAGTTTCATGTTTGCTACACAGTGCCCCGCTTCCTGGATCCGCTCCACTGCCCTCTCCGGGAGCCAGGGAAGCGGGGTGCTGCGTAATGAACACAAAATTGACTGAAGTGTAAAGTCTTTGTGACGGAGCTGCCTTCTCATAAAGTTGCATGATTTTTAAAAGTTGAGTCACGTACCTTTCAGGTCAGCAGCTGCTCAACTGAGCATGTGCAAGGCTGCAGAACCGAACTGTGTTTCTATTAACTTTTAAGCAGTTATAACATTTTATTTTCCTAATGGATCTTTTTCAAACTTTGTGCATATGATGGTCCTCACAACTTATAGCCATGGATAAATTTTTAGCAATGTAGCTGAAGTGGTTTCCTCAAAATCGGGGCTTCAGCAGTCCCCTATTTATAATGGAGAGCTCACAGGGGGACGGGATGCAGGCACTTCCTCGGCTCTCCAACAGGAGAGAGGAGCTCAAGTGCTCATGCGTGAACCTGCAGAACTGAATTTTTGATCATAATATCTCGGTTTTGGCTGCATCAATCAGTATCATATTTCAGAAGTACTTGTTATTGATCTCATTCTCGAAGCCTGCAAAGTTTGGGGGCTCAACTCATCCAGGGGGAGGAGATATTGATGATTCAAATACATGAGGATGTGTGAATTTTGACCACAAGCCATTAACATTAAAATAGTCATAACATTTTATTTTCCCCATGGATCTTCTTCAAACTTTGTGCTATGATGGTCCTCACAACTTACAGCCATGGTTACTCACAACTTACAGCCATGGTTAAATTTTCAGAAATGTAGGGCAAGCGGCTTCCTCAAAATCGGGACTTCAGCAGTCCCCTGTTTATAATGAACAGTGGGTGTGCATTTAAGTTTCTTCCAGCTGCTGCTGGAAGAAAATAAAGGCATGGATGATGGTGGCCAGATCTGAGTCCAAAACATACGGCCGCAGCCGTTGTACCAGATGTAACTGGAGAAATGCTCCCCTTACCACAGCCTCCACCTGGAGATCCAGACGGAGTTGTGAGTCAAAGAGCACCCCCAGACTATGGACCTGTGTGGTCAAAGGGGGGCAGACCCCATCAATGATGGGGGCCACTACCCCTACCCACCAACATCACCTCCGTCTTGTTGGGATTCAACTTCAGACGGCTTGCCCTCATCCAGTCCCCCACAGCTGCCAGGCACTGGGTGAGCACCGAGACTGCCGGGTCTGGGTCTGCAGAAAAAGAGAGGCAGAGTTCTGTGTCATCGACATACTGATGGCAACGCATGCCAAACCCGCTCATGACCTTGCCCAAAGGCTGCATATACATGTTGAACAGGAGGGGGGACAGAATAGAACCCTGTGGGACTCCAGACATGAGGTCCCAGGTAGATGAAGTACATTCCCCGAGAACCACACACTGAGTTATCCCAGCCAGGAATGAGCGGAACCATTCAAGAACTATTCCACCCACCCTGGAATAAACTGTATGCACTGGATCTTTTTTAATAACTGTAAAATTTATAATTTTGTTTCCTTCAACTCATGCGTGACACTGATTCTCCCCCCACCCCAATAAATCGGATGAAGTGATTACAAGAAGATAAATAAATTATAGGTACAGATAGTTACCTGTTTGATTTAGTATGTATAACTGACCATCTTGGTTGAAACATGACTGCTTCAATAGATCTTTTTTTAAATATGTGCTAAAGGATGCTGAATGTTCCCGTGTCAGACCATCAGTGGTTACATATTGCATTGTTCTGTCTGCACTTCTGACAAGCCTAAGATGCATTAGAGAATTAGTTCAAATGAACCAAACAACTTTGCTCTGCTTTAAAGTTCACAAAATAAGTACAATTTATATTTCAAGAAGATAGTACATGTAATTCTTCTGCTGTATTATACTGTATTAGATATTGATCACATTCTTCCACCTTTTAGACACTAGTTGTCATTTTTTAAACATTTATTAGTATGATGGATCTGAATTGAGCAAGCAGACTGTATTCTTGTACACTGATGTTTAGATTATCCATTAAAAGCAATTAGCTCATTGCAAAAAGGTAAAGAAATACCCTCTAGTGACCACCTAACAAAACTAAGACTGCTCTATGATATTGCATTAGTAACATTTCTGGAATGGCAGGTACGTTTAAAGGTACTCTTACAGCCAATAATGAAAATGGATGGGTTTGGTAAGCAGTTCAATAGGTCTTCAAAGGCCATGTTAAAAAAATGCATGCACCTCCCACATAGTCCATTGCACACACACCTCTGAAATAAAAGACTCCTCAGATAGAACATGTGTGGTCCCCTCTGAAATTACTATTGGCTGCTCTCTCCATTGGAATTACTGTATAAAGGTATCAGCAGATGAGAATCCAAATAATCCTGACTTTGATTTCTTACACATACGCAGCTGCAGAATTAGGACATCCATTTCTACAAATCTCTTTGGAAGGTAACTATAAGATTGTTTACCCGTAGTTCAGATTAAATGGCAGAAGTGTTATTTCTGTTTTTAAAGCATGCTTCTTGTAGGGTAGAGGAAAGATGAATATTCTTGCAACTTATATTTTAAACTAAATAAGGTATTTTACCGTAAGTGTCATAATGAAACCATTTTCTCCTATACAAGAATAAAATTTATCTGTCACACATACTACTAATTTATAATAGAATATTTTCATGTGCTCTTGCGCACAGGTCGCTTTTTATTATTTATTTAGGAAAGCTACTCTGTTTTCTAAACATTTGTAAGTTCCATGAGAAGAAAATGGCATCTAAATATTAGGTTTAAATTACTAGAATATACATAATTACTTTCATACCAAAACTGATAGCATACGTAATAACTGCGTATGCTGTCTGTGTAACTGAAGTATAGTATCAATGGTATTCACACCTATAAAACTAAAACGTGTCTATGCCAATGACTATAATGGGACAGGATTTCACTCAGTCATTTGATAACAATAAGATGGTTCTGATCATTGCTTTTTTATTGCTGTTGAATAAAAATAAATACTAAATATACTTTAAACAGTCCTCTAATTCAGTTATTTTATTATGTTTTCATCATGAACACACAATATTTGACTACCTGGTTTTCATTCAGGCCCTTTTTACACTAACACCCCTCCCCACTGCTGGCTGTGTGGGCAGGTGTGCGGTGGGTGGGATGTCCGTGTAAACACCACGGTGGTGGTGGTAGGAGACGGGTGTCCGCCCACGGGAACACCACGAGCAGTGGGTGGGGGTACGTGTGCGCTCCTGGCGTACACCCATCTCCACCCATCACCCATGCACGGAGCCATTCGACAAAATGGAGGAGGCTCAATGCACTGAGATGAATGTGCACCCGTGGAAATGGGCGCACACCCACCTCCACCCACTGCGGCCACACACCCATCCCCCCACCCATCGCAGCCCATGTAAAAAGGGCCTCAGTGAAGCTCGTAAACCTGTGCTTAACTTACGCATATGGACTGTCCCTTTGATTTCAGTGACATTCTTCCATGTGCAAAATAACTTTATTAAATTAGGACAAAAGTGATAGCAACCGGTAGGGTTGTACATATTGGATATTTGATAAAAGCCACTTAATTGTCAGAATGTTTTCAGAAAGATACTACTTTTTTCTAATTAAAAATGGAATTAAATTTTTAAGTGTGTTTAATTACCCATGTAAAGTTTTTGGTCCAATGTGAAGTTTATACATACACATACTATTTTGCTTACTACTTATAACTAGTGTGTGTTTAAATGTACATATTAAATCCATAGTTAAATTTTCAATCCAGTTACTTTATTTTATTTATTTATTTATTTATTTCTATAATTTTATATCCCGTCACTCCTGAAAAAACAGCTTGGGGCGATTCACAATTTTAAACACAAATAAAAACAATTAAAACAATTAACAATTTAATAAAATCTCAGCAGGGAAGAGTAATAAAAACTAAACAAAAACAGAAACAAGAAAATAGAAACAAAAAAACTCCCACCCTAACCCTCAACCTGCCCACCCTACCCGTCCCCTTCACCAAAAGCCTGACTGATCAGCCAGGTCTTACAAAATCGTCTAAAGGAAGACAGGTCCGGGGCCACCATCATTGCAAAGAGCATAGTGCTAAAAAAGCAGCCAGAAACAGAAGAAGGATATTCATGGAGATGTCTCTGGTGTTTTTAAATGAGCAAGGCTGGGGGTAGGACGTGGTAGAGTAGCCACTCATGTGGAGTATGTGGGGAGGGAATTTTAACAGGTGGCTCCCAGCATGGCTACCATGGCAGCTGCCTTGCACTTCTCCTGCCACTGACCATGGGAGAGGGGGAAGTGTGCCGGGCTGGCCCTTTGAAGTTGACATGTTCCAGTGTGAGCACTGGGGAACCCAGGCTACCCCCAGCACTTGTTTGCCAGTTCCTGTGAATTGCAAAGGCTGTATCCCCCACCAACAGTGCCTAGGAGTGGCAGACCAGTCTGCTGGCATGGATGGTTGCCCCAGTTCATAGGGGCAGGGNCTAACTCACTATCTCTACTCCCAAATGCCCCTAGTGGTCATTAGGGTTTGTTGGTGCAAAAGGTGATGTCATCTGGAGCTGTTTTTCCAACATTTACAACACCGCCGGAATGACAATAGACTTGGGGCCAGGGGAGGAGTTGTTTGTAAACAAACAGCTTTATCTCCCAGCCCGATCTGTGGGGCTGCTGCTGCTGCAGCAGCACTAGGAGGGAGAGGCAGGAGAGGGATGTCATAAAAGTTCGCAGTAATTAATTAGCTGCATCTCTTCTTTATGCTGTGTGTTAAGGAAAGCTAAGTGACTGTAATTTTTAAAATCCCGTAACTTTCCTAGGGGCGAGGGGGGCCACTCAGGGAGGAGAAGCAGGAGAATGACTGCCCCTCCGCTTACATTGCCGCACCGAGCTGTGGAGCAACTTTGCAGAGGAGCATCAGCAAAGTCTGTGTGACAGAACTAGCCAGCCAGGTGATCGAAAATCAGGGGAAACAGCAGGTACAGCGCCGGCCGGGCACGGACTGGCTCTGCACCAATCCCACCAACCTCCCAATCCATAATCCGCCCTGGGCAGGCAGCTGCTGCTGCTGCTGCCCTTGCCACGCATTCCGGTTCCTACCTTCTGGGTGCTTCTGCACCGTGTGCACCCTGGAAAGAAAGAGTGCCCTAAGAAAAGATCATGTTCTCTTCTTGCAAAAATCTGGGCAGCTATTCTGCAAAGAACCACCTTTCTTTTGAAAGATACGTGATTCTGAAAGATACCTGGCTGTGAGGAACCCTGAGCCCGAAACCCAGCCCCCAAACACCCCTCGCTCCTCGCCACGACCTCGTGGCCCAACAGGACCATTCGCCTCACCACAGCCCCACCATCAGATTCAAGCAGGGAGCCCCCTGCTGCAAGACCAGCTCCCTGCCTGTGGGACCCCGGAGCATCACACCGCCTCCTCCTACCACCCCAGGGGGCGGGGTCAAGAGCGGAACACCAACAGAGGAAACCACGCCCCTCCCCACCGTTGCGCCACTCAGTGTGGCTTCGGCAATGCCCTGGACTCAAGAATAAAAGCCCGCTGCAGGGCTGACTACGCTGCTGGTGATCAGAGTCTTGTGCCCATGAGACTGCCCCCCTCATGTTCCCTGTGACTTGTGCATCGTGGTTGTGGTGAGAGTACAGTGAATGTGGACGGAGTGAGTGTGGGGTGTGTGTGTGTGAATGACTGCATTGTTGAGCATTCTAGAGGTAAGTCTGTATTCCTTTTGAGTCTCTGGGGAGCACTATAGCCTGAGTCCCTCCTTAGGATACAAGTCCTGTCCTACCCTTCCCCTCCTGGGACCTCCTCACCCCACCCCCACCCCACCGACTGCACTTATTCCTTCCCTTTCCTTTCCCCCCGGTGTGTGTGATAGTATGAGCAGCAACCAGGGCGTGCGATTACCCAGATGACCTATGATGATACAGGCTAGGGACTAATCATCCTGATAGCCCTATTCCAACCTGAGGGTGTGTTTTCCAAGCATAGCCTTGCTGCTTCCCCCTACGTATTGGAGTGCGTGCTTCCCTATTCCCCTCTGCCCCCCTATAGAGTGTCCCTTCCTCTCCCCCAATCCCCACACTGGCTTCTGAAAGATACCTGGCTTCTGAAAGATACGTGATTGTAAAAAGTAGGTTTTAAACCTTACTATTGAAAATCACGTATCTTTCAGAAGCCAGCTCCATCACACACACTTTACACTCCAGTCAGTTTCATGTCCGTTACACAGTGCCCCGCTTCCTGACTCCACTCCTCTGCCCTCTCCGGGAACCGGGGAAGCGGGCCGCTGCGTAACGAACATGAAACCGACTGGAGTGTAAAGCCTTTGTGACGGAGCTGCCTTCTCATAAAGTTGCATGATTTTTAAAAGTTCAGTCACGTACCGTTCAGGTCAGCAGCTACTCAACTGAGCATGTGCGAGGCTGCAGAACCGAGCTTTGTTTCTATTAATGTTTAAGCAGTTATAACATTTTATTTTCCTAAGATCTTTTTCAAACTTTGTGCATATGATGGTCCTCAGAACGTATGGCCATGGATACATTTTCAGCAATGGCGCTCAAGTGGTTTCCTCAAAATTGGAGCTTCAGCAGTCCCCTGTTTATAATGGAGAGCTCACAGGGGGACAGGATGCAGCCACTTCCCCAGCTCTCCGACAGGAGAGAGGAGCTCATGTGCACATACGTGAACCTGCAGAACTGAATTTTTTGATCATAATATCTCGGTTTTGGCTGCATCAACCAGTATCATATTTCAGAAGCACTTGTTATTGATCTCATTCTCGAAGCCTGTGAAGTTTGGGGGCTCAATTCATTCAGGGGGAGGAGATATTGATGATTCAAATATGTGAGGATGGCGTGAATTTTGACCACAAGCAATTAATGTTAAAAAAGTCATAACATTTTATTTTCCCCATGGATCTTCTTCAAACTTTGTGTGTATGATAGTCCTCACAACTTACAGCCATGGTTAAATTTTCAGAAATGTAGGGCAAGCGGTTTCCTCAGAAACGGGACTTCAGCAGTCCCCTGTTTATAATGAACAGTGGCTGTGCATTTAAGTTTCTTCCAGCTACCATTGGAAGAAAATGAGACAAGATTCTTTAAAAACAAGCTATGAGTACAAACTTTAAGTCTAGGTTTTTAGAAAGTGAACAGCAAACAAAATTTGTGATTTATGCTGTGTTTATTTATATAGAAGTGTGGGCATTTACCTCTGCCCCAAGGATCTTGCAATCACACATCAAATAATTATAATAAGCAGGTGTGGAGCGGAGATTACAAAGTGAGAGCTCATAAGATTTGTTTATCTCATACATCTTACTGGTGTTTTCCTTTACATAGGCATATAATTTCTTTTTATATTTGTGTCAACTCTCACTGCAGAAAAAATTGAAGCATGTTCTCTATGAAGCTCGAACAGTTCCTAAAGTTGCTGGCTTGAACAAGTAAATTAAGAGATATGTCCGGTTTTAATGGTTTCTTTTATCTGTCCTAGTAATCAAGACAGAGTCCTGTCTTAAACGTACCAAAAGAAGAGGTCTTTCATCCAGAAAGTAAAATGCATGTGTTCTCTGACCTTGTGTGTCACATGGGAATGAAACAGCATAAATCACATCTATTAAAAGTTGAAGTTTGTTAATCTTAGTACTGAAGCTCCAGTCTCCTTCCTGGCTAAACTAACAGGTTCACAGGTCAAAATTCTATATTTATAGGTAACAGGAATGCAAAAAGGAAAAAATGTATGCCCATATGATACTTCCAAGGAATCAACAGAAATGTGGGTTTCAAGTGAAAAATCAGGTGAGAGAGGGGAGGAATCATACTTATCTAAACCTGAATTTTAGTTTAATGCTATGAAGTTTCTTATTTTTCCTTTAGACAATTTAATGGTGATACTGATTTTGACTTTATATGAAAACATTGATTGAATCTCATAGATTTTGCAGTCTTATTTTAACTCTTCATATGTGATAGCAAGGACGAAACTCCAGTCACGAAATGTAGGGTAAAGCCACATGAGATAGGGCAGGCCTGATGCCCCAGCCACCATGGGGAGGGCGAACACACCTGCCACACTTTGGGATTGGTGGTAGGGGGGAGCAGGCCACATGATCTGCCCCACTGCAGGGAAACAGAGTGGACACCTAGTCCCACCCCGTCCCGCCCATGGCCCCAGCCATGACATGAATGCACGGGAATGGCACACACCCCTGCTGCTCAGTGGTGCCGGCAGACCTTGCTGCAGGGCAGAGCAGCACAGGGACCAGCCACATGAGAGACAGCCTGTTATCCCACTTTGGGGAACGTTAACGTGCAATGCATCACCAATCTTCTCTGGTGGATGCATCACATGTCAGCTGTCTGTCTGGGATGGGGCTGTGTGAACATCTGGCAGCCATCGTCCACACGATTTGTTGTGTCACGTGTTAACACTGCCCAAAGTGGGATAATGCCTCCTGTGGCTTCACCCGCAATCTCGGTCTTTGTTCTTTCTCCTCAAAAGCACTAAAAACTTCTGGTTTTGTACCTCCATTACTTAACTGGCAATGCAGTTTACTCTTCCAAACTCATCACTGCTGCCTGATGGGAGAGTAGATGTATCGACTATATACTTGGCCTGTGCTGCCTGCATCAGTCAAAAGAATTAAGTTGCTAATTCAAATCCAAATCTAGTCGCAAATATAACAGTGACTAACACCTATACAATGTCCTTAGGCAAGCCCATGTCTGTGTATTACGTATCTCATGTTCTTAGTCAAAACAGTTATTCTACCAGACATAATTTTACCCAGGGGCACAGGCATAATAGGTGCAGCAGGTGCAACTGCACCAGGGTCCATGAGTCTAGAGAACCCACTCTCCCTGCTGCAGCTGTGTCCCCCTGTTGCTGGAAGGCTGAGGTTAGGGCTCATTCCAACCTAGCTATGCCCAATTGACTGTAGTATTATTATAAGTTGTAAATTTATTTTTTCTACGCCACTTCTAGGTTTGAATGACTGCACAATCTTAAATTCTATTCCATAACTACTAGAAACATTTTCAGACGTTACGAGATCATGCTCAACCACAGTGAACCACGCTCAATTCCGCAGCGGGACCAAAGAGCCCTGAACATCTGTTCGGCGCGCGCCAGATGTTCACCACGCTCAATACCCACATGGGGTCAATTTCAACCACACTTCCCGGACTACCCAGGGGAATATCCCGGGAAGCGTGGTCAGAGAGATCCCCACCGGGAAACAAAAAAAAGTAACGTCTGGACGCCAATCCTCACGTGGAAACAAAGGAAACGAGCCCCAGCCATGGACAATGCACGCAGCATTGCTGCCAGGCAACCAGCAACAACACAACCACCGGAGGGAGATTTAAAGGGAAATCTGCAGCAGGGAAGCATGGCGGGATGGAGCAAGGAGGGAGAGAGCGGCGGGCAACAGAGCGACGGTGGAGGAAGCGGAGGAGGAGGCAGGGGCAGCAATGGAGATGGAGGAAGCACAGGCGGAGGAGGAGGAGACGGGCGTCGAGCTGACCATGATGGGGGGCCAGGAACAACACCCGCAGCAGCAGGTGGGACGCGATGCCCCGGGGACAGCAGGCGGAACGGGGCCGGAGGAGGCACCCAGGAAACGGGTATGGGGAATGAAGGGAAACAGGGGGCACAGGGGCTCCCCGGGGGGCGGGGCACGCCCAGGAGACCAGGAGGGGGCCCCACCTGCACCCAACCGAACCCTCCCCACCTACTGTCCCCACAGACACGGAAAACAGCCCGGGCGGACGAGCCCCCGGAGGACACCGGCCCTGCTCGGGCGCAGGTGGAGCCGGCGGAGGAGGATGACCCGCTGTGGGGATGCCGGAGGAAGGCGTACCACCGAGGGGACCAGTGGGGCCTCCAGGAGACCAGGGACTTCATCCGGATATGGGGGACCCTGGAGTACCAGCTGGAGCTCACCCTCAACCAGCACAATGAGCATGTCTACCAGGACATAGTGCGGGACATGGCGGCAGTGAGGCATCAGCACACAGCAGCACAGTGCCGCTCAAAGGCCAAGGAACTCAAGGGGGTACAAGGCCATCCGGGACAACAATAGGCGGTTCGGACACGGGGCCCGGACCGCCCCCTTCTACGATGCCCTGGACCGCATCCTCATATGAAGGGGTCCATCGTCACCCCACGGCTCGTGAGCAGCGCTGTGGTCCAGGGCAGGGTACAGGCCGAGGTACCCCCTCCCCTCGCTGGCCACCCAGTAGACACTAGCTCCAGGGGCTCCCACCCCCAGGAAGACCCCCCAGCAACCTCTGGCACCAGCAGGGCACCCCCCGGCAGCAGCCCTGAGATCACCCAACCCTGGGCTGGCCCAGCGGAGTCAGAGGCCGGCACCATCACCACCCTCAGCCAGTGGTCCCAGGGAAAGCACTCCCACACCGAGGGGGCGGCCTCCAAGGAATCCGAGACCAACATCGAAGGTAAGCGCCCGACCCGGAGAGGGGAGGGACCATGCCCAGGGGGGCAATGGCCAGGGGGGGTGGAGGGAACACGGGATGCCCGAGCCTGAGCCGCAGCCCCCACCGGCAAGGCGGGAGGGGGTCCATTCCCAGGTCCCCCAAACTCCCACCCCAACACCCACAGCCCCCTCCCTCGCCTGCAGGACACGGAACACCCTGGGAACGAGACTGAGCCGGCACCTGCCGAGGAGACCAGCCAGGAGGTGCAGGAACCAGGTGAGGCAGGCGGGGCAGGAGGGAGGGCACCCCGGGGTGCAGGGAGGGAATCCCCAGGCGAGTGGAGGGAATGGCAGGGGCCGGGGCCAGGGGGTGCAGAGGGCCCGGGAGAGATGCCCGGGGGCCCAAGGGGCCCCTGCCCCATCCAGGGCAGGGGCAGGATCGGACTCACCCTCTCATACTCACAGGGCAACCCCGGCAGCCGGCATCCCCAGGGCCCGTGGTCCCAGCACAGCGCATGCGGGAGTACCGGGCACGGGTCCACAGGCGGAGGGAGGTGCAGGACATCGTCCAGAACGTGGCGGAACAGGGGGAGAGGATGATCGAGGCCGTGGCCCGCATGGAGACGGCCATCGAGCGGTCCCTGGAGCGGGCTGAGGCGAAGGACCAGAGGCTCCAGGCCGAGGTGTGCCTGGAGCGGAGGCGGGAGCGCCAGGAACACAGCAGGCAGGTGGAGGCGCTCAGGAGGCTGGAGCAGGCCATCACAGACATGGTGCGGGAGCACACGGCCAAAATGGACAGGTCACATGACATTGGCACCTCCCTGCTCCTGCACGATGTGCGCCTATGTGATGGCAGGTGCACCCCCAGGCACCCTGCCTGCCCAGGTCCCAATGCGGGGACCCTCGGCAGCCCCGCCCCCCGCCCTCAGGGGCCGCGCATCCGCCTCCCGGTGCCCCCGGTGCTCCGGAGGGTGCTGCCCCCCCGGGGGGCGGCCAGGGTCCTGGCCTCCCTCTCCCCCCCACTGCCTGCCTGCCCCCCTGCCAGACCAGGAAGCAGCACAGGACAATGAAGGGAACACGGACACTGGGGGGGAGGAGAGCTCACAGAGCTCCATGGGCCCCAGCGGGCGCTCACGGGGACGGCCAAGGAAGCGAGGGGGAATGGGGGGAAAGGGGGGGAGGGTGACATGATGGGGGTCACTGTAGGGGACAGTGCAATGCAGGGGTGGAGGAACCGGGTGAATGTGTTCACGTGGGGGAAATAAAGGCTGCAGCCACTAGTATGGCTCGCGCTCCCATTTGTGGGGGACAGGGGCAGTGCCAGGGAACCATGGGTGCAGCCCCCGGCGGGGGTGGGGGAGTCCCTCACGACTGGGCCCCCTGGGCGATATGCCTCGCTAGGGAATTCCGGATCCGTTTGGTGTAACGGTACTCCCTGGGGTTCTCGGCGTTCACGTACAGGGGCACGGGACCGGGGAGCCGGTGGGGCTCAGGGTACTCCAGGGCCGCCCCCTTGGTTTCGCAGATTTTGTGCAGCATGCAGCAGGCACCGATCACTAGGGCTGAGGTCGAGACGGTGTAATCCAGGCGCCCAGCTACACTCCTCCAGCGCTGCTTGAGGGCCCCGAAGGCACGCTCCACCATGGTCCAGCTGGAACACAGGTGGTTATTGTATAGCACCTCCGCAGGGGTCTTCGGTACAGGGTACACCTTCATCAACCAGCGTGTGAGGGGGTAGGCTGGGTCCCCCAGAATACAGGGGGGCATCGGGACCCCCTCAATCCACCTCATGCCCATGTCCGCGAAGTCCCCCTGGAACATCCGGGCATAGAAGGGGGAGATGGTCATGATCCTGGTGTCGTGACCGCGGCTGGAGTTGCCCGTGTAGCTGTCGATGAACCGGCCCTGGTGATCCACCACCCCCTGCAGGTGCAGGGAGTAGTATCCGTGCCGGTTCACATACTCCAGGGCCTCCCC
>QEPC01003920.1:3001075-3011656 GCA_003113815.1 Sphenodon punctatus
CTATGTGGACTGTGGTGCTGTGGGGGTCGCTACAGCCTGCAACCTGCCCTGCCCCTTTGCGGTGCCCCCTCTCTTCCCTCTCCCCCGCCCCCCTGCTCCCGTTGTTCCTTATGTTTTTGTCCGGGCGCCCCTGCCCCTCTTCCCGACCCTTCCCTTGTGTGTGTGTGCGTGTGCGCCCGGCCGTGTGGTCCTGTTGTGTGTTCCGTTGTGGGTCCGCTGTCTGTGTGCGTGCTGTGTGTGGTACCTGTCAGGCTCCTCTCCCTCTTCCCCCCTCCCTTCCCGTTTCCCTTGTGTGCCTTTTGGCTTCATTTGCCCTTAGGTGGCCATGTCTGTGTCCCGCCCCTGCCTGCTGTCTTCTGGGAGTTTTGACCATGGCTGGGGATCGGCGTCACGTCTCTTGCGCTGCCCCGGTCCGTGATGTGTCGGACTGATTCCCGGTCGTGGTCCCGGTCCCGTCACGTCTGTTTGGGGCGTTTATTGGCTCCGGGGCATGGTTGTTTTGTTCACCCCCACTGGGGATCCACTGTGGTGAACCGCCCACCCGTAACGTCTGAAATCACCCATAGGAAAAGGAGTAATAAATATATACGCGTGCACACATCCCTATTCTAGAACATGACATAATATCATTCTCTTCCATAACTCCAAACACAGGAACATACATATACCATTATGCTGGAGCAAGTCATAATATCAGAGACAGTGATTTTGAAACTATAGTTAATATACTCACTTGAATAAAGGAACTCCACAAACAACACATTTGTATATTCCATGAGCTTTATGATATGTGTATTCTCCCTCAAAGGCACTGGAGGAAATAATAATACTATGTTTTAAAGATCAGTTAGAAAACCTTGCTTTTTTACATTACATTAGTATATATTTTCTACAGCAATAAATGCTCCAGAAGTTACTAATTATGATTCTCTATAAAATACAGCAGATAAAAGTTATTCATATGAAAAACTGAATGTCCTTTTACATTTGCCTTACCATTTAAGTGCCATGCATGAGGTAGCAAATGGTCATGTTCATCAAATGTCAGAGCACAACATAATTGCCTAACATTTCCTAACATATTTTATTTTATTTTATTTTTTAAATACAGATTGTTTAAAAAGCAATTGATGCTTAAGGACTGATATAGTTTCACTTCTTCAGACTGAATATTTTAACACCGACTCAAATGCTAACCACTAAACGAAGTATACATCTTTGGGGCTAGAAGATGTGTTAGTTTGCTAGCAGAGGATAGGCTGGCAGTATGTTAGAGCACCAGAAGCATCTAGCTGACAATAAAACAATTGGTCCATGATTTCAAGCTGTGTGAGCCTTATATTTTTATTTGAAAAGGAATATTGCAGCTTTAAGGGAATATTTTTTCTAAGTTAACAATCTGAAAGGCTAGGAGGTCATTCATCTAATACAAATCAGCTGTGCTAGTCCAACAAAAAGTCTATGTGCTCTGCAGCTTGTTTTTATTATCCTTTCACCCTTTTTATGGGGTCCAATTTTTTCTATAAACAGGATTTTTCAGAATGACCTAATCTCTAATTGTTTGTGTGCATTAAATCATTTGGCTAATCCTGTACACAACCGTTTGCAACTGGGGTGTAGGAAGGACTGGTGAGTGAAGGCAGAAGTCCACTGCCCCCTCATTTCTGGGGAGTTTAGTGTCCGTGTTTTCCATTCAGTAAATTCAGCGCATAGTACACTCTGACAGGAAAAGTGTTACCTATTAACTCAGACCCCATGTGTGGTAAAGAGCCTTTTCAGGTCATGAATGGAAACAAGCAGTTGCATCATTAATACATTTGGATCAGAGGTAAGCTAGGGCCTTGTGCCAAGCCCCATGGTATAAATTAGACAACAAAATGGTTAGACCTTGGCAAGTTACCTTCATGCTGGAATCAGCTGAGAGAGGCTTTATTCACTAACAGCAGCCTTGGAAGGGAGCACGTTTTTTTTTCCCTCCAGAATTTAGGGCTGGCTTCCAAGAACTAAAGCCATGTGAGGGCAGTTATTGAAAATTTTTGCCATTCCAACCACAAATGAGCCAATAAATACTTTCTCCACATGTGCTTCAAAAAGAAATTGGAATGGGGTGGAAAGGAACTAAATTATGCTACCTTCTTTTTGCAGCCAAAATGTCTATACTTATACTTACAATGACCACCTTCAAAATTTCAGCCTACTGGCACTGGGCCATTTCCCTCATGGTTCTGCTTACTGTGATGTCTTGCAAAAACGTACCTAAACCGCTATTACTTCCACACATTTTGCAGTAAACTAAAAACAGACCCTAAACACAAGCCCAGTGACTTTATAAGAAATATAGTGTTCATTTAAAAAGGAGGGGGAGGGGAAAAGCTTCTGACCTTTACCGCCACGCTGCAGAGTCCTGTTTTTCCCATGGTGTTAATTTGTAGACGTTAGTAAACAAGCGCAGAACTCCAGAGAACACTTGGTGGTGAAGATGAGGGAATAGCAGCAAAGGGAAGGGGAGAAGGAAAAACTACTCCCTCTAAATGACTGACTGTGTTTCCTTCATCTTGCCTTACCTTTCAGTCCCTTTTTCCTGAGTGACATGGAACTGCAGTGGTGTCAGCTGCTTCCTCAGTTCCTGCTGGGAAAAGACCACCTTACAGTTCTTTTTATCCCTACATGACCCTGCAACGGGAAAGGATATGGGAAAAGGAGACTTTTTAGCTTCAATCCTAAATAATTGCTTTGGCTGGCAACCACAGTACAGCTTCAGCATTCACTTGTCAATGACCAGACCAGTCCGTTAATGCACAAGAATGGCCCAGCTGAACTGCAGCTGATTTTTTTCTTCAAATCCAACTTTAAAAACAACGTTGCTCAAGAGCCAGGTGATTCCACTGGAGCAGTGGCAATTTGCTACAGCCAAAGCCTTCTGTGTGTGTGCCCGCGCAATGTAAAACCATTTCACACAACCATTTGCAAGAAAGCAATGTTTCTACCACCCAAAACAAAAATCTGCAAAAAATAATTTCAAGCTCAACCCTGTTTACAAGACATCTATATTGCAAACATTAGGTAATGGGCATATGATGTATAGTCATATTTCAGCAATGTATCTCTTATACATCAGTAGCTTGTACCTCTCACTGCATACACTGTAGTCAATTTTTTAAAGTTTCATATTTACTTTATGTCGGGCCCAAATCCAGGCAAGTGCAGACTGTGTGACTGCACAGGGCCCCATGGGTTAAGGGTACCCACAAGGGCCTACAATACATGGAGTCCATGAATAAACCTGAAATGACAACACAAGCGTGAGAAGCACCGTTGTAAAATGCAGGCCCACAGATCCTGAAGCCTGGGGAGCCCTGGCCTGTGGCAACTCAGGAATGGACCCTCAATACATAGTGGACCCATTAATAGGGTTCTCATATAAGCAAATTTGTAGAGAACGCTTATGAGAAATACAGGTTGCAGGGCTACATTGGCTCTAATGCAGCCCTGCAACCTGTATTTCTCATAAGTGTCCCTTAAGAATTTGCATATACGGCAACCCTACCCATGAACAATCTAGAAATAACATATGCGTAACATACGGGCCCACAGGGGCCTGCAATGCAAGGAGCCCGTCCCATTTTTTGGATGTTATGTTTAACTGAACATAAAAAAAAAAAAAAAGTTACAGTACCATTTTCCTTTTTCTAACAGGTGAGCAAATGGGTGCCTGAGGTGTCATGCAACCGGGGTGAGGGCACTGTGTGTTCTGGGGGATCGACAGTTGAGGGTGTGCTTGTCACACAGACCAGGGCAGCTTCATGTGCCACATGCTGGTGCAGGCAAGGCAAGGCAGCTTTTGCCAGTGCTGGCAGACCCAGGAGTATCCAAGAGCGCTATTTAGAAGGGAGGTGGAAACAGAGTCAAAGCCTATTTAGAGTGTTTCCCCCTTGCAGGCCAGTAGTAGGTGACGGTTAACTTCCTGCAGGAGATTAGGAGGGGCCAGAGTGCTCAGCTGAAGCCCTCTGGTACCAAGGTAGCGATTCAGACTCAGATGAGTAGAAAATGTCAGCCCCACACAGTGCTGAGGCCTTGTGGCAGATTAGTGGTGACGGAGTGGTTCCCCCCACAAAAAGAAAGCTATTACGTTACAATTACTTCACCAACAACAAACATCAAAATTCTTGTGTTAGGAGGTGCCCGACAGCATCATTTTGCATGGGACCCCAAATTTCCCTGGACTCAGCACTGCTTTGTACCAAACTTCTAAGTTTCCCACTGTTGAATTATTGTCAATGAATACGTCCAGATGTACCAATCCGAAACTAAGCATTATTTTGAAAATTGTGTATCAACTAATATATAAAAAAATATAACTTTTAAAAATCAGAGTTGTGATTTTGGATGCCCAAGTCCCTTACGCAACTTGGGAAACCCTAGCTTAGATTTTGCTGAGTTGTACCATTTTTTATTATTTTTTTTAAAAAAAGGAAATCCAACTAATTCTAAAGCAACAATTCAAAAATATATTTTTGGCACAATATAAAAATGGAAGTTACACTAGAAAAAAAAAATCTACCTATAAAGCTTTAGGAAGAGAAGGTCTGGTTCAGCAACGAATACAGGTGGTTTTGATGAATGAAAGCCAAAAAGATTACACCAATATAAAAGTGTATTTGAAAACTTAAGAAATTTTAATAATTGTTAGCAAACCTGAGCTGACAAAATAGTTCATGTAAAATCAGCCTAATTACTCAAGCAGTTACAATATGTATGATTAGAAATAAATAGTCCTGACAAAAATATTTTGGTTGGTAATATATATACACTCATAAAGAGACCAATTGTATTCCCAAACCAGAGGGAACAGAGCTACCCATCTGTATGTCATTTAGTACAAGAGAAGCAATGGCAGGTTTAAATTACATGGTATTGGATTGCAATTTCCTAACATTGGATGCTTTTCTGCTTTTTTACCTTGAGTCATTACTAAGGAGTGTTCATAAAAAGTAGCTTAAAGCACAGATGCTTGCAAATCATTTAAACAAAGATGTTTCTTTTTCCCCTTTATTCTCTCCACTCCCACCCCTTTTTTTTTTAATTTGAAAAAGAAAAAATAATAATAATACTTGTTGGTCTCTACCGAGTAACCCTGTAAAGTATTTGCAAGGAGAAAAAGGGAAATTGAAAACATCTGACTGAAGTAAATAATGCAAACATAAAAAGCTTTGTTTGTGAATGAAAGGTATTGAAAAGCAACTTTATTTCATAGATCAGAAATCACTTTTGATCTAAACATTCTTAAAAACAGACGGTTTTCCACTCGAGCTCTCTCATTAGCTGTGCTGCAGAACTCTCATTTTAATGGTGGGTCTTGAAAGAGCACTGCTGCACCCCTTTGTTAAGCTTCAGTCTTATTTGGGAGAGGGATAAAGGTTTCATTCCAGGTTTCTTTGTTTGTCTTTCAAGAACCACTAAGGCAGCATTCACACAAATTTTGTAGGAATGTGCCCTATGTCATAGCCTACAAATTATTTGGTTTTGGTGCACTTAAAGGTCATCTTCCAAATTAGCAAAATTTTCCTACATCCTGGCTTTCAACCTTAAATATAAATATTGTTTCCTCACTGTAAGTGAGGTTTGTTCTTTATAGCATTCTGTTGCTTATTTAAAGATGTCAAACTTTGAAGGTTTTTATTCTCTGGGTGTGCTATGATCCTACACTGGCAAAGTCTAGCTAACAGCAAAGGGAAATGTATGCATTATATAAATAACTATTGTGATGGCGCATTATACAGATCAGTAAGGAAGTGTTTGAGGCTTAATTCTCAGTTTTATATCTTAATATGTAAAAGAAGCAGTTTGTGATCATGAAGCACTTTATACAAGAATCAATTCTTTTTTAATTTGATCAAATAATTTCTGCCTCCAAATCTTCTTTCACATGAGAAATTAAACCCACAGTGACTAAAAATGCCATCTATTTTGCAAATAGAAAGTTGGCAGTTAAAGAGGAGGAAGCGTTATTGAAACCCTTTATAATAATTCCTTACTCTTTGTTTTTTAGAACTGTAATATTTTTCACTTTGTTATTTTCAGGACTACAAAAAACAAAGTTTCTATTTTTCAAGATGTTATTTGATACATGACTTGTAATCCGAAGTAGGAAGCATGTTATAAAATATTTCCCCCCAGTGCTTACAACCTTAACTTCATGTTTTACATGACAAACAATTATTTCTGTGTGCAGCAGAACCAGGATAGTTTGTACTTGGCTAAACTACAAACCCCAGTGGACAAAATATTTTCAAGATTTGTAAGTTTAGTAAAACACAGACTTGTGCTATGGGATGATCCCAAACAGGTGATGTCAACTGCTCTGCAGGCGAATACAGAAAACCCATGTCTTCCTCTAGTCTGCCTTCAGCACCTGGGACACAATTACCTGGAGCCCTGCAACCTAGTATTTAAAATGTTAATGGGGGAAAAAAAAAAAAAAAAAAAAAAAAATTTGCCAGATCCTCTTAACTAAGCTTCTTTTATGTTGTCCCAGGAACAGACGTAGATTGGTCAAAAACTTTCCATGGGCAATGTCAATTCTGAAGGGGGAAAAAAAGTATTTTCCTGCAGGAATTTCTGAGATGAATCATAGAATTTTAGAGTTGGAAGGAACGTCGAGGGCCTTTAAGTCTAACCTGCTGCTTGAATCCTATGAAATCCTATGAAATTTTAATTTTAGATAGTTTTTTCTAAACAAAACTACATTCTTGTTTCAACTTAAAATATTGATTTTATTTTTTTGTACTAAAAAAAAAACAACTAGCAGTTTGAGGGAATCTCTGTTCAAAATGACAATTTTTCATTTGCAAGCTGCTGATTGAGTGGACGTAGCCTCTATACTTGCAGAAGCCAGTGCTCATTGGCTTGGCTTGGCGTGGCGGGACTAGAACCTGCCCTGGATCCTGCCTAGAGATACTTTTGTTTTTAATGTTTAATATGTTAATTACTGTTTTATATGTTAATTATTGTACAATTGGATGTATGAAACTTTTGGATGCCTTTATTAAACTAAGAACTTAGAGATACTCAAAAGTTGGCTGCACTATGGCATGGCTGACAAAACTAAACAAACTTGAAACTTTCCTCTTGTGAAATCTCTGAAGTCCCTATGGCTATGTATGATGTAGATCTCCTGAAAATCTCTTTTTATTTGGCTATTCAAAAACGTTGTCCTTGTCTTTGCAGGAAAGTTGCAGAATTCCATGGAATTGTTTTAGTTTGTTTTAGTTGTTTTATTTAAAGGAAGCCTTTAAAACAACGTCTCCACCTGTCAGTTTGAATCCTATGTCCTCAAGCAAGAAGATAATTTTTGTACCTTTAATGAAAAGGAGATCTTTATTCGGGCTGAAGTGGATCTCGCAATAGCTTCTTTGTTGAAATTGAAAGTTCTTAAATTATCTGCGTGCCGCTCACTCTCCTCCAGATAGCTTCCGCTTTAGGGCACTTTTGTTGGATCCTGCTGGTCCTTGGGTGCAGGGGGTGGAAAATCTATTGTTCTCTTTAGGTTTTTCTAGGGAGTACCTTCTTTCTCTTTCTTTCCATTCAGCCTTATACCAAATCAAATGTATAATAGATCAAGAAAAGCAACTTCACCTTGCTGTGATCTCTGCTTAAAAGGTCACATTGCTATATCCATCTCATAATGGTGATTAATAAAGGTGCCCCATATTTGGACTTTTTGACTCTTTGTAAATATAGGAGGGCCTTTACTGTAGGCAGTTTTAATTTATTGCCATCTGCTGTAATGGAAGGTCATTGGAAGGATACTCCCTATAATCAACGATTCTGCTATTGTGATCTAAAAGCAATAGAGACTCTGCTCATCCATTACTTGTGATTTGTATTCAGACCCCTGTTCTAGGTTTTTTACTCCAATCATTATGGATATCCCCCCTTGCTCTCAATCCTACCTGTGTTGGTTTATCTGCTCCGGAGCATGGATATTTTTTGTCTCCACCCAGATGGCAAATTTTTTGGCGGCTGCTATTAAGATCAGGTCTGATGTAGCTACTTCCTGAATGGTTTCTGGTTTTTCATCCTGAGCTTTGTTTTTGTTTTGTATTGTTGTATCTGTATTTTAATAACTGTGTAGTGATGGCCTTTGCCTAAGCGAATAAATATTGATTGACAATTTTCCTTTTCAATTGATCAAAAATGCTGAATTTTTTCATTCTAATATTTCCAAAAAGAAATATTTAGAACTTTTCCTTTTTGACATTTCAACATTTCATTCCAAGTTGGCAGTGAAAAATTCAGAAATGTTGACATTTTCATAGTTGAAAATTTCTTGAAAACTTCATTTTGTGAACAGCTAAAAAAAAGAGTTTATGTAAGACTCATCCACTGGCTGCAATAATATCACAGAAACTGGACTCAGAACCAACACTCATAAATGCACAATAAATGCTCACTAACCTCCTGACAGGTGCTCTTTGTTTAGGTTCTAATTCAAGGAAGCACAGTGAACATATACTTAATGTTCTAAAGTGCTCTATTGAGGAGGGATTCATTAGGCATATGTTTAGGTTTCTTCATCCACTGGCTTCCAGTTGCAGAGCAAAGGAAGTCACCTGTTTTCACCTAATCCCTAGCCTAACTCTGTAATACTAAAACTGAGAATGGCAATTGGTTCAGGAGTGTAGCAGGACAAGAACAGTTTAATATCAGGATAAAGTCTGGTGACAATTATTATAACTGTCCATGTACACAACACACAGAGATGCAACATATTCATCTCTCAGTTTACTATCAATTCAGCTTGAAGATTCAATTGACAGATATGAGAATAAATGCCAGATCTGTAGTAAAAGAATTACTCTGTACTTGCATTCACGCTGCTCCCGAATTCAGTCCTTAAAGAGGCTTGGTTTTGCACAACTTTTTTTTAATTATCTTTCTGAGAACAATTCAATGCAAGTGTGGGATGAAATTTTGAGAAGCAAAAACCATTGTAGATGGATCATTCATTCTATTCATGTTTTGTGTTAAACTGCAGTTACTAAATCAAACCAATCCATTGTCCAAAGTAAGTACAACCCAATAAAATCAAGAATAAACACTAATCAATCAGTGCTTCAAACTTAAAAGCCTGTCAATTAGGTCACGCCTATCTTCCCTCCAGAAGTTCTGCCATCTAGGAGTTGATAACAAGGTTCGAACCACATTCTCATAAAGCCCAAGACTCTTTGGAAAGGCTTTTTAACATCCTAGCAAATAATAACAAACAAACAAACAAACAACAACAAGAGCAACAATTTTATTTTTATATAGCACCCCCTGCCATGGCACTTGGAGCACTTCACATAGAACTAATTAACATAACTTTTAATCCTCACAACCACCCTGTAAAGTAGGTTAGGCTGAGAGAATATTTTGACTGGCTCAAGGTCACCCAGTGAGTTTCTAGCTACGGCAATACTTGAACCGGGGTCTCCCCTTACCTCCTGGTCCAGGTACTACACACTTAGCCACTACACCACACTAATCCTAAACTGATTGTGATGTGCCTATGCAAATTGTATATTCAAATGTGAATATGAAAAATAAAGTCTCAAAACTGGCCTAGCAGTCATGTGGAACCAAACCTTTGTTCCCAAACAAAGGACGATCTCAAACTATGTTGTCCTGCTTCTACAATAAGCTCTGGGCAGGCAGATCCCTGCACAGAACCCCACTGAAGCCACTGGAGGATAGCCCATTTGGATAGCCCATTTCTCCGATTATCCTGAACTATTCGTTCTCAGTGCTCTTCAGAATTATAAAGGCATTGTGTACGCAGAGACGTCAGCATTTCTGCATTACATCCCTACTGCCATGAATTTCCTCATGCTGCCCCAAATTGTTAGCAGCACTACCCACCCTGAAACTTGGCTTCTAAGGTCTCTGAAAAAGGAGAAGAGTTTTTCAAAAGAATCAAAAGTTCAGAATGCGTAAATCTGTTTATAAGCTTACACAAGCGTAAAACATGTTTTGGATGTTTTATTGCATTCCTATATCTTAAATATGGCCTATAAGGAAGAGGAAACGTAAAACACACTGGAAAGAACTACTGCATACAGTAGAAATACTCCCTCCAACTTTTCAGATGCTCCATCAGCTCAGAAACCAGTACTACCAAGCAAGAGAGAGATAGAATTGCATCCTTTCTGTAGACCTGCAAATGAATATAGCAAACGTTTTGCATCTGAATTCCTATTTCCATTAGGTTTGGTAAATCTATACTTTATATCACATAAGGAGGTGGCGGAGGTGGCTACCAGGGATATTATCTTTTCTGCTGAGCACCCCTGCGTTGTGACAGAGGCTGGGACGTTGCCTCGCCCCCTCCCCCTACGTGGGAGTGGGGGGTGAAGATATTGACAGATGGAGGAGTGGGGTGGGGTCCTGTGTTTATGGTGTGGGGAATTTTAATATTGGAGGGGTGGAATTTGAGGGGTTTGGGTATGGTGTCGGGGGTTGTTGACCTCCCTCTGGTGGCAAGAGAGGGAGGTTAGGGGGTGGTGTGGAGGGAAACCCCTGGTGTGAGCAGGGGCGACCCTC
>QEPC01003920.1:3012535-3051118 GCA_003113815.1 Sphenodon punctatus
AGGCATGAGTTCATGGCCTCCATGACAACCATGGGCCTGTCCCAAATCATCTGTGGCCCCACACATGAGGAGGGACATACACTGGATTTGGTTTTCTGCACCGGCCTTGAGGCGTGGGGTCAGTTAGTAGAAGTTAAGGGGGTAGAGCCTTTGTCATGGTCTGACCATTACCTCCTTAAGGCGTGCATCCTGGTGCATGTTAGCCCCCGACAGGGTGCAGGCCCTATTACATTAGTCCGCCCCCGGAGACTTATGGAACCGAATCAGTTCCGGAATGGTCTGGGGGAGTTTCCTCTGGACCTTGACACCCACTTGGTTGATGATCTCGTAGCCTTTGGAACACCTTGTTGGCGGAGACCATTGACAGAGCGGCTCCCAGGCGTCCGCAGCCCTCTCAAGTCTCCCGCAGGTCTCCTTGGTTTACCGAGAGCCTACGGTGTTTGAAGCGGGAGAGAAGGCGGTTAGAGCGACGGTGGCACCGGACTCGCAACCAGTATGATCGAGCGCAGCATAAGAGCAGTTTAAAGGCCTATGCTGTGGTGGTGCAGGCAGTTCTTTGCTGCCCTTATTGCATCTGCAAAGACACGTTCAGCGGAGCTTTTCCGGGTGGTGAAAGGTTTGGTCAGTCCTGCCTGTCTCCGCCTGGACCTGGAGCAATCCAGTGACTGCTGTGACCAGTTTATCGAGTACTTTGTAGATAAGATCACTCGCATCCGCCACAATTTCGGTTCCGCAGTTATTGCCGAGGATCATCTTGGGGCTATGGATGCCCCATCCTGTCCTGTTTTGTGGGATCAGTTTCAGATGGTGGCACCTGCTGATGTGGAGTCTTTGTTGGGATCTGTTTGTGCCACCACTTGTGAGCAAGATCCATGCCCGTCCTGGCTGGTGAAAGCTAGCCAGGAGACATTATGGCCGTTGCTCCTCGATTCACGGCTCAGCCTGGAATCTCAGGTTGTGGCCGTGGTGGGGAGTGCATTCCGGCAGTTACATCATGCCCGGCGGCTTCGGCCGTATCTCTCAAGCTCCGACCTCGGCACTGTCATCCATGCCTTCATCAACTCGAGGCTGGATTACTGCAACGCGCTCTACGTGGGGCTGCCTGAGAAGCTTGTCTGGAGGCTGCCACTGGTGCAGAATGCTGTGGCCCGTCTCCTTACGGGGGCAAGTCACAGGGAGCACATGACACCAGTGCTCCAGGCTCTGCACTGGCTGCCTATAAAGCACCGGGCCAGGTTCAAGGTGCTGGTTTAAACCTTTAAAGCCCTTCACGGCCTGGGCCCTGCTTATCTGCGGGACCGCCTCACTCCCCATGTGCCCATGCGACCCTTGAGATCGTCCATGGGAGCCTTTTTGGAGGTTAACCAGGAAAGGCGGGTGGCCACCGATGTTAGATCTTTTTCTGTGGCCACCCCTGTGCTGTGGAATTTGCTCCCGGAGGAGGCTCGGTTGGCTCCCACTCTCCTGTTGTTTCGGTGTGTACGTAAGACCTAGCTGTTCGGTCAGGCTTTCGGCGAGGGGTAGCGGTGGGGGCGGGGGGTTTCCCTACATTGTATTGTATTTGTAAATTGTTTTTAAATTGTTTAAATTGTGTTTTTTAAAAATGTATTGAGTGTTGCTCGCCGCCCCAGGCTGCCCTGTGGGCAAGAGGGACGGGATATAAATTTTAAATAAATAAATAATACCAACACATATGCTGTTTTTGATGTAATTACTCACACAGAAGTAGTAAATTATGGGTAAAAACAGATTGCGACTGACAGGACTGTTCCCTAGGCCACCCTGGTGCAGAAAATCGCAGGCAACATGATGCAGGTCAGGGCACCAAACTGACGTACCCATGGCTGGGGAGCCATCCTGTCTCCCACATGGCGCAGGTATGACTAGGAGCAACAAACGTGCAAGCTGCCAGCCCTGCCCGTGCCCTGCTCCAGGCGCCCCACCATGACGGACAGCCATGGCAGCTAATGAGGCACAGCCATGACGACTGACCATGGTGGCCCCCAGCGCAGGTATGCCACACCGCAACAGACATGCTAGCCCACCGTGGCCCGCACGGGTGGCTCTTAACCTGGGCTGCAACCTTGGAGATTTGCCAAGGTCACAGCCCAGGCTAGCTACCAACACTTCCCAGGACAATCCTGGGTCAACATTTGGCAGCATGTCTTTACACGTGCCAGCGGGTCCCAGGCCAAAACCACATCTGTAATCATTATTACTTGAGCATGCTCAGGGGTTGTGGGGTGAGTATTAGCATGAAATATACTGTTTGTCACGATGGTAAGACTGGCGCACGCACGGCTGCTCTGGGCTCACTCCATCAGCTGTCGGAGGAGTGGAGGGGAGCCCGCACACTTCCCAGGCTCCCCTCTCCCTGGATAGCTGATGGGGGAGCCTGGGAAGAGGCTGCATGCTCTTCCTAGGCTCCACTTCCCCATCAGTTGTCAGGCAGGGTGAGGGGAAGGAGCATACACCCTTCTCTATCCCCCAAACGTTGCTCACGTGCCTAGCGCCTGCGCTGGTCCCACAATGTGGTGGGGCCACATACAGTAGTGCAAGGATCAGGCCCATCCTGCTTTTCTGGCTGCACCCCACATCTTCATTCAAAATAACCCACATTTCAGTTTCATTTAAAACACTATGTATATCCTCTTGTTTCTGCATGTCTCATCAGCATCAATAGCCCTTATAAATGGGTGTGTTGGGAGTGTGCCATTAAGACATTGTGATTTATACACAGCAAGACCAATGGCCTGGGATGGTGCAGTGATATAATAGAATAAGACCCTTGAGCATCTAAGGGACTCCCTACAAACATAAAGGTCCACTTGTGAGAGACTGCAGGGTCCAGGCTTAGGTGTTCCACTTCCCTGCTTCTCCAGATCATATTGCCCCATTAGTAGGCTGCCCTTTGCTCCTTAGTAATAAAGATGCCTGTCACTAATCTAAAAAAGAATGCTGCCAGGATAAATGTTTTTGTTTGTTTGTTTCAAAATAAAAATTGAAAATAAGCATAGCTAATGCTGCTGAAGGCATTCATTATTTTTATTAAATTTTTAAAATGTTTACAAAAATCTAATATGGCTTCCACAGTTCATGCTGATGGTCTGTTTTTTGCATTTCCCTCACTTTCAGAGACAGAAAGTAGGCAAGTCAGCTGTATATTTGTTTAAAGCAGGCTTGATCTGGTCATTCTGGTTCTTATTTAACCAGAAGCTTCTCTTTGAGATGGCTAGATAGATGATCAAGAGCAACAGAGGCAAAAAAATAAAACTCTTTCATCAAAAGCCTTTCCCATTTATACCTGCATTCCCCCGCCCTGAAGGCGAGCCATGGAAGAAAAATATAAAACTCCAGTACCAAAAAATCAATGTTAAATTCCAACTAGAATTTCCAATTTTTTTCTCCTTTCATTTACACCTTACCTTCAGCTCCCTCTTTGGTTCCTAGGCCATTTTTACATGGATGGAGGTGGGTAGGGGGATGGGTGTTTTGCCTCGGTGGTTGGAGGTGGGTGCATGTCCGTGTAAACACACACTGGTTTTCCGGAGGGCTCCATGGGTGGAGATGAGTGTTCTGCAAGAGTTCATACGCACCCCGACCCAACCTGCTCAGTGTTCACACGGGCGAACACCGACAAGACACCCATCCCCTCCCCACCGCCCGCCATATACACAAACACACCCCACACGCCCACCAGAACAACAAGCCAGGGGAGGGGGCGTCTGTGTAAAAACGGCCACACTTGCTCTTTTAGCCTTCCTTTTAGCTGAAATCAATCAAACCAACTCTAAATTATCTAAAATGGTTTTGAATTAAAGCACACTGCCATAACTTTGAAAATATAAGACTTAAGTAAAATGAAAATCTTCATCCTTAAAATGTTATACATGGGGGAGGGGCTCTGTACATCTTATTGGTGGCAGTCTCTCTCTCCCCCCCCCCCCTAAATTTCCATAGAATTCTGTTATGGAAAAGAGTATTTAAAATAATATTTGGGTTCAAGTGTCAGAAGCTATCTTGAAAAGAACAGATAGAATCTAAAAATGTGTTACTGCCCATGAGCAACAGATGAGAAGGGAGAGTGGAGAGGAGAGTCAATTCTTGGTCAGTCTAGTTGACTTCAGTCTATAGATTAATATTATTGTATATACTTCCAGGAAAACTGCCAGGAGAGCTTCTCAGAGCAAGGTACAAAGCCTATGATCAGGCAGTAAATGACCTACTAGTAGAAAAGAAATTCAGGCCAATTAAATTTAAACTGTTAAAACGCTTCTTTTTATTCTGAAAAGCAGCACCAATTTCTTTTTCATCTGATGTCTCATGTATTGCTTTAGCATGGGAATTCATATCCTTCCAACCACTGATGTATCAAACTGTTTAAAAGCTCTTCAAAATCAGCCATGTACACCTAGGTTGGAGAGAACATTAATGGGATAACCCTTGCATGCCTTTTCCTTTTTTTTTTTTTTTAAAACTGAAGCATGGCTGTTTGTTAGTCCTCAGAAAACAGAACCACCATGATGCCTACTAAAAAGAGACTTTTTAAGGCTGCTTTCAGATGCCACAGGGGAGGGGCAGGAACTTTCGCAATCACTGCCACGGCTCCCTAATTGTGAGGATTAGTGCCCATCAGGATACATTAATCCCCTTTTAGCGCAGAAGAAACCTGCGCATTACTGGATTCCCAAATGTAGCCTTTACAAGGCTGGGTGTTCTTGTGCGCTAAAAGGGGATTAGTGCATTCTGACGGGTACTAATCCTTGCACTTAAGAGAGCCGTGGCGGTGATTGCAAAAGTTCCCGCTCCTCCCTTGTAGTGTCTGAAAGCAGCCTTAAAACCAGTATCTTCAAAACACATGGGGCCAGATGTCCTTCCATTACAGAATAACTAGAGAGACTCTTGGAAGAAATTGCCATGCTATGTGTCTAGGAAAAGAAAACATAATACAAATAGAAACTGGATGGCTAAAAGTGGCCAATAACAGAACAGGGACCATTTTCCTGATATACTGCTGATACGGAGTATTCAATGGCATAGAAGAAAATAGCTAATATGCTCACTCCAGTTTCCAATAGCAAAGCACCCCATGAGCAAATGTCACCCATTGCTGGCAGGCACAGAAGGTCTTGGTGACTGACTATTCTCTGGATCATTAAAAATGCGTTTGCTAGGCCAAGACTGCTGCTGCTGCTGCATTTCTTTTCCAAATGAGAAGTCTCCATTTCCAATGTGGTCATAACACCAATCTTTCACAGGAACCATGCTTGCCTTTATTTATTTATTATTATTTAAAAAGAGAAGGAAGATGTATCAGTATTTATGAAAAATGCAACAAACTTCTATCAGAATTAATGAAAATGAACACAATTCAAGGGATATTTTATTAACCAAACTAAACTTGAAAATACCACATTGCTCTTCCTTTTGCATTGCTACTGCTACTTGTAATTTCTATAGCACTGCTGGGCATACTCAGCATTTAAAGTCACAGACTTTTGGAGATAAGTCCCTGCCCAGTGGACTTACAATCTAAGATGGACAAGGATGAGGGGAGTACACAGAAAAAGAAAGACACACATTCCCATTTTACAGATGGAGAACTGAGGCTGAGAGATTGTGACTTGCCCAAGGCCACCCAGTGAGTTCATTGAGTAGGGTGAGATTTGAACCCTGGTCTCCCAGGTCCAAGCCAGCACCTTATCCACTACACCATTAACAATGTTTCAGTATCATACATTCTCATGCAGCTTTAATGGAAGTCACCATTAAAAGTCAGAATCCATCAGCATTTCCATGTATCAGTGGGCAATTTATCACAGTTATCCAGGTGATAAATCTTGCAGCCAATTCCTGTGCCAGAGTACTGTCCAATCTTTTCAGAATGAGGGCCACACATGCAGTTTCAAAAATGCCAAGGAATCACAATCAAAACTCTGGGGCAGATTATCTGTTGTCCTTCTCCCCTTGCATTGTTTGGAGCTGAAACTAATTTCTAGTCCTCCGTAGGAATTTACCAAGGGAGGGTAGTTTCCAAAAAGCTTGCTCCACCTCTCCCACCTAGCACATGGTTCCTATAGACCACTGGCAAATGCAACAAATTAGACAGGCTGTCAAGGGGCTGGGCAGAGAATCTGAAAGATGTAACTGGTTCTGGTTCTCAGCTTCTTCTCTCTCCAATGAACCTTCCTCTCGCTGTGCACTTTTGGGTGACTGTGTGAAGAAGTCATTCCTTATCCACGTAGAGCCTATCAAGCTTCTAGACTGCTATTTTTGGGTCCCCCATGGCCTAGCAAAACAAAATCCAAAGCTAGTCTCCTCCACCCTACTACTCTCAGTATTTTGGCTATATCACAGCTGCTGCAAAGGATACAGGGAAGCAGGAGGAGACAATTATGGAGGCAATGCTCCCAACTTCCTCACCATAGTACAGGCCATGTGACAAAAAATTATTTTTTAGAAATACAAAGTAAGAATCAGAGGGCACGTTTCTAATGAATAATCAAATAGACATTTCCTCCTGAAGTAATCCTCGAGCATCAAAATCTAGAGACTTGAAGGCCATGGATTGGACCCACGGTACAATCTGATACAATATTGGCTAAATACCTTTGCTGTTTTCCATATTTATTGCTCCAAATCCTCAGCCACACGTTGGTGATCTCTCACATAAATTACTTGAATATTCTCCTTCTTTGCCCGTCCAAGTCCCACAACGTAGAACCATATCGTCACACAAGAATATGAGACCAAACTCATGTTATATGCTCCTACTCCTTTAAAATCTCACTGCTGGGTTTAGGTGGTGTTAACCAATGTGACACTACTCATTCAAAAGTGAACGGGTAGTATCACAATTGTTAAGGGTCAGTTTATTGCCAGTGCAGAGCTGCTACATGCAGCATCCTAGCACCGTGGAGTCTTCCATGGGTGCAGTTAAAGGTTTCCCTCCTTCCACATAACCGCTGTCATGTCTATACTGGGGGACCGGAAGCTGCACCAGCTTGATGCATGGCCACAGCCCACTCACCAAGCTGGGACATCTAACCGTTTCCCACTCACAGGGTTTCTTGTGTGTGCTCACATACAAAAAAGCCTGTGGGTGGGTAATATTTCATCTGTTTCCACTCTAGAACTCCTGTGTCAAATTCATAAACTTAGCATCATCCCCTTTGTATCTCCACGGAGTTCTCATCTTGCTTACATCCATCCCCTCTCTCCTGATTAGCTAATTCTACCTTCCTCCACACATGTAATCATGTGATGTACAGCCTTCTCCTTCTACTCTACGATCCTCCTCATCTCCACAGTCTCTCCCACAATTATCCGCTTTCCCAGCATAACCTAATAAAACTGGGATTGGTATTTTGATGTTTAGCTTAATACTATATGTGCTAAACAAACAGCCACGTAACACTGCTATATCCACTGAAAAGAGGAAACTTTAAAAGGCTGAAACTCCATCTTTAAAATTACCCTCATGATTCCCAACCTCAAAGCAAGGGGAACATGAAAGGGTAGCTAAACTAACTAGGAGGAGAGGGGGGGAGGTGGCGCATGTACCGGAAAAATGGAATAGTAGCCAGTGAAAGCTGTGGGAAATGATAGCTACCCTCACCCTTCATTGCAAACATGCTACTATGACTGCAAGAGAAGATGAAATGCCAATGAGCTGTTGAAGCCTTCACCTTTTCTCCCTGCTCAACTCCCAGAGGGTTCCTAATGCAACAGACCATGGCAACAGCTCCTCATATTCAGAGCTACAAGCAGACATCACTTAGCTCAGAAACTGACACTAAGCAGTCCTAAATTATAAAACTGAGCAGCCCTAAATAACTGATCTGAGAGGAAAAAAATAAAAGCTGCAAGAAGTAACAAGGGCAATGAGGGATTCCATTGGCAGTGCACCACCTTTTCAGCATGTGAGTTAACATACCTCATTTGATTACTACTTTTGTAAAAGAGGGTTCAGGAAGGAATGTCAGTCAGGCATTCTTGACTGTTACCGGGCTAAGCCATATCTTCTGTTACTCAGGTCAAGAAATGTTATACGTAAGTTTCATTACCTAGTTGACATTTTAACACACAATAATTGCATAAGAACTTTTCGCTATGCATATGTAAATATACAATCAATATTTAGGCAGTTGTACATTCAAGTCTCAAACAACTATATCAATGCATTGTTTTTGCAAATTATCAAAGAACATTTTTAATCTACTAGGTAAAATTCCCATTTAGACATCTTTAGAAAAGTGATTTCTGACCCTGGACACCTCCTTTATAAGCAGTTACGGAGATATGGTAATATTATGTCATGTCACAGCAGAGTACCATTATAATATTAATAGGTTATCAGAGCAGGGGGAAAAATGAAGTCACTGAGTTTCTACATCCAAGCACATTTGGAAGTAGACATTCTATACTATGTTAAATACATATAAACACATTGACAATACTATTACTGTAGAACTTACATTCTGCTTCACACCTTCAGAACACTTTACCAACTTCAGCTAACCAATTCTCACTACACCCTGTTGAGGTAATAATAACTAGCAACATGGAAAACATATTGAATACAAAGCAATTTCTATTAAACAATACAAAAATGTATTTGAGTTCATGTCTGTGCATCTTTTCACGTTCAAACTCCCCGACTTATTTTATTTTGAGTAAACAACCATTACTATAGAAGGGAAGGGGAGTACACCCTGCTGAATTAAGCTTGGAGAATATTTTTATATTCAAGATATAAACCCCAGAAAATAGGAATTTTACACAAACTCTGAAAAGCTCCTAACCATAGTGGTATTGCTATAGGGTTAGTGAACAATGCTATAATACATATTACCTTTCTCATTAGTTTCTTTCAAACCATGCAAAAAGGACATCCACTGTATTATATCTTTGACAATATTAGTAAGTTATTGTAAAGTTATGGCATATAGAATGGGAATGATAGATGTACATAGTTATGAATCAATATACAATACAATCGGACATATTTAAGCTACAAAAACTATGCATGTTTTGTATAAAATATAATCATTTTAATTTTTGTAAACAGAAGATTAAGTTATTCGTAACTTCCATCAGAAGGGCCAGATCTTGTAACTATTACACATGTGAGCAACGTTACTCAATTAGCAGTTCAATGGGACTGTTATTCTTATATATGAATTCTTACAAAGTGTTATCCTTACTGTAAATAATATAATTTTGAATTTAGTGATACAGAAACTCTGTTCATGGCCTATTATATTTTACTCCTGATTACATTAATAGATCTCATTCATTCATTAGATATATATTTGATTAAAAGTATATATTATATGCCCAATACCTAGTTCATACAGATGTATTGTAATGCAACAATCAAACTAAGTCATATATAAACATCACTCTAGTAATTACAAACTGTACAGAAATTTCTTATTTGCTAAGACTTTATTATTTAATACAGTTATTGAAAATAAAAAACTTTAAAGGTATCGTGCTTTAGAGGTTTTGCACCATTACTTAATTCTATATGTATTCTAGTTTTACTTGACTTACAAAAGCAGAAAAACAGATTTCTACCTCATGCAAAAGGTGTGATGCAAGCAGCACAACATTCAAGTGTTAATGAAAGTACAATTTTTAAAAAAAGAAACAAGAGCCCAAAGAATGCAAAGTCACAGCAAAGCAAAATCCGTGGTTTCTTCTTTATGAACTTGGTGGTCTGCTACAGAAAATATATATTCAAAAAACAGCATAACTACTGTTTCTATTAGGTGTTTGCTGGTACACACTAATTTAACTGAAGATTGATTTAATTTAATTCCCCCAAATTTCCAAAATATTTAATTGCTAACTTCTCTGTACAGCCTATATTTGAAGTGGAGGATACTCAGTATTGCAAAAACAGGCTTTGTTATAGTGAGGCTTGACTGTACGTGCAAGTATAATGGATTTGCAATCATTGTTGGAAATGAGAGGGGGGGAAACCTAAGATTACATTATGTGAATGCAGTTTGTGAATAAACGTAGATTTTAAGAATGTCTATGATTCCTTATTTTATTTTACACCCATTTATCTAAATTCTTACAATGTATCTGTGAATTTATTTTTTAGAGTGGAAGCCTTTCATTCAGTTTCATTTATGCAAAAGAATATATAATTAGTGCCATCTACTGGATACTCAGAAGAGTGGTCATAAGTTAACAGGTTGCAGTTCCTTCTTTGCCGATCGTGTGCATAAAGTAAACAAAAATACTGACACATTTAGTCCAAGAAATCAGAAAGAGCTTATGCTTTTTAAAAGACTATTTTATATATTTCAGAAGAATTCATCATTATCTAATGACAGTTATAATATTATTAAATCGGCAATATCAGTGAACTTCACAATGGTCCAAAGGACACAGACTACATAAAAGAGGGGCTTAGTTATTTTAGCTCAATAGCAAAAGTGCTATAGAAGATAAAAGGCAGATAGTTCTGAAAATAAATGTTTGTTTCATCTTAAAATTAAGATACATAAACTTTAATTTTGAAGAAGAAAACCCAAGCCTCAATGTCATGTTTGGTTCTGCTCTATAAATATGGAAAAGCACATACATAAATGCTAATGTTTCCTTATGGGAAACACGCAACATATTTTGATGAAGCACATGATCATAAGGCCACAATAGGATTCCAGATAACAAGGAATAGTCAGGTCACTGGTTTTTTGTTTTATCTGAAAGATTCAGCCTCTGTCAACACATTGCTATTTACACTGTGGCATCAGCTCAAAAGTGACACTTATGGAGTAACGCATGCTAACCTGCTTCCTGCACCATGAGCATTTTCCTTGGAATCTTCCTATACAATTAAAGGCAGAATTGGGCCTAAATCTTCTTAAGAGGAAATTAGGTTCCTCTTAAAATGTGACATAGGTGTTAGTGGATCAGTTGTGTTTCATAATACAAAGTAGTCAGAGTGGCAGTTTTGTTGTCTGGGCAGTTAGTAGTGCCATCTTAAGGATTGGGTACTAGAGGCCCATGCCCCCAATTGGAAAGGGACCCACAAGATTCAAGCTTGTGCATGATCATTCATGGCTGTAAAAATCCACTTACTTTTTGGGGAGTATATTTTTTGTGATTGGAGTTTCCACAAGTGGCTGCATGCACTTGGTCGTGGGGACAGCTCTGACCAGCACATGGATCACCCTAGGGCAGTTCAGGAGTGATAAAGTAAAGCACAGCTGGGGGTTTCTTGGTAGGAACAGAGTATGGCAAGTTTCCAGATCATGCAGGGAAATTAAGATATTGAAGTATGTGATGCTATAGTATGTAACAAGAACACATACATGAATGTGTCTCAGTCTCTCTCCAACAACACTGTGCCAAGGGCCCCCCAAATCCTTAAAAGTCATAATAGCCCTGGCAGTTAGGCTTCAGTTCAATGAAGTGCCTAAGCACATGCCTATGAGTGTGAACAAAAATTAGATCTATATTTAACCCCACTGGGAATATACTGGACAGACTGAAATAGGTCATAAGGATATTAAAATGTATACATACATAGTATGTGAATAATGGATTCTACCAATGACAGTAGACAAAGGGTAATTTCAGACGTGACGAGATCACAGTCAATCATCCTGAATCACAGTGGATTCAGGGTGGTGGCTGTGATCCCGTGCACATCTGTATGAGCCCCGCCAGATGTTCACCACAGTGAATCTCTGGCGGGGGTCAAAGCTAACCACGGTTCTGAGGATGGTGCCGGCCCCATCTCCAGAACTGTGGTTAGCATGGCCACGATCCGGGACAGGGCTAGGAATGGCCATGGGTAACGACTGTTACCCAGTCCCGTCCCGGAATCAGGTCCCAACCACGGGATGGGATTGGGCACAGCAGTCTGATTCGCCGCTGCGCCCGCCCGTCTCCTCGGGGGCAGGCGGCCGAGGGAGCACGAGGGGTGGGCAGAGCCGAGTGGCAGCACATCATGCCACTCAGCCCAGCCTCCTCCGAGATTCCCCATAGTGATCAGGCCGGCACATCTGATGGACGGCCGGTCTGATCATGGACCGGGATCCGAGACAGATCCCAGTCCAGGGTTCAGAATGGCGGGCCAAAAGGCCCGTCACGTCTGAAATTATCCAAAGTGGTTAATAGCAATGACTGATGGGTACACATCTTTAAGGATTCTGTTCGGAGCAGGTCAGCTTTTACCTCTGTATTTTAGAACAGAAACAAAATGGAGAGAAAAGTTGTGAACGTCTCCTTTTAAGCTGTACCCTGGTAGTAAGAGAGTCCACAACAAAAAGATGCATAATGAAGGTTGGGAAATTTGACTGTCCTATATTTTTTAGGATTTGAGATCTGGGTCAACAGCACATGTAACAGGAGGCAACAGTCAGCCTGAAACAATGTGTTCTGTTTTCTCCTCATTAACGTACCCTTGAAACTCCTATTTAGGTTAACAGTAGTTATGTGCACATACGGAGGAGAGAATAGCCCCAAAGTCACAAAAGCGGGTGGGACTAGGAGGTTTTCTACTTCAAATACATCAGCATTAGAAAATCCACTAGACTAAAATGTGACATCTTATGCTCAAAGCCTATCGGACACCACTTCCATAGGTTTCATGCAGCTGTGATATAACGACAGGTAATAAGCAACGCCTTAATTGCTAGATACAAACGTGATGGGTGGAATACCCAAGATGTATTTCTTTAGTCAAACAAGCTTTCACTGATTTGAAGGCTTAATACTGTGGCTACAGAGACTTCTCAGTTATCAATTGACCATAGCTTTATAATTCATAGACAGATTGGTGAAAAACATTAGGACATTTCACTTTAAACCTAACCTTTAGGGCGGCGATTTTCCATGGAAGAGTCACATATGGGACCCTGAATTTATTATAAAAGTTTTACAAATTGCTGCTGTTTAAAGTTGTACACAGAACAATGTATCCTGTAATCGGATCTATAGGAGTGTGTTCTTGCCCTATGGTGGAGTCCCAGTGGAATAATTTTTATCCAAGTACACTTCTGCCATCCCATGGCCCACCCATGGCAGCCTCAACCCAACCATCCCATCAAGACTCTGGCATCCCCAGCACAGCCACATCATTCCACCCAACCCCTAGCTTCTCTGCTCTCTTACTGCCTCTCTCTCCTTACGGTTTTACCAGGACACTCTCTAGTCTGCCCTAGTTTCCCCATCAGTCTCCTCTTCCATGGTCTACACCCCACATGCCTCAGCTCTCCAACAGCTGCCTTGAACCACACACTCCCCTCCTGTTTCAACCCCCAGCCTTCCCACTGCTCCTACTCTATCACTCTCCCTGATAACTCCACCCTCCTTCCTCACTCCATGCAGCCTGAGCCCCGTTTCCTCAGGTATAGCTTAGAAAAGTTTTGACAGAGCACCCCAAAAAGACTTCTCTCCCATACTGGCATGCACATAGGAGAGAGGTCTTTGGGGCTCTCGGTTCATTATGAATCTCTTATTTCTACATTGCAATATGGCTGTCATTTTTGGACAAGCACTTAGAGCCACTAGGGGGAAACTGAGTAGGAACAGGGGAGGTAGTCCACCCCCAAAAGATGCAGACACAGTTCTATGTGTGTCACCACACCACTCTCTAAAACATTTCGCTATTGGTCAAATCTTCCCAGAACTAACTGAAGGACTGGGGCATTATAAATGAACAGCAGCAATTTCTCCTCACTCTTCTCTTTTTTAAGTTGTAGGTTTCCATATTTGTCTAAGGGTAATTTCAGCCGTTACGAAAATGCCTTCCACCACAGTGAACCCCAGTGGATTCCCTGTGGTGGTGGCGGCATTTCCAGGAATGTCTGGTTGGTCCCGGCCAGATGTTCCCCATGGTGAACCCCTGGCCGGGATCAAGCTTGACAACGGTTCTTGACCTCCAGCCGGCCGGAGGTCGAGAACCGTGGTTAGAGTGGCCACGATCCGGGACAGGGACAGCGATGGCAGTGCTGCTCTTCTCCTCGCCAGCCCCATCCCGGAATCAGGCCCCAACCCCGGGACAGGGTCAGGCACAGCAGCCTCATTGGTCGTTGCACCTGCCCATCTCCCCGTGGGCGGGCGGCTGAGGGAGTGCAGGGGGCGGGGCTGAGCAGCCGCACATCGTGCTGCGCGCCTCCCTGCGCAGCCCCGCCCCCTCCCTGATCCCCCTCTGGAATCAGGCCGGCACATCTAAAGGACGGACGGCCTGATCACGGACTGGGACTGATCCAGGGTTCAGCGTGGCAGGCCTTCGGGCCTATCACATCTGAAATTACCCTATGAGGATATCTGTGACAAAAAACAAAACAAAACACCAAAGCATTGTTTTATTTAAACTCAAGAATGTACCGTGAGTGAAAGGAAAAGAGTATAATTTAGCACACTATTTTCTGTATGAATCTCATACTGCAAAACTGTTGAACAGTAATTACAATTAAAATATTAACAGAAAATAAATGGTGGATAGATATACAGTAAACGTTTATATTAAGTATCTTGATGCTCATATTTTTAATACTACTATGCCGTTGGTCATCAAGTGCAGTGTGTGATACTTACTACAGCTGTGGGTTTGGGGATAACGGCACTGTTTTTGCTGGAGAATAGGAAGATATTATCAATGATGGTAATATATTGGGCAAGGAAGCAGGACAATATTTCCAAGCCATTTTGAAAACTGAGTATGAACATGCTCAAAGGAGAGAAGTGATTTATAAGAAATGTCTGGCTTCAAAAAACTGGCAAGCCCTGGTGTATCATTTCCTGCAGCAGAAACACCCGTTCCTATGAGGGCCCTCAATATGCATGACACAACAAGCAGCACCCATTCAACCTGAGCGAAGCCCACAGGCTCGCAGGGCCACTGGCTGGCTCTTTGTCACCAAATGCAGCAGGTTGAATGCAGACATCACTGTGATATCCTCACCAACAAAACCAGAGGCAAAGAACAGGGACAAGAGCTGAGTAAGGAAAAAAAAAAAGATGAAAATAAATTAAAACATCAAAAATGTTAGATACATTCATAGTAAAATTGATGTTATGATTTTATCTGAAAAGAAAAACACAGGACTACGAGATTCTAAATGCATAGTCATCACTTGGTTTAGTCTTTTTTTTTTTTTAATCCTTTTTTGTCTACTGCTTGAGACTTGTTTACATTTGTTAGCTAGAAAGCCTAGCATATCCCTTTTGGGGTAAATTCATATTGTCCCACAGGCAAAGGAACTTGTGGAGCACAAGGCACCCAAAATTTATTAAACATTTAATGAATACAAATGTTAACATGGAAAATGCAGGAAAACAAACTTTGTGAAAAACTGACTTTTTATTTTAACATACACCAATTTTATTCTAGCTAAATTAAACGTTCCTGATTATAGAAAAATAGTGGGGTAACCATGATTTGTTTGTTTATATTTTTAAGGCAACAACAACTGGCATCCTATACTGGCTACAAGATACGTTTTAAACAATTGTCCAGCCTAGTATAAACAAAGAGTAGAGGGATAGGGCAGAAGATGTTTTATTTTATAGGATGCAACATGCAAGTATCCAAGGTAATGGTAATGTTTATTTCACAATAGGAAGGATGAAACACAGCTGCTTCATAGTCATCCATAGCTGCAGCCTGCTTTAAAAGATTATTGCAGTAACTGACATAAAGGACTTGACCCTGCTCCCACTGGAATCAACAGCAAAGCTCAGATGTTAGCTTCAGTGGAAGCACGCTGAGGCAGGACCCAGATGGTTAATGAATAATAGCACCACCCTCAACCAACCTCCTCCTAGACTTTTTTTTTAAAAAAAATTTATAAGATACAGAATATAAATGTCTAGAAATGTACACAAAGAATGATTTTGTCTTGCACATTTCCTGAACCAGAAGTCTGTACATGGTCTCTTCTGAGCCTCTGAAGAACAAACACATAATAAACAGTAATATATATTACCAAATCACTCTGGAGTATATCTGACAGGAATCTGCTTGTATTAACATGCCTGAACTCTGACTTCTCAAAACTAAACTTACTATAAAATCCAAACATTTTTTTGTTACTAAATGAAGACAAAAGGGAGTGGGGGGTAGAAGGAAGGTAAGTTCCACACAATGAACAGCCTGAAAGAACCATTAAACATAAATAAACATGTCATTTTCACAAGTGACTGCAGGACTGGCTTAAAAAAAAGAAAAAAAGAAAAAGGAACATTCCTCCAGAGCAGATTACTGACTAATAAAAGATCAAAGGTCTGCGCACAAAAAAAAACTACAAATAGAAATGTAATTTTTTCCTAGTGACTTTCACTGAGAGAAATAAAATGTGCAGTGAAAATGTAATTACCTAGCAAAGCTGCAGTCTTATTGTGCTCCCGCAGCTGATCATAAAACGTCTTCCTATTCTGTTTCATCAACTGCAGTACCAGGCAGCCTGTGCGCCTACCAATCGCAGCCATCTGGCTTGTGTCAAAGCCTGAGAGTCAGGCAGCTACAGTGCAACAGGAAGAAAGGCAGTGATGTCACTCTTCAGGTCAGGCAAAGAACAAAGATGTATTCTGCAACTAAAAAGCCGGGTGCCCCAAGAGCAGGGGCCTCCAACATGCTCTTACTGGGTGATTTATGGCCAATGCTATTTTTCCATTACCTAAATAAGAGAGCACCATCTAGTGGTTAATTTATTAAGGCAAAATCTAGTTAGGCAAAATTGTAGGTAGCTGTGTTGGCTTTGAAAGCGTTAAATCTTTTTACTGCAAGCTCAAGTAAAAGCATGACTTATCCTCAGTAATCTACTACACACCTAAAAAACAAGCAAGTCCTTTTCATAGAACAAATACCCCAAATAGGTTAAACTTAAGTGACATTTAAATATTGAAATTGGAATGGCACCTTCAGTTCCATACACAAATCAGGGAGTTGGAGGGCAGGGGGAATGAAAGGAGGAAGTATCCCTCCTGCTCCCAGGCCCCACAGTGATTCTTAGTGTAAATTAATCTGAAGTCTGCTCACCAAAGAAACTGCATCTTTCCATACCTCCAGAGTTGGAGTTTGTGGAGACACAAGTTGGTGCCCCCTCCTGCGTTGGTACAGAGTTGTTAGCATGGCATTCTTCACTAGCTCATTGATTGGTCTCTCAAACAGAGTAATAAAAGCAAGATTATGCATTTTAGCAAGTGCCTAAACCGGCAGGTAAAATCACCAGGGCCATTTGAGGATAATAATCTTTATGCAGAACTCAACACTGAAGTAAAGCGTATAAGAAGTCTTGCAGGAAAACCGATAGCATGTTTTTGTAAAGACTGTGTACACATAAATCTAGTACACCACGGACATTTCTGCAGTACTAATCAAACATAATAAATGATTATTATTTTGTAATAATAATCTGCAATCACAGCCACCACACTATGGGGCCAGCGTGGAGAGCAGGCAAGACGCCCCCTACCACGAGGAAGCTGGGCAGGCAGGGCACTGTTGGAGCTCCCAACACACCCTGGGGCAGGCTAATGCACCACACATGAGGGTGTCCAGCCCCACCCCACCCTCCTCCAGCTTGTCCACCATCCCACCCCTGGCCTATTCTTACCAGTGTCACCAGAGCAGTAGCATAGGGTTCCAAACCCAACTGCCTTTAGGACCCCGCTGGAGCTCAGGCGCTCCCCTGCTTTCTTCCATCTGTGCTAGAGTGGTCCTGCCCCCACCTGACAGGAAGCTGAGCACGAGAGATGGAAACCAGACCCATGAGCAGCAGCGTGCTACCACAGATTGGGCAGCTTTACTCCACTTTGCATAAGGCTGCTACACACTGCATCCCCGGCCTTTTACTGAGGATGCAAGCCATAGCAGCACCCGCGGGGTAGGGTGAACATCAGGCGGCTGCCAGGCACACGATGCATTGCATCGCCTGGCAACAGTGACCAACGTGTGGTAAGGCTGCCCAAACCATGGTAGACATCTTGTGTGACTGTGTACCCTCAGTGTACGAAATATGGTTTGCTCGAGACCTCTGATCGCCGCCAGTTATATGAGTACAATACCCTCTAACGTTGCTGCACTGGGGAACAGAAGAAAAATAAAATTCCTTACTGTTAAGAGTTTTCCTTAGTTTCTCCCTTTCTCTTCCTTTTTATATTCTTTCCCCTATTTATTGGATGGGTAGATCGCTTCTGAAGATAGAGAGGTTTGCACCTATGCTTGGAGGAGAAGAAAAAAGTGCCCACCCCACCCTTTCAATCATCTCTCATTTTACATCAAGTGTGTGTGTTCTGCACCAGCTGGCTTAATATTTTTTTGCATTCTGATGATTTAAGATGGTTTCCAAATCCCATATGAATTACACTCACCTGCCTCGGAGTCTCCTGCCCCCTGAACCATCTTCATCCATTCTCCCATGGTGCTACTATGCCTGGAACTCCCTCCCTGAACACATTTGTTCTGCTCCTTCCCTTCCCACAACCTCGGTCTTCCATCAAGCATTTCCTAGCTCCACATCCTCACAGACTGAGCACTAATAGTCCCTCTACCACCTCCCTCCCTTGTCTCTCCTAGATTGTAAGCCCCTTGAGACAGGGATTTATCTTTAAATATTGTTCAGTGCCAGGCACATTGTTGGCACTATAAAAATACTTTATTATTTCTCTTCTTTTGTAGTAAGCAAAACTGATGTCCAATTCTCTGAAGTGTAAATAATTTTAAATCCCTATGAATTTTGAATCAGATCTTGACCATCTGAAACACCAAATGTGTCAGTCGGTGAACAATTGTGACTCTGATCCTAAGCATTGGTGAAGTATGCACATATGGTCTGGGTGTAGTGGGGCAAAAACGGTTTAATATCAGGATAAAGTCTGGTGACTCCATTTTTTTTCCCCGCTCATGGAGTTCGATCGGAAATTTCATGCCCCGATTATTTGTATTACAGCGCTGTCCAAACCACTAAACAGGATCAGGGCCACAGTTCCCTAGCTATCGTACAGACATGGGTTCTGAATTGCAAGCCATTTCAAAAGGTGGGAGGACTGGGAGATACTATCAAATTATTTTTTTAAATTAATATAATTGTTCCACTACTCCGCTCATCCTGAATATAGCATCTGTTTATTGTTTTCCTCTGAACAGTTTATCAACACCTTTCTTAAAGTGAGGAATCCAGAAAGAGGATAAAGAAGTTGAAGAAACAGAGACTGTCTGGCCTAGAGAAACTAACAGGAGAAGGACTTCATAACAATTTTCAAATATGTAAAAGGCGGATATAAGCAAAATGGTACCTACTGTTTTCTGTGGCTGAGGTTTTAAAAAGCTCAGAAGGACACCCTGTGCACCAACTGCCTTGGTTTGCATAAATTAGCATAAACTAGCTCCTGTCACAGGGTAACTAGTATCCAGTCTGCTTTGTCCCTTCCAAACTGACACACAGATACACCCCTACAGATGGGGCATGCACCCTGAGGCTTAAACCCACCTTAGCAGATCATACTTACTTACTATGCAACCCAGCTTTACTGCTCTACACACATTTCAAGACCTAGCTTAGTATTTCCAGAGAGGCAATTTCAAGTGCTGGCCTATGTCACATCTGCAAATGAGTCTCTTCTCACTATCAACATTTGTCATTTTACAAAGCCCTCTCACGACTGGGATCACTTAAGAAAATACTGATTTTCAGTATTTTCAGCACATTGAATCAGTGTATGATTCAGAGGTCCAAGTGAATTCTAAATCACAATTGCATACTAACAATAAATCCTTTGTAAACTGCTCTTTTGTAAACAGTAGTTTACAAAAATAATTGGTGTGGGGATTTGAAGGAGAAAGAGAGCCTTTGAATTGCCTGCTGCTTAAAAATGGGATAAAAGTAAAACAAAAGTGATGGCAGAGCAGTGACAACCCTGGCTGGGTTGGATCGCCACCACACCTCTGATACGGCTGGGGTCAGATCAAGAAACCAACCACACATAACCCTCGTCAGAGAGCCGTCTTGGCCCCCCCACCACACTACGCCCAGCACCCTGCCCCCCCCCCCCCATATGTTCTAACCCACTGTGGCCCACTTTGCCCTTGACTGACCGCGGGGGGGGAAGGGGCAGTAGCCCAGGCTGTGACTTTGGCACTTTGCTGAATAGCAGCCCTGGCTAGCTACCATCATTATGAGTAAAGTACTAATAGAGCTCCCAATAAAATGCAAGAACTTGGTTCACTACACACAGGTTTGAAGTTCCCCTGACAGTCTGTGCACAATTGAATAGTTCCACTGACTAGAATGAGACTACTCAGTTTGTACTGTTATGCATGGAGTAAAGCACTGCAAGACAGAGCCATTAGAAGAAAATTGGTCTTTGCAGCTGCTCTGTATCTACCTGGCTGCTACAACACTGAACCTTTTGGAAAGAATGGGGCATACATTCAAAATAGTAATACTTTTATTTTTATTTTTTTTAAAGAATGCCTTTTCTCTACCACATACTATAAAATAATGACCTTTCGCCCATGCCTTTCATTTGCATATTACAATGCAGTACAGTGCAAGCACACACATTATTAACTGCTACATTATTTTTTCTCTTCTAAATCCTGCACATTTTAGGAGGTATACTGCTCCTGTCTTCCTTATACTACAGAACTGCAGTTTAGCCAGTGAGCAGCATTGTTTCTAAAGTGCTTTAGTTAGAAGAACAGTAGCCTTATGCAAGCTTTCTGATTCGTTAAAATCATTAACCAAGCAATATTTAAATCTCAAATTGTTCCAGTGACTTTAAACTAGGGAAAAAAAGTTCCCTACTGGGAGTCACTTGTGGATACTTCTTCTCTAGCTGAGAAACGTGTTCTAGACTCTAGACCACATATCTAAGGTGCTACATTACAGGTGTATGTGAATTCAAGAAAGCAAATATATTAATAACTACAGCACTCTGGCTTTTATTGTTTCCACCTGGCTTTTATTGTTTCCACCAGAGTAGCAAGTGAGTGCTTCATTTTAAACACATTAGAAGTTTAGCAGCTTTCTCTGAATTTTATTAAGGATACTTGAAACCTTCTTGAAAGCCCATACCTACCTTCCCTGGGTCTTGCGCGCCAGTCCCAGGCTAGGCAATGCCTTGCTAATATCTAATCTCCAAACACCCAGGTAGCAAAAGCTGCTTGTGCATCCCACTGCAATTTGAGCTTCCCATCCAATCTTCAATACAGTACCCCAAGATATCTGAATATGAGTCCTGTCAATTCTAGTTACCAGAAGGAGCTGCCGCAGCTCAGATATATGCTAATGCTCCCACAGGATAGACTGATTTGTGCTCACACCAGAGCCTTGGATACTTCCTGTATGCAGCTCGGCACTCCACTGGCTCTGTCTACCTGCCCCTCTTCCCCTGAAGCTGCAGAAGGGGATCTGTGGCTCAGTGCTCAGCTGGCTCTGTCTGCTTACCCTTCTTCCCGTTAGAAGCAGTAGAAGAGGGTCTGCGGCTCAGCTGGTTGTTCTTCTTCGAGTGGCTCCTCCCATTCTCACAAATGGGTTTGCGCATGTGCGCCCTTCTCCTACTGGCATATACCAAGCTCATATTCAAATTCGTCGTGCAAAGACACACCGCCAACGGTATATAAGGCACCTTCCCGCCCAAACCCAACAGTTCCTTCCAACCGCCTTGCGGCTTACTTGCATATATCTCTCTCTCATCTTCACTATGGCGACAAAACATAGTTTTAAAAACGGTTTCTCTTGCAATCGCAAGATGACAACAAAGGATCCTCATGGGCAGTGCCTTGTTTGTTTGGGGACTGCCCATAATCCGGACGACTGTCACGAATGCTCTCTCCTCAAGCCGAAGTCTCTGAGGGAACGGGCCATTCGTCTTCCTGCACTGCTCAGGGAAATGGAGGACAGACATAAAAGACACAGTAAGTCCCGGTCTTCCCCCAAAAGACCGATGTCCCCAGTTAGTGTTCCCAGTGTGGGCGCGCAAGAGACTGTTTCTGCGGCCCCCACCCTCTCCGCGTTGACAACCGCCGACTCTCCAGCTCCCGGCCCTTCGGGACTTCAGAGGAGCTGCCCGCCATCTCCAAAAAGGGCAAAAATGTTGGAGAGTGTAGAGCCTGCCTTTCTGGCAGATCGCTCCTTGTCTCCCCTACTCTCGGAGGACGATTCCTCTATATTTGGAGCCGGCTTCTCGCCGCTCGCTCCTGTTTCACCTGTGACTATTATGTCACCTTTATATACGGCCGAAGAACCCCCAGACGAGCGCTTCAGAGGGTCTCCCTTCCAGCCGCCAACCTTACAATGGCTCGCCGCCCCTGAACAGCAGCAGCCTGAACCTCCCTGCCTACCACCGGCTTCTCCTTCAATTCCTTGGAATTTTTTCAAGGAGCAGGAACGCTCCAGAAGGGAGGACAGTAGACTTGTACTCTCTTGCTTACAAGAGTTGATCAAGGCCAATAAGTCCAGAGACACTACGTCTCGACCTCCGCTCCCTCAGGCCGAGGAGACGGCGTCGCCCCTACGACGGCCATTGCCTCCACTCTCCACGTCAAAGATACCATACTTGTCGAGGAGGCCATCGACGTCGGCAGCGGCCCCCTCGACGCCCGCAGGGCCTCGTCCCTCGACGCTGAGAGCACAAACGAAGCTCGCGCTCCGGCATTCCTCGACGTCGGCAGGGCCTAGTTCCTCGACGTCGACAGCACAACCTGCTCTGACGACTCGGCTTTCCTCGACGTCGGCGTCTCAGGAGCTCGACGTCCAGGCACTTCCACAACCCATCTTCGACGACGAAGACAAATCTGCCTTTCTGCGTCGACAACAGCGATACCGACGCAAGGCACAACGTCGACGTCGGTGCCATCAGCGCACCACAGTTCACGAGCCCGCGCTCCCAGAGTCCCCAGATCACAGGGACTCGTCTGACTCCCCGGACCGCGTGGAACCGCCGGTACCACCCGTCCTTCCTCCACAGGAAGCAACAGAAACCTTTGACCATCACGACGTCGAGGGTCTCTCTCCCCCGCCTTCCGACGACGTCGATGGTTCTACTTCTGTCTCCACGAATTCTCAAGAGCACAAAGATTTTCAGGGTCTGGTGAAACGTTTTTCCGAGACCTTAAAGTTGGAGGTAGTTCCCACTGCGGAGCACGATGTAGACCCCGCTTTTGCTACTGTTGAGCGACCAGCTCAATCCAAACTAACTTTCCCCTTACTAAAACGCCTGTCCACAGAGGCAGCAAAAATTTGGGCTACCCCAGCTTCGAGCCATCCGGTCTCCTCGACCTACAGTTCATTTTATCTGTTTCCTCCCAGACAGGATTCGATATTTTTCAGACACCCACTACCCAACTCTTTGGTAGTGGCTGCGTCCGCCGAGAAACCACAAAGGAACTCACAGGACACTTCGCCGGCAGACAAAGATAACCGGCGTATTGACATTTTTGGTAGACGTGCCTTTGCTTCTAGTACCATGCTTATGAGAACCGCAAATTATGCCACTGGTATGGCGTCTTACCAGCACCATCTCTGGGAGGAGGCCCAAAGATTCTCCGAGCACCTCCCTAAGGACAAGCAAAAGACCTTCCTTTCCCTGTGCGCAGAGGGATCTCTGACATCTCGTTTTCAACTGCACACAGCAAGGCATTCATGTGACACTGCTGCGCGAGGAGTGGCCAATTCAGTGGTCACAAGAAGGTTTGCCTGGTTAAGAGGAACAAAGCTTGAATCGCACCACAAATCCAGGATTGAGAACCTGCCTTTTGACCAGGCAGGTCTCTTTGCTAAGGATACTGACGATATCCTTGATAAGATTCAGAAATCGAAGACAACTGCTAGTAGGATGCGCCTTTCACAGCATACTACTTCATACCAGTACTCCCGCCCTTACCAGCATCAGCAGCAGCCTTTTCAACGCCCACAGAGGCAATTTTATCAACAGGGCCATTCGTATGCTAAGAGGTATTACCTTTCCAACTTCCCTTACCAGGGTAAACCTCGGTCCCAGTATGCTTCTTACAAGCCTAAGCCTGGTAACCGCCAGTTCTTCTCACGTCCCCAACAGAGGCGCAGGTGACTGGAAGTTGACTGTTTCCCCCTCCCTCCGGGAGGAGCAATCTCCCAAGTTGACTTTGCCGTTACACTGTTAAATGCATTTACTATGTGGCAAGCCATCACCACTGATAGATGGGTGTTGCAGGTTATTCAGTTTGGATATACTGTTTCGTTTAGTTCTTTGCCCCCTCCCTGTTACTCTCGCAGTTGCCCCCCTTTGTCTAGTTCTCAGGCACACGCCTTAAATAAAGAAGTAGTTAACCTTTATATCAAGGGCGTGATTGAATTCGTCCAGCAGGATGACATTACAGGGGGGTTCTATTCCAACCATTTTGTGGTACAGAAAAAGGATGGGGGCTACCGCCCCATCCTTGACCTACGTGGCCTAAATGAATTTGTTAATTATTTTAAGTTCAAAATGTTAACCCTACCTCGTTTAACTAATTTCCTGCATAGGAAACAATGGTACGCCGTACTAGACTTAAGGGACGCCTATTTCCACATAAGGCTGCACCACAGGAGCAGGAGGTTTTTTAGATTCCGCCATGGATCTATCCATTTTCAGTTTTGCTCTCTGCCCTTTGGCCTTTCTTCAGCCCCTAGGGTATTTACTAAGGTTTTGGCCCCCGTCATTGCTTTCCTCAGGAGACAGGGAGTGTCCATCTACCCGTACCTGGACGATTGGCTCCTGGTGGCTGATTCCCCACAGGAGTTATCTCGCAATATTGAGTTTACCCTAAAAATTTGCTTTTTACTTGGGCTATCAGTTAACCTTCAGAAATCTATTCTCGTTCCCACTCAGAGAGTCCCCTTTATTGGAGCGATATTGGACTCCTCGCAGGGAAAATTGTTTACCCCGTGGGAGCGGTTTCTAGATATCGCTTCTTTGGTTAAAAATATTTCCTTACATAGAACACAGCCGGCTAGGGTATTCCAGAGGCTGTTGGGTCTCATGGCATCCACTACAGCCACGACTCCCTTTGCCAGATTCCATATGAGGCCACTCCAACTATGGTTTCTTAAATTATTTAACCCTTTGTCTGATGCCCCGAACAGGAGACTTCGGGTTACAGCGACTGTAGTACACTCTCTGAAATTCTGGTCAACTCAGGAATTGGTCTTGAGTGGCATGCCCTTTGAGAGACCAGCTCCCTCTAATACTGTTACTACCGATGCTTCCTCCACAGGATGGGGAGCACATCTCCGGAATCTCAACGTGTCAGGGCAGTGGTCTCCCTCCCAGAGACTGATCCATATAAATGTCTTGGAGACCACAACTATTCTGTATGCATTGAGAGCCTTCCGACACCATCTCCAGGGGTCAGCTGTCAACCTGGTCACCGACAACACAGCTGCGGTCTGGTACGTCAACAAGCAGGGAGGTACCAGATCGCCCGAACTTTGTCTCCTCGCCATGAAGATCTGGCGATTTGCTATGGCACACAACATCACCCTTGTTGCCACACACCTAGCCGGGTCTCTGAATACGAGAGCCGATATACTGAGCAGGCTGGCCAGCGAGAATCACGAGTGGCAGCTCTGCCAACGGGTATACATGAACCTTACATACCTATGGGGAACCCCAATAGTGGACCTATTTGCCACAGCAGTCAACACGAAATGTCCCCTCTTCTGTTCCAGGGCAGGACACGACCCAACCTCTCTAGGGGATGCATTCCTCACCCCCTGGAAGTCTCATCTGTGCTACACTTTTCCTCCCGTCCCCCTAATCCACAAAGTGCTCGTATACGCTCGGACCCAGGGCGCAAACCTGATTCTTGTTTGCCCTCACTGGCCGCGACAGCCATGGTTCAGCGAGCTCCTGTCCCTCTCTCACGATTCTCACCCCTTGCCTCAGAATCACACCCTCTTGTCCCAATCTCAGGGTCAGGTGCTTCACCCAAATCTCCAGAATCTCAATCTCTGGGCTTTCAGGATCCGGATTTAGCCATTTCCTTAGATGACAGGGTTGCACTTGTCCTCATTAATGACATTAAACCCTCTACAAGGAAGTCCTATACTTCAAAATGGAAGAGGTTTAATATTTGGTTGTCTGAAAACCAGATACCTTTAGATAACCTGTCTGTCCCAGTCCTGTTACGATATCTATTGCACTTGGCTGAATTGGGGCTGGCATTATCCTCCCTTAGGGTACATCTTTCAGCCCTAGCTAGACACATGGTGCTGGATAACAATCAGTCATTGTTTTCCCATCCTACAGTCAAGAAATTCCTCAAAGGGATTGTGAACCTTTTCCCTCCCCATAAACCTCCCGTCTCGCAATGGGACCTCCCTCTGGTACTACATTCTCTTTCACACCCTCCCTTTGAACCCCCTCAGGAGGCTGACCTATTTCATTGGACATTGAAAACCTGTTTTCTAGTCGCAATCACCTCCCTCCGTAGAGTCAGCGAGATAGCTGCTATCTCCTGCAGACCTCCCTATCTGCAAATCTTTCCGGACAGGATAGAGATTTCTTCCCACCCGTCCTTTATTCCTAAGTGTGTTTCCCCTTTTCACCTTGCACAGAAGATAGTCTTACCTGTGTTCTCTCCTGACTCCGTTAACCCAGATTCCCCCTACACGGCCCATCCGCTTGATGTCAAGCGGGCGGTCATAACTTATCTGGACAAAACTGAGTCTTGTAGACACTCTGACTTCCTTTTCGTCTCCCCATCGCTTAAGACCCTGGGGAAAAAGATCTCGTCTCAAACGATATCTAAATGGCTCGTGCAGGCCATCTCCCTAGCCTACCAGGACAAGGGCCTTTGCCCTCCTCCAAACCTTAGAGCTCATTCTTTAAGAGCTGTGGGAGCTTCGACTGCAGCCTTTGCAAACGTGTCCCCTCAGGAGATTTGTAGAGCTGCCACTTGGGCTTCCCCAAACACCTTTGTGAAGCATTATGCTTTACATCTCAGTGACATCAGCTTACAATCGGCTGGACGAGCTATACTTGATACAGTTTCCAAACTTTGTTAAGCGTTTCCGCTGTATTTACAACTGTGCCTCAGTTACCCAGTCTGTGTTTAGGGTATGATTTTACGTTATAGTAAGTTGTTCTCTCACCTCAACTTACCAATAAATTTGTTTATTACTAAGAATATTACGTATCGTACCCTTTTGTCAGGAAAATTCCCCCACCGCCTGTCTCTAGGCTTGGTACTCTCCCATTTGTGAGAATGGGAGGAGCCACTCGAAGAAGAACAGAAGGTTGCTACCTTGTAAACAAGGTTCTTCGAGATGGCTCCGACCATTCTCACAAATACCCACCCTTCCAGCCCCGCTTGGAATTTTCTACTATAACCTTGGGGTTGGAAGGAACTGTTGGGTTTGAGCGGGAAGGTGCCTTATATACCGTTGGGGGCGTGTCTTCGCATGACGAATTTGAATATGCACTTGGTATATGCCGGTAGGAGAAGGGCGCACATGCGCAAACCCATTTGTGAGAATGGTTGGAGCCATCTCGAAGAACCTTGTTTACAAGGTAGCAACCTTCTGTTCTTCGACTGGCTCCTCCCATTCTCACAACTGGGAGTTGCGCATGCGTGCCCTTCACTCATCGGAAATTACCGTCATATGCAAATTTTAACCGTGTGACCTCCCAGCCTATATAAGGCACTCCCCCCCCCCTCAACTGTCCCTGCTTGCTAACCGCTTTCGCGGCTCGTTAAGACTGAACCTAGCCGCCATGTCAATTTTGTTTTTTCTGAGACAGCCACCGCCTCACCGGCTTTAAGTAAAAGGAGATTGTGAGGCAAATGGATATCCACAGCTACATCCCCCCAGCCCCCGTGTTGTGTCTCCTGTGACCCGAAGGCACAGAGCACTGATAGGACGGGGTGGGCGAAGTGCTGCTGACAGCTCACTCCCCCCCCCCCCCCCCCCCCCCCCCGCTTACCCTCTATGTCCGTCTCCGAGCCTTCGGAGGCCGGCGCCTCACCCTGGGATTGCCCCCCCTCTCCAGCTCCTCCTCACAGAAGACAGACACAAAATAAAGCAGGGGAAAGAGCCCGCAGAAAAGCGGCATCCTCTCCCTGCCCCCAGCAGCTCTAGTGAAGAGACCTTCATTGTGAGAGGGTCAAGAGCAGCCCTGGCTGAAGTCTATTATTATACGATTCCTCCGAAAATTAATCTGACAGGTAAGAGGATAATTACCTCAGGAAAGTTTGCCCGCCTCCTATTAGGGGCTCTGGGCATATTCTGAGACTCTTACGGGCAAAGACATAAGTTCGCCCAATGTCTCTGGGTGGAAAAGAGAGACGTAATGATGTTCCTCCCTGCTGGGATTTCTGAAGAACCGGGGAAGAGTCCCGGCTACAAACTGAAACTGCTTCTGAAGCGCCTCCCTACGTTGCCGGAGGGAGAAATCCCCTCAGCGCCGGCTGTGTCAGTTACAGCGCCGGGGTGGTCTGGTTCCCTCTGCGTGAGGGGGCTGCTGGCTTCGACGCTGAGCAGTGTCAATCCGAGAGCAGCCACTGATGTCCAGGCCCGGCTGCAGCTCCTAACGTGCAGGCTGCCGCCCAGCGTCTCAGCAGCAGCAGCTCCCTCTGCATGCAGGCTCCCTGCTCCTCAGTGCTGACAGGTAGGAAGGAAGCCAGTTGTGCCTCCCGATGTGGAGCACTTGGCAACAAGGCCCCAAGACCGACGGGGGTTAATAATAATAATCTGCTGACTAAGCAGCTCCCTTTGCTTTTACACCCTCCTCAGTGAGTGGTGACAGAAATGCCAGCTGTGCTTCTCGACAGCACAAGCAAAAGTAAGTCCCTCAGACAGGAGTCAATCATAAGGAAAATAAAATAAAAATAATAAAAGCAAGTAATTTATAATAAAATATCTAACTTAGGATCCCGGGTGTATGATACTGGCAAACCAGCAGTCATCTGAATTCACCTTGTCTCTCCTCTTTTAGTTAACTAAGTAAGTTAACTAACTTAGTAAGTAAGTAAATAAGTTTATTGCTTGGCCAAGGCCATTGCACATATAAAAAGCATCCTTAAAATCATACAAGATCTCAAACAACAACATAAAACAATATATCCCAAAAGGGAAATTCACCATACAAACCCGGCCAGCCGGGCTAGATCATTACTTAGTAACATTATAACCTTATCACATTATCACACTGAATTTCAAATCCTGTGTTCAGTCATATATTACTTCCTGACGAAGCTTTCTGGTATAGACACACCCCAAAAATAGGGCCACCTTCCCAGTCACTGAATTGGAATCGTCACCCAGGAGCAGGTTCATATAAAATTCCCTTGACCTACCAGGGAAAGGGGTTACCAGGGAGGACAAATCTTCTACGGGCCTCGGTGAAATACGGACATTCCAAAAGGATACGTTCCAAAGATTCAATTTGGTGAAGGCAACATTGGCATAACCGCTGTGCAAGCGGAGTACCTGTGTATCGGCCTTCCACCATAGATGACGGAAAACAATTCAGTCTAGCTAACTTGAACAGCCTTCTATTCCGAGGCCTAAGGTCACTATCCAGATAGGGGCACGGAGAAACCAAGTCATTTACCCATTGCAAATAAGAAGCCAAAGATTCACTATCCCCAATCGCCGATCTCATATCTTGGCGACTATTATCGGCCAATCTCCCCAGAGCTAGTTTTTTGGCAGTATTTTAACCCAAAGGGGCCAAAGCCTCCGAGCTTAAACCCAACTTGTGGATCTTCTCGGTCACCGCCTTCAGCCAAGTGCTTGGCGATCGATCTATCTTTGGCCACCAATAAAGACAGAGGGGCATCCAGCCCAAAATACAATTTTAGCCAATAGTTTATCGCAGCAGCCCAAACCCTCTCCTGCAATAATAAGGATCGGGTTACTAATCCTGGGGGAGGGGGCTGATAAAGCGCAGATAAAGCCTGTTTGCAACTTTTCCAAACTTTTCCCTTTCCCCAGGGCCCAGATATGGGCTCCATACAATAATGAGGGGATACACTTCTGAGAGAAGATCTTTATTGCTGGGGCAAACAACTGCCCACCCCTTGATCTAAAAAAGGCCAGCAAAGCCTTCATAAACTGTTTAGCCTTATCTTGCATAGCCTGCGATTGCACTGACCAACCCCCATTTGCCTGAAACAGAAAGCCCAAGTACTTATAACTCCTAACTTGTATAATATTTTTTTTCCCTATCAACCATCTATGCACCAGTTTCCTACGAGAGAAAACTATAACCTTAGATTTATCATGGTTCAGCTCTAAAAAGTTCACGCTACAGTAATTTCCAAAGGTCTCCATAGAACACCTTAGTCCCACCTGGGAACAAGAGAGCAGCACCATGTCATCAGCATAACGTAAACAGGTAATGCTGGTGTCACCTAACTGGGGAGGATGGCAGGGGGAAGTAGAAAGCACTTGAACTAGGTCGTTGAGATAGATATTGAACAAGGTGGGCGCAAGAATACAACCCTGTTTAACTCCCCATTCTGCTCTGATATTAGCAGACAGGGCTCCTTGCCGGTTAAGTCTAACCCTAATAGAGGTATCCCTATAGAGACTTCTAATAAGGAACAGAAGTAGCCTATCCAACCCCAAGGCAGCCAACTTTTGCCAAAAGTGATCCCTGAAAATTAAATCAAAAGCGGCTGTGAGATCTATAAAGGTCACATACAGCGCCTTTTGGGGCCCTGCATGTTTCTGGTGGGCTAAAACAAAACAGTGATCACTTGTAGAGCCCCCCTCCCTAAAGCCAATCTGTTCTTTGGCCATAATATCGTGCTCCACCAGCCACCCTTTAAGCTTCAAAAGCAAAAACTTTGCATACAGCTTACTGATAACACGGAGTAGGCTGATGGGTCTGTAATTTCCAGGGGCCATAGGGCATCTTTTATTAAATATTGGAACAACTATAGCTTCCCCCCAGTCCACCTAAAGGTTGCCCATGGCGTTAATCCCTGTAAAAAGGGATGTTAAAACAGGGGCCCACCGTTCAGCACCCGCTTTCAACAGCTCCGCCAGGAGGAAATCAACCCCTGGGGCTTTACCCCCTTTTAGGGAACCTATCAGTTCCAGTGCCTCTTCAGGTGTAACTGGCCCCCAACCCAGGATAGTCTCAGGGAGCTCAATAATAGTGACTGGGGGGGGGTGCAGGGGAGAGTATAGGGACACAAAATGGTCCCTCCAGGCCACCTCTGTGACCTGTATTTTACCTTGGGTCAATTTGCTCCTACCTGAATCCCAGCTAATTCCCCTTATCAGTTTCCAGAATCTAAGGGAGGCCCTATCTAGTTCTTCCCAAGCTGATCTATGATATTCCTCTCTTTTAGCTCTCAAAAGAATCTTATAATCAGAACGTCCCTTTGCCAACTCGGATAAGAGAGACGACCTATTGGAAGCTCTATACTGACGATACAAACGCCTAACCCTAGAGCGTGCTACCAAACAGTCCCTGTCAAACCAGTGAGGGGCCGGATCTCCATCCTCTCGTGTGGGGGCCTTTCAACACTCGTAGCAGTTAACAGAGGAAGGAGCCAATTCATCAGTTGTTGGTAGAATACCAACTGGTTGGCAGAACAGGAAGAGCCGATCAAATTTCTAGCATGATGTGCCCCACATGGGGACAGGAGGGCTGATACTAATGCAACCTCCAACTCCTCCTAACTAAACCTCGTCCATAAGGTGGGTCAGCACCATCAGACCCACTGCCCTCCTTAGAACAGACCTTGGAAGAATATGGACTATCGAGATGGAGAATAAGAGGGAAATGATCACTGCCCTGCCAGGAACCCACCACAAAATCATCTACTAAGGGAATGGCATCAGCAGATATCGCCACATAATCTACATACCTATCTAATAGGGGATGTAGCACTATAAAGTCACCTGGGTAATCACTCCATACCCGCCCATTCAGTACATACAAGTCCAAGTCATACAAGAGCTTGGCTAGCTCAAGGCCATTTTTGTTTAAACCAGAGTCCTTCCCGCGAGGGTGGAGAGGCGAAGCATCCTCTTCAATCCAAAAGCCCCCTCCCACCGTTGGATAATATCCTAGTCACAGGAATCCATCCAGGCATTAAAATCTCCTGACAGTATAAGGGCAACTCCCGGGTGTAACCTTTGGATCTTCTCCAGGGATGCCAATAAGTCATTCCAGACCTTTTCGTCATAACCAAAACAACTGGAAGGCAGGACATACACAGAAATAACCAATAAAGACCAATTTGCAAACTCAAGCAAGCACCCACAAGCATAAACAGTATCCAAAGGAGGGGTAGCACCTTTACTTCCGGGAACTGTCAACCAGACATGCTATTCCCCCACTTGGCGTACCCCAGGAGGCAGTCCTAGTCGCCTTTTGCCAACACACCTCATATCTCGGGTAAAAAGGCTTTTCTAGGCACCATGTTTCCTGCACTAGAATGATATTAAATTTCTTCAAAAAGGGAAAACATCCCGGGTCTTGCAATCTAGCGTTCCAACCTGCTACATTCCAGGATAAAATACTCAGCAAAGGTGAAACCTCACTGTTGCAGAGTCAGTCCATTTTTTATTTGACCCCTATTACACCCTCACCTCCACCATCAGGACTTACTAGGTCACCAATGACCTCATGGGGGGGGGGGCGCATCTCCCCACCGGCATAACCCCCCGTGTTTCAGACCCCAAAGTGTTTGACAATAACAATGTCTGGGAAGGTGAAGGCAGGGGCAAAACATGACTCACAACTGCCTCTGCCTCCTGTTCCTCATCAACCACCCCACTTCGATCTCGAAGTTCGAGGCCTTACTGGCTGGGTAACACTTCCTTAGTCTCCCGGTTTACAGCCCCAATCGGTAAATTGCCAAAATCCTCTACACCTCCAATTTCCCATACTTTCAGCTCCCGACGCCTGGTCCAACTATTACTCATCTCTTCCAGCAAACTGGTTCCTGGATTAGCAGAAAAACAAAAACCGGGTTCTCGGTCCCCCTCTATATGGACAATTTCCTGAGAGATATCTAATTCCTGATGAACTACCATCTCCAAAGGGTATCCCTGATTGGAAGCCCTAGGCTGAGGGAAAATAACTGCTGCTGGGGAATCAAGAATAAACCCACCCACCTCTACAGAGTCTAAAACAACCACCCAATGAGCCTGATCCTTTACATCAAGGGAAGTTATAGGCATATCTTCCCAAGGAGCATCCATATTACCCTGAGTGAACACCCCAGGTCCAACTTCCATAGCAGCTGGAGAAGGAGCCCTGTCGTAATGCTCCATCCCATCCTTTAAGGGGGCCCGGGAGTTGTTTGGTAAGGGGTATGGGTGGGCTGGACTTTGGGATAGGGTGGCAGAGGCCATGGATGCCTGACCATCGAGGGGGAGGGAAGGCAGTAAGTCAACTTTACCATCCAATCCTGGACCCTGGACGCTTGAAAGCTGCCTGTTGACATAAATTTTAGCTAGATGCACCCCCTTGTCGAACAAAGTCTTACTGGCCTCCCAAATGCGATCAGGCAAATCGCTATTCCTGAAGGATATCACAGCCTTAAATAGGTCTCTATGTCTTTGTAGAATTCTTATACTTTTAATGTCCCTCAGGTAACAAGTCAAATGAAGTAAAGCCCTTAGGTGGCGGACCACCAGATAGGGGGAGGACCATTCGGGGACTGAGTCCGAAGGTAATGGGAAAACTGAAAATGCTATAGCACTCCTGCAACAGCTAAAGCTTCCTTCCAGCCCCCCCATCTGGGGTTACAGCCCCCCCCCCAACCCCACACCAGTTAGGGAGCCAACCCCCTCACCACCACCATTTTGCTGGGAATTGGAGTTCTCTCTCACGATTAAGTCACCCCTTCCTTGTCTCAAGCAAGAGTAGCCTAGGTGACACAGGCGGATCCCCTTTCGCCTTACTACTACCCTTGCTATTTCCTTCAACCATGCGAGTTAACATGCACAATTGGGTTTAGTTAGCTATAGAGGCAAAGAAATTATGCATCCTTCCAAGGGGGCTACAGCATCAAATTCCTTTTATCTTCTCCTCTGAGCTCAGTGGTGGTAGTAGCGCCTATTGACAGATGCAGGGAATCACAGGAGACATCCCCCAATGTTCATGGGGGGAGTTTAATTGATATTTGAAAGGAGAGTAATTTTTCCTTCCTCCACAATGTTGATGCAGGTAGCGGATTATGCTAAATTAGTGTCTTATCAAGTTTTCTGCTGAGAAGGGATTTCAAGTCTGATTCCTCTCATTTCTACTACCTGTGCAACAGCAAGGACTCTTGAAATTCCAGATTGTGACAAGGATATCAAGGGTAGGTCTCCTAACATTCTTAATAGAGCAATAACATAGCTCTTTAACATGATCATGACCAGGAGTTGTATCTGGCTTAGATCTATACTATTTGAGAGGTGGCCTAAGTCTATGCTAGAGATCCTCTTTGGTAGGAAGGGTCTGTTTGCAAAGGGAAAACGGACTACAAAATAAAAATAATACCAAGGGACACCTTTGGTCTCTTTCTATAAAGGGGCATGGCCAATGATATCAAGCCCAGCAAAAGTGTCAATTTAAACTCACATGGTCTTGTCCTTCTATTACTTCTCTAAGAGATTCAATCCACATAACAAGGCTTGTGAAAGCCAACATATAGAGAACACATGTATCTTGCATGTTCCTCAGGTAAATGCACTATGTTCACATTCCTAATCATGTCTGGTGTCAAACAGCTCAAAATTAAGAGAGATGACCGTGATAAACATTTGTATATCAAAACTGTATAATGAAAATAAATGCGAGCTCCAGAGCTCAATACATATCCTTTGCTCAGTAGAGACAAACTCTTCTGCCCAGACAGCAAAGAAAATGGCAGCTAAAGAGCACTGATCAGGTACAATTTGCTCAGGCTAAGGGCACTGTTAACATCGAGTTCATATTACTATACAATGTCTCTCCATACGGACACAATTTCAACAAGTGTGTCCAGTATCTAAGGTTTTATATGGTACATAGCCTTAATAAGAATGTGCCTAGCAAGCAGACAGCAGTATGCTCTCATACGTTTGAGGGACACATACTTCCATATTTGCATTCCCCTTGACACAGAAAATACTTTTTGTTTTTGTGTTAAATAACTACACTACATATAGGCTTCTTTGCAATTCAGTTTGACATCAGCCCCTTGGTTATTTACCAAGTTAAGCCCTTGTAGTACCTTATATTAGAAAACAGTGTGTTAATAATTTTACATACCTAGATGTGTGACTGATAGTAGCTGAACCCCAGCCCAAGTAACCATCAGCTCATACAGCCATTAAACAGGTTTGTGAAGACCTAGATTTGTTAATCAACACAGAACATTATGACACTCCTAATCAGAAAAATGTTGAATAGGAGCTATCAGTTTCGATACAAGGCGTGATGTTCACTCTGAAACGATTACTTAAATTGAAAGATCAGGTCTCCCATCTGCAGATACAATATATCTATGGTGTCCCGTGTATCATAGAATTTTAGGATTCAGGGCTTTGACTACTATTTGAACCCCATATGACTGCTCAAATGTGTCTATTCCTGCAGGGGTTTATCAAGCTATAATCCTGTTTAACGTTCAGACAAGGAACCTGACAATTCCTTTTTCTGAACTGTTCTCTCTCTCTAAAGGTTTAGATAAGGGGTTTATTTTTGAAGGATATTTCCTTCTTTCCACTGCAGCCTAATCGCTTCTGCAACCTGTGATGCTTCCCTCGTGGGTTGGGGAGCACATATTTCTAGAACTGTTACCAGTCTATGGACTGATTAAGAGAGAGATACACAAACACCTTGGAGACTGTAGCCATTCTAAGGGCTCTCCTAGTGTTCCAACTCCTGCTGAGTAGCAGTATAGTTCAGGTAGCTATGATCAATTTAACCACAGCCTTTATATAATCAGGCAGGTAGAGACCCACTGTTTATATTTCAGTGGATTAACTCAAGAAATAGGGTATTTGGCCTTGGACACTGATGGTCCATCTGGCAAGAAAACTCAACACCAGACCAGATCCTCTGAACAGAATCCCACTTTAGTATCATGAGTGGGAACTGTACGCACAAGTTCATAACAACATCATTCGTAGGCGGGGACCTACTTGGGGGAGCCCAAGTAGATTAATTTGCATCTAAACAAAACACAACATTTCAAAGATCTTGCACACAATCAGGGTACGATCTCCACTCCCTAGGGGATACTTCCTACATAGGATGGTTAAGAGTTCTCCTGTACGTTTTCCCCCTTTTCCCTCTGCTGTCCAGGATGATGGAAAATCGGAGACTGGAGTGGGCCAAAGCTATTTTAATTGCCCTGGTCTGGCCTCAACCCAGGTACACAGATTGCATGGCCAAAAAAGTTGAGAATTTACCACCTATAATTTTATTATTATTATTAATTGTCTCAAAGATAACACCCATTACTTCACTCAGAGGTGATAGAACTAAACCACAGAGTGTGCCAAATCTGGCCAAAGTAAGCTGTTCTAAGTTTTTTGGGACAGTTACAAGAGGTTCTAAATAGTGTCAGTAAACAATCTACTATCAGATCTTATAGAATGAATGAATAAACTTTATTTGCCGTAACTATAAAGTTATTGGCATAAATAACAAAGTTAACAAAAGAACAAGTAAACCAACACATTTTTAAAAAAACAACATTTTACTCCGTTACCAGTACAAACCAGGCTTAATAACAATATACTTGGGAATACCCTTTAGATACATACTCAGAAATCCAGCTTTTGCCTTGGATCCCTTCCCATAGCTTCAAACAGGCCCGCTCCAAAATTTTATTAGCTTTCAGTCAAAACCCCCTCTGGGACCACTCAGGGCCTCTCCAGATTTCTTTGTATTTCTCACATGCATTGCCAAATTGCCAAAGACCGTTACTGCTAAGGTCAGTTTAGAGGCTCTTGCATCTAAGCAAAGTCTGAGGCAATCAGTAAAGAGATGACTTACTTGGGATTCTTTAAGGGCCGCAGAAAGCTTGCCCCTTATCCCATTATGTCTAGGGCAGGTCAACAAGATGTGCTCGTTCGTGTCTAGGGTCTGCAGCATGCAGTGCGAGCACATTCTTTCAGAGAAAGGAATGCCCAAGTATCGGCCCTCCAAAATAGCCGAGGGGAAGACCCCACAGCGCAAGCGTGATCTTATGGAATGAAATGGTGAAGTCTTACATATTGGTTAGTGGAGCAGTCTCCTGTAATCGTGACTCAATCAATACAGTTTTAGATTATACATTACTATTGTTAGTCAGGACGGGCCTATTAAAGCTTTCCATATATGTACTTCTGTCAGCTGTTTTGAGATTTTGAACCTAGAAGGAGTAGGCAAAATCTTTCCTGCTGTAAGATGCTTCATGTAGGGTTTTAAAGAGTTATACCCATCCCACAGATCAATTTTAACAGTTTGGGATACAAACCTGGTGTTGAAATTCTGAAAAAAAACAACAACATTTTTTGAGTCAGCGAGCTCAATAGACATAGTCTCTTGACCTTAAAGTCAATTTTCTTGCTAGCAATCACCTCCCTTACATGGGGTGAGTGAGCTTTCCTCCATTGTCATACCACCATATTGAACATTTCAGGATGACAAGGAAACTAGTTAAAATTGGAAACTAGTTAAAAAGAAACTAAAAAGCCCAGTTGCAAGGGCTACAAGTTTGCAAGAGGCGTGAAGGCGGTTTAAAAGCACCCTTCTGGAAGCCCAGATTAAATGCATCCCGCAAGTTAAAAAAGGAAGCAGGAAGACTAAATGTCTTCCGCTGTGGTTAAACGGGGAGGTGAAGGCGGCTATTAGAGTCAAAAAGGCATCCTTTAAGAAATGGAAGGCTAGTCCCAATGAAAATAATACGAAAGAGCATAAACACCGACAACATAAATGTAAAGTGCTAATAAGGCAGGCCAAGAGAGATTTTGAAGGGAGGCTTGCTAAAGAGGCAAAAACAAGCAACAAAAACTTTTTCCAATACATCAGAAGTAAGAAGCCTGCTAGGGAGTCAGTTGGGCCATTAGATGACAAGGGAGTAAAAGGGGCGCTCACAGAGGATAAGGACATCGCAGAGAAGCTGAATGAGTTCTTTGCGTCGGTCTTCACTGCAGAGGATTTTGGGAAGGTACCCACACTGGATCCTTGCTTTGTGGGCGAGGAATTGGAAGAGCTGTTACAAATCAATGTGACGTTGGAAGATGTTCAAGGGCAAAGTGACAAACTGAATACTAACAAGTCACCAGGGCCAGATGGCATTCATCCCAGAGTTCTGAAGGAACTCAAATATAAAATCGCAGACCTTCTGTTAGTAATTTGTAACTTGTCACTAAAATCTGCCACTTTACCTGAGGACTGGAGAGTGGCAAATATAACCCCGATATTTAAAGAGGGATCCAGAGGCGATCCTGGAAACTACAAACCAGTAAGATTGACGTCTGTGGTGGGCAAAATGGTGGAGATCATCGTTAAGGACAGAATTACAGGGCATGTTGACAAACATGGCTTAATGGGGAAGAGTCAACACGGATTTAGTAAAGGTAAGTCATGCCTCACTAACCTGTTGGAATTCTTTGAGGGTGTAAATAAGCATGTGGACAAGGGAGACCCAGT
>QEPC01003920.1:3081946-3129819 GCA_003113815.1 Sphenodon punctatus
CCCCCCCCCCCCCCGGAGGGAGCACAGGTAAAAGGTGATCGGGGGGGTGTTATGTTACCAGTCTTGTCTGCTGGCTGCCAGAGTGCCAGCCAGCCACGTGTGAGCTCCCAGAGGAGAACTCAGCTGCCTCCATAGCTCTGGCTGCCACCGGGCAGCCAACACCAGCCCAGAGCCCGGGTCCGGTCTGGTTTTAAAACAAAAAATCCAGGCTGGGCAGGGTGGGTGGGGGATGTCCCCCCTTCCACCCGCACAGCCTGGGAGGGGGGGGGAAGGTTTGGGTGGGGGGTTCATTGATTTCGATGGGGACACTTCCCCATTGAAAGCAATGAAAAAAAACCAGTACTGGTAAACTGATTTTACCGATAAAACCAATTTTTTTGAAACCAGTAACTGGTAAAACCGATACCTGGTTTTTTCACTTTGGTCCCACCCCTACTACCTAGATTTATGACTCAAGTAACCAGGCAATGGATAATAGAGAGCTTCCCATCCACAAGGGGGAGCTGTAGTAAAGACCTTCAGAGGTCTGCGATATGTATCATCCTGTGTAGCTGTATTAGTTGTTGTTTGAGGTCAGAGGTAGACCTGCAAGGCCAGAGCTGGGAAAGCAGTTAATGCATCAGGCTTGCATGGACAGTTGAGACTCAAAGTCTGTTGTTGAGAAGCCTCAGAGTCAGTGTCTGTTTAAAGGAAGCCAAACATGGTGACAGAAGTGGGATTGCTCTTGTAAAGACAAGGCAAAAAGCAGCCCTAATTTGAAAGCCGGTGCACACACAGACAAGCAGAGGCCTCAACAATGGCAACAAGCCTGATCCCAGTTCCTGGACCCATGGAAATGGCAGGTGATGTTTTCAGCAACTGGACGTTCTTTAGAGCACAGTGGGAAAACTATGAAATTGCAACAGGACTGAATGAAAAAGAAAATAAGAACTGCTACACTGCTGTCCATGATGGGAAAATAATGCTACATGCTCCAACAGCACCTGAACATGCCACCAGCAGACAGGGAAGATCCCTCCAAAATTTTGACAGCCCTCCAAAAGCAATTTGAGCCTACCAGAAATGTTATTTATGAACGCTTTCTATTCAACAAATGCAAACAAGAGAACAGAAACCATGGACCAATTTATTGCCAGGCTGCGCAAAGCAGCAGATTCATGAGAGTATAGGATTTTAAAGGAGGAACTGGATCCGGGACCGGTTAGTCATAGGAACCAAAGACAAAGCCGCTCAGATGAAAATGCTTAGAGACCCCAAATTAACCTTACAAGCGGCTTCAGACATGTGCAAATCCAGTGAACAAGCACTCTCTCAAATGCAAATGATAAGCACGTCAGAGGTTGAAATGATACATTATGCGAGCAAAAACAAATTCAGGAATCCTCAGAAAACGCAAAATACACCACACCCACGTAGTGAGAAGGCAAATGCCCCTCACACTGGAAGCTGTGGGTACTGTGGGACAAGGCATGAAACTGGCAGATGCCCAGCCTATGGCACTATATGCAGAAGCTGTAGAAAGAAAAATCATTATGCTAGAGTGTGTAGACAAAGCAAGCAAAGTAAAACAACACACCAAATAGAGGAAGTGGACAATGATGAGTTAAATAAGCAGCAATCCTGACAGTGATATCTTCTACATATACGATATCAAGACAATACATATGCAGAATTCCAAATGGTTTGTGAAACTCGTGCTGGCACCTTGCAAAGCAACACTGAAAGAATGGAAAAAACAAGAGACTGAATGCCAAATAGACAGTGGAGCTTCTGTGAATGTGATGGGATACAAAGATTTTTGCAGTGTCATGCAAGATGGAGAAGCAAAGCTGCAACGAAGCAAATCCAGGCTGAGACTATATGATGGCACCATCCTCAAACCCTTAGGACAGTGTGTTTTACAGGCAGAACACCAAGGGAAAGTATACCAGTTGGAATTCCAAGTTGTGCACTCCAAACAAAAGTCGCTCCTGTCAGCCAGCACAAGTAAACACATGAACCTTGTGACACTAAACTTTTCACCTCAAATTCATACAATAAATTCACAACCAGAAGAAGCTGCTCTACAAAGGAAAATACAACCAAGTGGACTTCCCATGGAAAAAATCCTTAAAGACTATGGGGATGTATCTGAAGAACTAGGGTGCCTCCCAGGCACATTACACCTACAGATAGACAACACAATACAAGCAGTGCAACATCTGCCACGCCGAGTCCCCATAGCATTAAAAGACAAAATCTTGAAAGCTATAAAACAAATGGAAAAGGACGGCATTATCACCAAAGTGACAGAACCTGCAGAATGGATAAGCAGCATGGTAGCCATAGAAAAACCAGAAAAGCTTCTCATATGCATAGATCCCAGCAACCTAAACAAGGCACTGATGAGGGCTCACTACCAAATGCTCACAATAGAAGAAATTTTGCCAGACCTTGCCAAAGCAAAGATATTCTCAGTCCTGGATGCAAAAGATGGTTACTGGCAAATCCTGCTCGATGAAGAAAGCAGTTACCTCACCACCTTTTGGACACCAGCAGGCCAATACAGATGGCTAAGAATGCCATTCGGAATCAAATCGGCAGCAGAGGAATATCAATGTTGCCAACAAGATGTCCTAGCTGATGACATTTTAGTATATGTACGTGGAGAAACTATGGAAGCAGAAACAACAGATCACGACATCAATCTTACTAAGCTCCTAGAAAGAGCCAGGAAAGTCAACCAGAAGCTCAACCAAAAAAAGATGAGCCTGAGACTTACCTCAGTACCACACATGGGACATCTGCTAACATCAGGCAGCCTGCGCCCAGCTCCTGAGAAAGTGAGGGCAGTACAACAAGCTCACAAACCTACAAATTCCAAGTCTCTGGAGCAGTGACTGGGATTTGTCAATTACCTGGCCTAGTTCCTCCCCTCACTATCTGATGCATGCGAACCGCTTAGACGCCTGCTGGATAAAGGTGCGATGTGGACCTGGCTTCCCCAGCATGAGACATCTTTCAACCAGATTAAAATCTTGGTCACCAGTCACCCTGTGCTGAAATACTTCGATGTAAACGAAGAGGTCACTATACAGTGCGATGCTAGTGAAACTGGACTTGGGGCAGTCCTCCTACAAAATGCACAGCCAGTAGTTTTTGCTTCAATATCCCTATCTCCACCTGAATGACAATATGCACAGATTGAAAAAGGATGCCTAGCAATACTATTTGCTTGTGAAAAATTCGATCAGTACATCTGAGGTAAAAAATGCATACACGTAGAAAGTGATCACAAACCTCTTGAGATAATTTTTAAGAAACCACTGCTATCAGCTCCTAAACGCCTGCAGCGCTACCAGCTGGATGTACATTACAAGAAGGGAACTGAAATGTACATAGCAGACTTCCTTTCTAGAGCAGCACTGCCTGAAGAACCTGACACACCTGGACTGGAATACGAAGTCCTCAATGTACTTGAAAGAAGGGAAACACAAAATGAAATAGAAAGCATCAATCAAGCCAGCTACATTCCCATTTCACGGCTAAGACTACAGAGAGTCCGTGATCATACGCTACTGGACAAAGTGTTACAGACCCTGACAACCGTCATTTTAACAGGATGGCCAGACACTCGTGAAAAGGGCCCTGTGGCCACTTGACAATACTGGAACTACCGTGATGAGTTCAGAGTGCAAGACAACATTGTACTTCAAGGCAACTGAATCATCATACCTGAAGCCATGAGACGAGAGAGACTGTCTCGAATACACAGCAGCCACTCTGGAATGGAAGCTTGCCTACAAAAAGCCAGGGATGTAGTATTCTGGCTGAACATAAATGGAGACATCAAAGAGCTAGTAAGGAACTGTGATGCATGCACAGAATTTCAGACAAGACAGCAGAAGGAAACTTTGCAGATACACAGCATTCCCAACAGACCTTGGAGCAAGGTAGAAATGGACCTTTTTGTTGTGAACACCACCAACTATCTAATCACTGTGGATTACTTCTCTGACTTCTGGGAGCTAGACGAATTATCAGACACTTATGCAACAACTGTAGTAAACAAAGCAATGATACACTTCAGCAGGCATGGCAAACTGGATTGTGTCATCTCAGATAACGGACCACAGTTCATCAGCAAGGAATTCACACAATTCGCCAAGGAATGGGAGTTTAATCACATCACAGTCTCTTCTTATAATAGTAAATCAAATGGCAAAGCCGAGTCAGCTGTCAAAATTGCCAAGACTCTCATAAAGAAAACCGCAAAGAACACACACCACATATGGCAAGCTATCTTGGAGTGGAGAAATACCCTCACCGAAGGTACGAACAGCAGCCCTGTACAACACTTGATGTCCAGACGCACATGCACTTTTGTGCCCATAGCCGATAGGCTGCTAAAACCTGAAGTTGTAGAGGGTCACAGATCTCATAGAGAAGAAAAACAAAAAAGCCAAAGCTTATTATGACAAACAAGCCAGAGACCTGCCAGAACTAAAGCCTCGAGAACCAGTACAAGTGCAATTATTTCCTTTAGATAAAGCTGGCACCTGGAAACAGGCAACATGTATAGAACAGGTAAATCCCCGCTCATATACTGTTGCAGTTGATGGAAGAACATATTGGCGAAATCACAAGTTCATTCGCCCAATACAACCTTCCACAAGCCAGGAATACCCCATGAGGGAGGCAGAGGACCTCCACGATCCCCCTAACCTTGAGACATGGGGAACGAAGAGTCCCCAGCCCAACTCTCACCCAGCAGAGATAGAACCTACAGAACTTACCACCCAGCCGTCTGAAGGTCCATGCACGACAAAGACTAATGGCATGGAACGAACTTTAGCCCTTCCTCAAGTCATGAGAAGCACTCATACATGTTGTAACATCAAACTACCCACAAGATACAAACAGTATGTACTGACTGGACATTAAAGCCAGTCACCTTACACCACAGGGGAGCAGTTGCCTAAAAGTTAGTTAGTTTTTATTTATAATGTACTTGGATTAAAGTTTTAGTATAGTTTGATGTTTGTATATTACTGCCCTAAACAAATATGACAAAGGAGATGTTACTATCGAGAGCTTCCCATCCACAAGGGGGAGCTGTAGCAAAGACCTTCAGAGGTCTGAGACATGTATCATCCTGTGTAGCTATAATAGTTGTTGTTTGAGGTCAGAGGTAGACCTGCAAGGCCAGAGCTAGGAAAGCAGTTAATGCATCAGGCTTGCATGGACAGTTGAGACTCAAAAGTCTGTTGCTGAGAAACTTCAGAGTCTGTGTCTGTTTAAAGGAAGCCAAACAGCAAGGCCCACCTGTCCCTGCATGGGGCCCATCTCATCTAACTTTGAGGGGGAGGGGGGAAACACGGTGGGCCCTCCTGCACCCACCCATCTTCAAACACACACACACGCACACAGGGCTATCACCAAAAAGCTAGAGTGCCCTGTGCATGTACTGGGTGGGCGGTGCATGGGCGGTGGAGCTGTGTGTGGAGCTCGTGTGAAGCACACACACACACACCAAAGCATGGCACCCACCCCATGTCCACCCATCTCATTTAAAAACACTGATACTTCCAACCCCCCCGTCTTGCTCTGCTATTTAATCGTAGTTGATTAAATCATCTCAAATACTTTGTCTCTATCTCTTGCATTTGAAACTACACAGCAACCACCCTCTCTCTAGATTTAAATTGTAAGTGGTTTTGTGTCAGACAGGTGCCTTTTGTGTATTCCCTACGGCACCTAATACATTTGTGGAACATACAAATACATAAACATAATAAAACTGAAAACAGGAGAGACCCAGCAATGATACAGGGATACCATTATTATTATTATATAAACATTTATATAGCGCCAGTAGTGTGACCTGGTACTGTACAGAACATAGAAATAGATGCGGTCCGTGCCTGTGGCTTACCATGTGTTAATCAAGTTAAACTCCATCTCCACACCCATCTCTCCAATAATAACTTTGAAATTCTGAGCTGGAACTTAATCGAATGGCCCATCTATTATAAAGGGACCACTTACTACTACAGGATTTAGTTGTTCTACTCTCATTAGCATGAATAAATGTGAATAATTTCCCTGTCCAAAAAACGATCTTACAAAATCTAGTGTAACTGTTCTAATGTAAGCAGGCTGGTCTACATGGGCTGCCCAAAAAACAGAGGAAGAGCAAAAGGGGCAAATTGGTACAGGCTGTACAACAAAATTGGGATGTAGGTTTGAATACAGTGGGCAGCTAAACAATTAAGCTCTTCGTGGTATTCTGCACAAGCCAGAACGCCTGAGCATCCCTGCTGTCTACAAAGTTGCACCCACTCTGTCTGTTTGGTACATCCACCTTTGGAGGCTGCATTTAAAAGCATCTTATATTGATTTAGTTTAAGTAACTCCATACCAACTTAAGCAAAATCAATACAAAAGCACTCAGACTGATTTAAGAGGGGCCACACAAAAAGGAACTTCCCTGATTTAGCTAAATAAGCTCTTAAAGGGATTTATTTTTTTAAAAGCAATACAATGTGTATGAGGTGGGGGTGGGAAGACGGTAAATAAACCAACTCAAATTAACAGGTGGATTCTCTGTTTGCATAATGTTATGTCTATAAACAGATTTTATAATAGCAGGTACATAATGCCACGAAGAACACCTCTTAGACGGAGTATCATTCATGTTACATCATGACACAAGCCCTGTCGACCTTAATCGGACTATGTCAATAGAATGGGGTAACATCAAACAGGTTCAGGATCATGCCAAAAGTACCAATATAGACTCAATTTTATAACTACATTAATATATATATACCAATGGAAGACCAATGAATCTAAGATGTAAAGGAATATTTATGGTGCTTCAAGTTTCAACTGTGATAAAGATATAGGGCTCGTATCCAAATCTGCCATGGGAAGTAAAAGCATTCCCCTTACTAATCAACACCACATATAGATTGTCGATGTTTTAACATACTTGCTTCCTTATTTTCTCAAATCTTTATGAAATATTGAAGTCCTGTAAAACTAATTATTTGGTGGCTGTTTTTATGAAATAATTTTTGTTGTTAATGCAACTTCAAATTTACTTTTTGCAGTTTTTCTTTTAATTAGTCATATTTAAAACCTTTTACAATAATTTGGATAAGAATGTTTAATACCATACCCACTCCCCATGCAACTTAATTAAAAAAAAAAAAAGTTACTCATTAAGTATGAAACAAGTAGGCAGGAGGCTAGAGCGACGCTGGTGTCAGACTCGCTCTGACTCCGACCGACTTCTCCATAGCACCCATTTGCGGTCCTATGTTGAGGCTGTGAGGACAGCAAAGGAGGAGTTCTTTGCTGCCCTCATAGCGTCTGAAAAGTCACGCCCAGCGGAGCTGTTTCAGGTGGTGCGGGAGCTGGTCAGTCCGGCCTCCCTCCACCTGGACGGGGACTTGTACCAGGCCTGCTGTGAGGAGTTTGTCACCTACTTTGCAGACAAGATCGCTCGGATTCAGAGTGACTGACACCAGGTTGGGGGCAGTAGAAGGAGAGTGCAAGGTTACGGAGGCCCTGTCTGGTCCAACTTTGTGGGGGGTGTTTCAGGAAGTGAGAGCCACCAGTTGTGAACTTGATCCTTGCCCGTCCTGGCTGGTGAAAGCCTCCAGGGAGATATTGGGGACAGTGCTGGTGAAGAGTGGTTAATGCATCACTGCAGCAGGCGCCCCAGTCCTCAAGGAGGCTGTGGTGCGCCCCCTGCTGAAGAAACCATCATTAGATGTGGACGCACTCGCCAATTACTGACCTGTCTCTAACCTTCCCTTTTTAGGGAAGGTTATTGAGCGGGCGGTGGCGATCCAGCTCCAGGCACATCTGGATAGCATCGGTTTCCTAGATGCTTTTCAATCTGGGTTCCATCCCGACTATGGCACCAAGACAGCGTTGGTGGCCTTGGTCAATGATCTCCGCCGGGAGATGGATGCAGGATGTTCTACATTTCTTATCCTGCTAGATCTCTCGGCCATGTTTGATACCATGGGCTGCTGTTGAGACGGCTGCGAGACCTGGGGGGTCTGGACGGGACTGTTCTTGAATGGTTCCGCTCATTCCTCTTGGGGAGAAGCCAGCAGGTGGTGTTGGGAGCTGAAACATCTTGCCCCCGCGCCTTGTCCTGCAGCCTTCCTTTATTATTTAATGTATATATGCAGCCCTTGGGGGAGGTTGTGAGAGGGCTCGGGGTGCGATGTCACCAATATGCTGATGATACTCAGCTGTACCCAGGGCCCCGAGGGAAACGCGGGTCTGCGATTCACAGATTTCCCGTGGAATTCCCCTCCCCCCACAGAATCTCCTGCCCCGCTTACCCCAGCGCAGAATTTCCAGCCTGCGCTGCGGGGACACGGGGCAGGAGATTCCATGAGGGGAGGGGAATGAAAAAACCCTCGGGGCTTCCCCTCCCCAGCCTCCCCAGTTGCCAGGGGGGGAGGCACCCCCTTTAGATAATTCATTAACTTACCAGGGACGGCAGCAGCAGCTGCTCCGTCCAGCACGCTCGTACTTCCTGCTCGTACTTCCTGGCCCCTCCCGANGGCCAGGAAGTACGAGCAGGAAGTACGAGCACGCTGGACAGAGCAGCTGCTGCTGCCGTCCCTGGTAAGGCAATTCCTTTTGGTTTTTTGGGGGGGGTGGGGGGGGAGAGTCAAGCACGCCCCAGCAGCTGGGGAGGGGAAGCCCTGAGGTTTTACCAGTGTGGGGGGAGGAGGCGGCAAGCCAAGCCCCCCCCCCCATGGTAAATCGCGCCGAGGCGCAGAATTGGCCCCTGACTCCCGTGGAATTTTTTTAAAAATTCCACGGAAGAATCGGGGCCCTGGCTGTACCTCTCTTTTTCAGCTGACCCGGACCCTGCTGTCTCGTTGCTATCCCAGTGTTTGGAGGCCGTGGCGGAATGGATGTGGCAGAACAGACTGAAGCTCAACCCCGATAAGACGGAGGTGATGGTGGTGGGGAGGGCAAGGGAGGTGTCATCCCCCCCTGATTGGGGGGGGGGGGGTCGCCCTCCGATAGCTCAGCAGGTTCGGCATCTGGGAGTAGTGCGGGACTCAGATCTCCGCCTGGATTGACAGGTGGAGGTGGTGGCGAAGGCTGCCTTCCGCCAGCTGTATCTAGTGTGGAGGCTGCATCCAAACGGCTCCGGGCCGGACCTGGCCTCCCTCAGCCATGCCTTCGTCACCTTGAGGCTGGACTACTGTAATGTGCTCTACGTGGGCCTGCCCTTGTTCCTGGTTCACAGGCTGCAGCTAGCGCAGAATGCGGCGGCCTGGCTCCTGACAAGGTCGGGTCGTCGGAAGCATACAACACCTGTGCTCCGGACTCTGTACTGGCTGCCAGTAGCGTGCCAAGCCAGGTTCACGTTATTGGTGTTGATCTATATGGCCCTCCATGGTCCGGCCCCCTCGTACCTCAGGGACCGCCTCTCCCTCCGCGTCCCAGAGCAGCGCCTTAGATCTGCCAGGGGTGCCTTCTTGGAGGTCCCCCGTGTTAAGCGGGGGGCCACAATGGAGAGGGCATTCTCGGTGGCCAGGCCATGTCTTTGGAATTCCCTCCTGGAGGAAGCTTGCCTGGCCCCAAGCCTTTTGACATTCCAGCGGGCTTGTAAAACCTGTCTGTTCGCCCAGGCCTTTGGGAGGGGGGAGGGGGGTTAGGGTTTTAGCTCTTCCCTAACTTCTGTTTTTTATTTTTATTAATTTTGTTTTCCAACCCTGTTTTAGTTTTAAATTATTGCATTGTTTTAAAAATGTTTTTATAAATGTTTTTATTAAATTGTACATTGCCCCGGGATGCCGTAGGCATGGAGGACGACTCATAAATGTAAAAAATAAAATAAAATAAATAAATAAATATTCCAACTAAAAAACCAACCAAATGGACAGAGTTGCAAGTTTCTGCTGCAATCAGATACATCATAGCATTTCAGTTACTAAAATAATGTTATACAATTCAGCACATTTCTAAGTTTCGTAAGTCAAATTGCAAAGCTGTTCACAATTTATGGCTTGGAATGATATCTAAGCCAGGAGAGCTAGGATACTATCTCATATTAAAGCACTAAATCACTGTATCATCATAGGCAATTGCTTAGTAAAGTTCTGGTGCCTCAGTCTATGTAAAAGCAGGACCACAACTTAAAATAAATAATAATAATAATAACCTATAGAGAGAACTCTGCTTTATTTTGAGAATGGAAGAGTAAAATACTGCCAACACTACTATAATAATGTTTATTTACGGCCAAAGGCCAATAAAAAAGAACACAGGTTTATACACATCGTAATAAGACCATAACATCGGCATATTACATCGTTATTAAGGAAACACAAAAACTACATACATTAAGGGTAGATAAAACCCAAAAGGGTAATATCTTGAAAGGAGAATGTAGTAGCCAAAAAAAGAGACATATATAAATAGCTCAGTTGGCCCAGATGTACTGGGCTAGCAGCGGCTTTCCCTAAACTCCAATGCCATAACTCAACGTCATGAAGCAGAGTTACATTTAAACTGGAGAAATGATTGACGAGCGTTCATAGCAGCAATCAGGAACCGAGCAATTGAGTCGGTAATCCGAGGATCAGTGTCATCTAAGGCCAGTACTAGAAGGGTATGGTCAGTTCTCCCAGGATACTTTCCCAGAAGAGAGGACAAATATTTCTGACAAGCCACATCATAAAGCTGGCACCTAAACAAAACATGTTCAGTGGTCTCTGATTGCAGCCGATCAAAAGGCCACAAACAATCCGCAAAACACAGGGCAGAAAAACATCCCTCAGATACCATTGTGGGCAGGGCATTGAAACAGGCAGACATAAATAGATACTTCCCTCTTTGCGGGACAGAAGACACCAGAAAGGTGGCCATGCCGAGGCAAGGCGGTATGCAAAACAGATAATTTTGCATATGGGGGGAGGCCCTAATTTTAGCTCTCTCTTCTTGCCTATTATATCAGTGATCCTAAGAGCGGCTTCCCTAGCAAACAGGGGCAAATCTTTCCCCTCCCAACAACCCCTGCCAAGACCCATCCTGCAAAGATATAATTCAACAGCTTTAGCCCAACTGCTCTTAAAGGGATTTTTCTTCAAATACTGAGGGCGAATTCACACGTGCAGCAATTATCTGGATTTTTAAAAACTGGTTCTCAATAGTTCGCTGTTAACAAGTCCTGTTGCATTCACATGCATGCCATACCGATTTTAAGTACAGCGAAATAATGCATTCAGACCTTCTTGTAGTGCGTGCTTACCCGGCTGCTCAGTACGGTTCAGTTACAGGAAGTGGCCTGTGGGGAGCCAGAAGGTTGCTACTTTGTAGCAAAGTACAACTTTGCTACAACCTTTGCTACAACTTTGCAACAACCTTTGCTGCAACTTTGCAAACTTTGCAACAACCTTTGCTACAACCTTTGTAGCAAAGGTTGCTACTTTGTAGAATCAGGGAATAAAAACGGAGAGCCTGAGGCTGCTGGAAAGAAGCCCCTCGCATAGTGAGGCGCGCTGCTTCTCTCCCTGGTTTCTTTCCGGTATCCCGCTGCTGCTACTGCTGCAGCACTACGGTAGAGGCAGAGGCAGATGATTGAAAGTCCCTTGGAGGGAAGAACTTTTTTGGGGAGAAGCATGGAGGGGAAACATGGAGGGGAAGAACTTTTTTGGGGAGAAGCTGGCTGCAGCCTGCACCCAGCGAGGCAACTACAGGGCTCCAGCTGGTCTCACTGCTTCCGGTAGGGGCAGGAGTAAAACAGCGCACTTGGAAGCACGGTTGCATTCACATCAGAAAAGATTACACACTAGTTAAAACCAGTACGATGTTGCTTTCACACTGCTGTTAAGTGCGGATTTATTGAAAACGGACAGCAAAAAGGTAGGTTTGAGTAGCTTTTCAACACGCATTGCTTTAGTGCGATATTGACTCCATTTAATCGAATTTAAGTGTTCAGACAGGCATGAAACATTCGTGGTTTTTTTTTAAATCGCACAAATCAGAACATCTGAATCCCCCCTGAGTCATTCCCCCCTCCCTTGCCTTCAGCTTAGCCCAGAATCTTACAAGGCCCCAAGCTATCTTGGACCACCTGCGCTGTCCTACCTCTAGCCTGATAGCAGTGTAAGGGGTACCCTTGGGGACCTTAAAAAGCCTCTGAAAAAAACACACCTGGATACTATCTATTTTCTCTAAGTTACTATGTACAAGGGGTAACCATAGCTCAGCCCCATACAGGAGCTGAGCACGTGCTTTTATGTTAATAACCCTAGCGGCTGGAGCTAATGCAGACTTCCCTGTACTCCCAAAACATTTTGAAATAGAAAATTAGGAACTTTTGGCAACAGTGAGCGCTCTCTCGAGATGCACCTCCCAGGCACCAGAGGCCTGGAAATGAAGCCCCAAATATTTGAAGACCTTCACCTGCAATATAGGGTGCCATCCAGTACCCAAGAGTAGCATTTATGGGACTGGGGAAAAAACAGAATCTTGGATTTCCCATAATTGATTTGTAAATTGTTTTGAATGCAATATTCCAAAAAGCAGGACAATTGCCTATTTAATCCCACCTTGGTCTGGGAGATAATGGCAATGTCATCTGTGTATAGGAGACTACCTACATGGCGGTCGGCCAACTTGGGGGGGGGGGGAAGAAAAGACTGGACAAGCAAGGGAATTACCCCATTAATGAATAAGTTAAAGAGCACAGGGGCAAGGACACATTCCTGCCGTACACCAGATAAAACAGGTATAGGATCCGTCAGATGGCCCATAGAGTTAGTTTTAACAAGAGAGGAATTAGCATGAAGCTGCTGCAAAAGGAAGAGAAGACGTTTGTCCATGCCCATAAGGGAGAGCTTCTCCCACAGAATGGCCCTGTCCACCAGGTCGAAGGCCGATTTTAGGTCTAGGAAGGCCACAAATAATCTAACATTTTTCTTAATATATTTCTCCACTAGGTACTGCAGAACTAAGCAATGTTCCGTGGTGGATCATCCTCTCTGAAACCCCGCTTCTTCTGGCCAACAATACTGAATACCTTGCCACTGTACATGCTAAAAGGTATTAATGAAGCATTAAAGCTGTCATTTTAACTCCAGTAATGATAGGAAATTCAGTATTTTACTACACATGGGAATTATTCTTGGATACACTGCACATGCAATATTCAAGGTCTCAGCAGGTGATGATGGGCAACTGCTTGTCATCCCCTCGTGACCTCCCCTGTAGGGTCCTGCAGAGTTCCATCTGGTCTCCCTTCTTGTTCACTATGTATACGAGGCCACTGGGTGAAGTCATTCAGAGGTTTGGAGTGAAGTGCCATCAATATGCTGATTACAGTAGATGTCATTAAATGTGGGGGTGCATGTGTGAGGTTTTTTTGTTTTTTAAGAGGAGGGTTTTTTAAAGGTAAATTTTAAAAATGAGTGTACCTGTTGTTATAGTGAATGTTGTTAAGTAGGTTTGTTGATGAGCTTTTGGGTTTTTTGAAAGGTAAATTTTGTTTACAAATCAGTCTAACTTTTTTTAAACCATAAGTTGCATTAAATTCCCCATGCCAATGTGCAATCTGAGTAAAACCAATGTCAACTGAAGAGTCATTTTTCATCAACTGTATTTTCACCTTCTTGTTGCAGTAAGGTGTTTTATTTAACACAAATGAATAGTGAATGACAGACCCTCTAAGGAGAAAATACCAAATGTAACATATATGGGATGTGATGGCATTTCCCAATAATACAATTACATTCCAGGCCTGCTAGTGCATGTGTAGATCCCATTTTTAAGAATTCACAGAGCCACTCAAAGAAATATTAAACCATATTTTAGCCAGTATTAATTTATTTATTTTTAATAGGCTTTATAAATTGTATTATTGAGAAAAAATGATTTCATCTTAACTGTCCATTGATCTACTGGACTTCAGATAATGAGAGAAGCTATAAGGAGTGGGGGGTGGGGAGGAAAAGAAACCATGAAAAACAAAAAAAGCCAGAAAGCCAAGGGGCCCACTGATAATTACATAATTACTATAGCATGAGATGGAACACTAAGAACTCATGTACCTATTTCCATCCACCGACATGAGAGAAGCAATATTTCTAGAAAAGGAACAATGGCTGTAAAGAGAGATACATGTAACTCTGCTTTAACATTGCTTATGCATGTTGCAGGGCTGTATTGACGCTCTATGCAGCCCTGCAACATGCATAAGCAATGTTAAAATGGAGTTAAAGCAGAGTTAAGGCACACGTCTGTTTTCACCCAATGACTTCCTGTAAAATCCATCAAAGCTATTTACTTGCTAAAAAGATTACTTATCTAAACAAGATGATGGACAATGGGGATGGGAATCAGAGAAGAGATGCAACAGGATAAGAGAAAAGAAACCCTTCCCTTGTAGATGTAGGTGGCTGAAGTTGCAGCTTTTTAAAATGATATATCTATCGATCGATAGATAGATATACCATTTTAAGATAGATCGATCGACAGATAAAAATCACACACACACACACACACACAAAGATTTAGAAAAATATTAAGAGGTCAATGGATTTGATTAGTAATGACAATCACTGAAGAATGACCCACAGATAAAATTTCTCTTACATATAGCCTGTTTTCTAAATGTTTCCTTCCATTTGAGTGTAAGAATGAATACAGCTCCACATATATATTTATTTATTTTTAAAGTGTGTTTTTTTCCTCCGTCCATAAGTTGTTCTTAATGCATCAGTTATTCGTTTTTCTGTCACCAATATCATTACAAGCACAAATACTTATTTTCTTGCATTTTAAACTGTAATTAGCTGTTCACCATATTCAATTCTTGCATTTTTCCCTCATCCTATAAAGATTGATTTCTTCTGTGGCTTAAGTAAATACCATATTTCCAGCATGAGAAATCTCTAAGATCATTTTTAAAAGTATGACCTGCATTAGGAACAAATGCCTGACTAGGATTAAAAGCCACATGAAAATTGTGTCTGGAATTGAACCTCAAAGGACACTGCTACCAACAATACTTGGCAGACAAGCAATCCTGGCAGAGTGACAAAACTGCAATGGCACGCAGAAGTTAAAAATGAAGAAATCATCAGAAAAATGAAACCATGAGCAATGTTAGCATGTCAGCAAGGACAAAATATAAACAAGGAAGATTCTGAGCTTTCCATTCTGTCTTCAAAGTCCCTGGCATTATGCCACAGCATGAGTTCAGGTCTACCTTTTAAGGACTGCATCCCATAACCAGACCACCATATCACTAAGAAAGCCAATCTGCATACTGCTGCTAATTTGTATCCTTCAACAGGGTGCTTTTAGAACCATCCTGATTACATACACAAGCAAAGCCTCAGAGAGGAACATCTAACAAACCAAAGCTCAAACGATACTTATCAAGGCTATGTTCAGATGCTTTTAAGCTCACATTTTTTAAAAACAAAACAAAAAGAAAATGTTAAAGCAGTATTAAAGCGGAGTTACATGTGTCCATTGGTTATATGGACATATGTAAAGTCTAACATTTACTGTCTTTATTTCAAAAATAGTGTGTTTATCTACTGTGTTGCGACTTGCAGCTACAGAAAGTTTAAATTTAAATACATGTACTGAAGTTGACTAGAGCCTCACAGGAGGCTGAAAAACTAATATTGCTAATATATCTAAAAGGTTAATATGAATATTATTGACTGCCTGTTGCAACTTTGCATTAATACAATATTTAGAACCACATTTACCTAATGTGCAACAAAACTCTAAATCTAATCTATTTTCCACAGTGTATACTCTAGTCAATAAGAATTAAAAGAAAGGAAAAGAAAATTTCCCTTTAACCTCAAGTCACTACTTTCCTAAAACAGTCTCAAGCAGCAGGATTTTAATCTTCAGTTCTGCCCACCTAAAACTTTCAGGATGTTTGAAGATAGAAATTTGGTTCAAAGTCAACTTTTATAAGGTAGACCAAAAGAGAGAAGAATAGCTGAGTGACTAGTTATAACTGAAATCATGGCAGGGTGGAGAATTTCTTAGTATCCATTTCATTTTTGGGGCAGTGCACACTAATGGTTTCTTTAGTTTCTTTAAACCAAACCACTAAACACCACACACTGAGGAAAAATTAACCACTCTAAGTAAATACTCTAGACTAGACTATGGTAACACGCTCTACGTGTGTGTGTGTGTGTGTGTGTGTGTGAGAGAGGTGATCCTGCAGGTAGGCAGGGCCTAGACTGTTTAGGGCTTTATAGGTCAAAACCAACACCTTGAAGCGGGCCCGGAATGCTATTGTCAGCCAGTGCAGAGCACAGAGCACTGGTGTTATGTGCTCCCGGCGCCCCAAACCCACCAAGAGACATTCTGTGCTAGCTGCAGCCTTCAAACCGTTGTCATGGGTAGCCCCACCCATGACAACGGCTTGAAGGCTGCAGCTAGCACAGAATGTCTCTTGCTGGGTTTGGGGCGCCGGGAGCACATAACACCAGTGCTCTGCACTGGCTGACAATAGCATTCCGGGCCCGCTTCAAGGTGTTGGTTTTGACCTATAAAGCCCTAAACAGTCTAGGCCCTGCCTACCTGCAGGATCACCTCACACACACACACACACACACACCGGGGTGCTGGATCGACCCCTGTGGTCATCCGGGGCTCTTCTGTTTGAGGTCCCCCGAGTCTTCCGGGGAGCCACGCAAGACAGGGCATTCTTGGTGGCTGCGAGAACAATGGCTACAGCTGTGGAACTCCGTTCCGGTGGGGGTGCAGCTGGCCCCGGATCTCCCCTCTTTTCAGAAAAGTTGTAAGACCTGGTTGTTCTGCCAGGCGTTTGGTGGGGGAGAGAGGTGAAAGGGGGGAGGGAGTGGGAGTGTTAAATGTCATCCTCCTTTTAGCAGTTTTAAAAATGTTTTATATTGGATTTTATTTGTGTTTTTAAGTCTCCCCGGACTGCCTAATGGCAGGAGGGGAAGGGTATTAAATTGAAAAATAAATAAATAAAAGTACTTAGAGTACATTTATTTTCTAACAAATAAATGTATCAACAAACAGCCAGTGCTCTATTCGACCAGGCTACTGATTACTAGTGATATAACAAATATTGTTTGTAAGACAAGAGTTTGTTTTGTATCCGTGGTCTCAAACTTCAACCTGGGAATATTGGAAGGTCACACGATGTTGACTTGCACACAAACAGCATAAGAGACACTGCTGCTTTCAAATGCAAGCGTGTCTTGGGATGATCCAAGAGCCGAGGCTGCTATGAGCTGGTGAGGAAATGAGAGGAGAAGCCGAAGCTACGCAATCTGTCTGCCTCCGCTGAATGGCAGCAGTCCTGCCGGGTTAATTAGCTGGGTTCGGACGGTGCAAGCTACTTGAAGGCTACCGATTTGTATCGGATTGACAAGTCACAGCTCCTACCAATTCCAGGGGGACATGACATTCCGGTCGGAAACTGAAGGCTGCTAGGCGTATTTGGGAGCAAGTAGAGCCAAAGGCCTTGCAGACCAAGGCTTCGAGCCACAAAACTACTCCAGAGTAAGTGCTTCGTGGCTCGCGGCCCCGATTGCTAAGCGTGTGTGTGCGCGCACCATCCCCAAGGAAGGGCAGCTATTGGGGGCGATTCCCGGGCTCAGGAGCGCAGCACCGAGGGGGGCAGAAACCCCACGGGGAACTAGGTCGCTCTCAGACAACGGCTTGTCCGGTTTTGCAGCCGTCCCAAAAGGAAACCGGAGTCTCCCCCCTACAGGAGCAGGCTCCGTCCCGTCCCGCTAGTTCAGCGGCGCCTGTCTCCCCATCCCCCGCAACCCCCACCAGCCCAGCCCCCTGGGAGTCGCTGCTCAGGCAGGCTCCTCTGGCAGGTGCTCCCCAAGTCCCAGCCTCTCGGCCGGGCCCCAGGGCCTTGGCGCTCCCTCCCGGGCCGTGCTCGAGAAGGGGGAGGCTGCAAATTGCTTACCTGCTGCGACTGCAGCGGCGGCGAGGAAGAGCGCAAGAGCGGCCCGGGCAGGCATGGAGGGAGGGAGCGGCTGCCCGAGAACGTCCCCACTTCCAGCCAGAGCGCCTGGCCCGGCGGCTCCGGGAGGCATGACGGGAAATTCCTGGGCACCGGCAGCAACTCCAAATATGAGCATGCAGAGCAGCACGGCCGGGCCGGGGGGAGCCGGGGCTCCTCTGCCTTCTTGCGGAGAGCACCTTACCTACGGCCGGGCGCCTGGCTCCCCCACCATTTCTTAAACGGGCTGGGAAGAGCTACATGGATCCACTCCCGAGAGGGAAGGCGGCACCCGCTGGAGGGGCGATGGCACCTGCCCTCAGCTGGCGGTGTCACTTCAACCTCCAGCCCCATAACAAAGACTCCCACTGCCGCGCCCAGGGAGAGGGCACTTGTGAGCGGGCTAGGCCAGTAAGAACCCTCTCGTTTAAACCCAGAGCAAGCGGCAGAAGAAAACGATTTTCACTTCGGGGTTTTTAAAGGAAGAGGGCACTGACTGCTTTCCCCTCTACTTGCATTGCTATTTGTGACAAAAATCCCCAGCAACTGCCAATCCTTATAGCCCTTGATTGTTATTAGTCTTCATCATCCGACTTCAGCAGGACTGGAATTGGGACTCCTGCGTGGAGCGCACAAGCGCCTGATACAGGCAGCTTAAGAACTTTTTATGAAGGGCACTGGGGCTGCAACACGCGGGCCTCGACTACTTTCATTGCTATTTATGATGACAATTCCTGCCTCTCGCTTGTGGAATTTGGCACTTGTCCAAATACAATACTTTCAGAAACCGCCTCCAACACCACGGAATTAAAGCCAGAGTGGAGCGCCCCGTGGCCATTTTTAAACGGCCCGCGCTAGGTGATGAGGATGGGTGTGCTGTTACGGTGGGCACTGGAGCCCTTTGCTCCGTGCGTGAGTGATGGGTGGAGGGGGCTGTTGTGCACACACACATCCCCACCCATTCCCGCAGCATTCACACAGGCGCCTTCACCCATCTCTATGTGAAAAGGGCCCATAAGAAACTAACCAAATGAGATGCCAGAACAGGGAGGTGCTGGTATTCTAGGGGCATACGGCTCCAACACCATCGCTGAAGAGCGTGGTAACAGCCCCTTGGCAATATGTGTGGGGAGAAGGAGCATTGTTTTTTTTTAAATGAAGTCCAAACTTGTTAGTCACAAGGCTAGAAGGGACCTCAAGGGTCAGCTAGACCATTCCCTTGTACCACTGCAGGATGTACCACACCCCCATCTGCACAGAAAAATTCCACTAACACTTGGCCCAACCAGAGCACACTGATGCCTGAAATAACAAAAGAACAGTTTTAAAGAAAGAAAGATCCAGACATCCCAAACAGATGAGCCACAGCCATGCTGCAGGGAAAAGTAAAATACCCTCCGAGCCAAATGGAAGTCATGCTGGAAAACTGAACTGCGTTAAGTACATTTATATAATTGTGCTCCTTACAGAATTTGACTCCTTTTTTGTGTGCAGAATACAACAATGCCCTGGAGAAAAGGTTCTGAAATTGCATGTATCAGGCATTTACACACTCCACACAGGAGTCATAGACTACTGCTTTAAAGTCAGATGATGAAAACTAATAACAATCCTAACTGCTGTGTAGAAGTATAGTTCTACAGAGTTCCAAGGAATTTTTGTCACAGATAGCAATGAAAGAAGAGGTCGGCATGTCCTAGCAAGTCAAAATAAAACAGGAGGAGAATTTTCTTTATCAAGCATTTATGTTAAGTACCTAAATATTTAATAGGGAAATGCTTGTTATTCCTTACCGTTATCTTAAGGCAATAAAATCATTAAAACAGGGACATAAATGGTTGCATTTTTTACAATTGCATCACTGTCAAGAGAACCTGTTCTGGAAATCCAGAGGGATTTTAGTGAAGATAGTTCAGTAAAACGAGATCTGTTCTCACACTTACAGTAGTTCAAGGATGTGATCTTTCTATTTTTAAAGTTGAGCTTTGAGATTGAGAGGTGTATGCAGTAATGAAATATATCCACATTTTAGTAATGCATTTAATTTGCTGCTCCTTGGTCTCTTGCTGGAAACTACATTGGCATAAACACAGTATTTCACAGGAATGGGAGAGTGTCTAAACATGGCAGATAGTTCATTTGCCCTCTCTTTTACCATTAGTATATTACTATTGCAGGGTGACTTTTTATTAGAGGAGCATGAAAAGTCATGACAGGGTGTGAAAGTAGTTCCTACTACTCTTTTGTCCTGGAATACAGAGGGCTTTAAAAGTAAATTAGAAGATAAAGAATTCATAGACTATTTATTTACAGAAACACCAAATAGTCTGTCTTCAAGAGACATGGTTATCTGAATTGAAGAATGACCTTTTACTCACCTTAGGATATCAGGTGTTCTCAGTCCCAGCAAATAGACAGAAAGAGAGGCCGTTTTGCAGGAGGAACAGCCACTCTTTATTTCCCCCCCATCTACCAGGATCTTGTAAATTGTATCCAGTCTACAGTAGGAACTTCCTAGTGGTAGAATGGACCTTTTCATGTTCACCTTGATTTATCTTGCTCAGTGCTTATATTCCACCTGAGTCTTCACCTTTTTACGATGAATATGTTTGGGAGCAACTAGAGTAGCTATTGAACACCTTGGAAGATTCTTTCCCCCAAGCTATTCTCGCCCTACTAGGTGATTTTAATGCCAGAACTGGTTCCCAGGCTGATGAAGCTCTGGATTTAGAGCTCATGAGTACTCCTGAGTATTCCTGTTAGGATTTCCACGGATCTTTTTATTAATAAGTCTGGTGCTAAGCTTTTGAAAGTACTGGAGAGATTTAATTTGATTATCTGCAATGGAAGGCTGGATCCAAACCTATTCGGCAAGATCACATATGACTCACCGCTGGGCTCCAGCGTAGTGGATTATTTTATAACTTCGGTCTTTAATTTTTCATTATTTTTCATTATTTATGGGTCTAGATATAGTGGCGAGATTTGAAAGTAGTAATTTACCACTCAGGTTGAATTTCTGAGGTCTTTCTTGCCCTTATAATATTGACTATATCCTACCCCTCTTCAAATCTGCATTTTGGCAAGGTTTGCGCTAAATGGTCAGACCAATTATTTGCCAGTGTAACTTATGTACTTAATTCTGGAGAGGTAATGTCTCAGAGAGGAGATTATGACTGCTGTTATGATCATGCCTGTGGAGGAGTTGCTTGCCAGTCTTTTTGCCTTATTGGCAAAGATTACTATCAAACCAAATTCTGAACATTTTGGTCATGGTAGTCCTAATTTCTTTCCCAATAAAGCATGGTATGATCAGGAACGTAGACAGGCCAAGCGAGATTTACTTGCCCTTAGACAGCGTTGGTTGGTCCATAAAATTCCTTCCAAGTGGAAGCTTTCATAAATGCAAGAAGAATGTACAAAAAGCTTCTCTGTGAGAAAAAAGCAGTCCAATCTGCCCAGATTTGGGCTGAGCTTCAGACTGCTTGCTCCTTAAATGACTCCACCTGGTTCTGGAAAACAATCAATACTTCCTTAGGCACAAGGGATGGTTTTGCAGCATCTCACATTAGTGGTGAACAGTGAGCTCAGTACTTTACATTTATTTATAACCCCCTTGGAGATGACCGATTATTGCTCAGTTCGCCTAATCAGCACAGCAAGGATGAGCCAGATGTGAGAACATATTTTCTCCCAGAAGTAACAGATGACAGCGTTCTTTCTTATATCAGTTTCTTGAGGCTTGGTAAGGCTTCTGGTCTCCTGCCTGAGATACATAAGACCTTTGCAGCCTGGTGGGCCTGTCTTGGCAAGATATTTTCCCCTCTGTAATAGTAATAGGTTTTTACCATCTAGCTGGAATATTGACATTATTATTCATATTTTCAATAAAAGGGATAAAAAAGATCCAGCCTGTTACAGGCCAATCAGTTTGTTTCCAGTTATTGGAAAATTATATTCCCGTTTCCTCCTGGAGGAATTAGAACTGTGGGTTACAGAAAATCAATTACTGGCGGAGGACCAGGCTGGGTTCCGTCAGGGACACTCAGTGATTAAGAACAAAATGGTTGTCTAACATTTGATTGACAAGTATATCACAATTAGGAGGGGCAAGTTTGTAATTCGTAAAATTTATTTCGGCACGGGCTTTCGCCATGGCCAACATAAAACAAACAAAACAGACAAACAAACATAAAAACAAATAAAAGCATACAGAAACACCAAATAAAACATAAAATCAGGCAATATTCAAACCACAACTAAAATATACCAATAAAAGAAAAACATATATATATGAAAACACAATCATAGTGCATTATAAAAACAGAAAATTCAATACAGCAAGGAAATTGTGAGATAACATACCATTGATTGATAGTTGGCATAGTTTGGCGAGGTCAGAACACGAAAGTCATAAAGCAGACAATCAAAACGTAACACACCTGCCCAACTTCACAGTAAGCAAGATAGATAAATATTTCATGCTTCCAGCTTATAGCTAATGCTACAATTTGGCTTTTAAGTAAGCATGAATATACACACATCTTTTAGCGGCTAAGAGAAGAAACGTCATCACAGAAACTAACTGATTCATATGAGATAAGGTGGTTAAATATCTGAAAAGTTCGGAATAATTCGGTAGCCTATTTTCCATAAGAAGAGCTAACCAGACGCATCTTAAAACAAGCATAGTAAGGACATCTAAGTAGGATGTGTTCTGCTGATTCAATTTCTGCCAAAGAACACCGGCATTTTCTGTCCTGAAATGGTATTCTAGTGAGCCTGCCCTCAACCACCGCAGACTGAATAAGTTCAAAGCAGAGGAAGGTATAATATCACCTCAACTGCTTATTGCCTAATAAGTCTAGATACGGTTCTCTATTGAACATGACTTTGCTCTTAGCTAGGGAGGGAGCAACCCTCCACTCTTTTAAGGCAGATCAATCTTCTTGGATTGCAACATCCTTTGCTCAACAGCCAGTGCAATATAGCCCTGAAAACATTGTAGGGAGAAACCCAATCTATTCAGAGATGTTACCAGAAACCTTACCCAGGGGTATACTCTGACCCCCTCATGATTCAGTTTTTCCTTTAAGCATAAGGCTTGTAATGAATCCTGGGGGTTGGCCAATAATTTAGTCCAGTACCTTACAAATACCATTCTGGATTGGTGTTCGATTGAAAGGGTATTGGTTTCAGCCCGGACAACTGCACCTGGTACAGTAGTTCCCATTTTAAGGATTCTCCAAAGGAAAAGGTTTTGCACTCGTTCCAATATCAAACAGTCTGAGGACGTGACCAATTCGGCTCCATAAGTTAACATTGGGCAGACTTTTGATTGAAATGTTTTCAGAATGGTTGAAATGGCAATGCTGTATGAGATGTTATGAGCTTTTAGCAATGCTTTTGTCATCATCAAAGATACCCGAGCTCGTAAGCTACGATGTTGTGTCCAAGTACCTTTAGAAGTAAACGTAATGCCAATATACGAAAAGGCATTAACAATCTCAATAGAAAAATCTGCCACTGACCACTTATGAAAGCAAAATTTTTGTCCAGCTATAAGTATCTTGGACTTATCAGCATTTACATCCAGTCCATTGATGATAGAATATTTTACTAAACCCCAAATAGCGGACCTTAGCCCTTTTTCAGTTTGCAAAAATAGGACTAAGTCATCCGCATATTGGAGCACGTGCAATGGATAGTCCAATATTTTTGGAGGATGTGGGTTAGTTTCCTTGACTACAGGGATTAGGTCCGCAACAAACAGATTGAAAAGAAGGCAGGCCAGGGGACATCCTTGACGGACACCCCTATTAATACAGCTCAGAGCACTTGCGGGGCTTACATGGGAACCCTTAATTCTCGCAACATTGTGCTCGTGTATTGCTTCCAGAATAGTAAGCAATTTGTGGTCCAGGCCATATGCTTTTAATTTACTCCATAGCCTCCCACGAGGAACTGAATCAAAGGCCTTAGTATAGTCAATGAAGGCCATATAAAGCTTTCCAGATCTGATGCTGCAATATTTTGCAACCAGATGCGCAACAATATACACACAATCAGTGGTGGATCTATTGGCCCTAAAACCATACTGTTTGTTGGGAATTATCCCTCTTGAGTTAGCTCGTTCCTGAAGATGTTGGTAAATGTTAGAGGAAAATAGCTTGCTTATTACAGGAAGCAAGCTTGTGGGCCTGTAACAACTGGGATTACTCCTCTCTCCTTTTTTGAAGCTAGGGACAATCCAGCTCCTTTTCCAATTCTGCGGGAGCGATCCTCCCTGGAGGATTGCATTAAAAGTTTTGCTGAGGATCAAGGCCCACCACTGTGGCACCAAACTAGGACTGATGTCCCGAGGAGGTTGAATTAGGCAATTAAGTAATTTCCAAAAAGTTTTACTATCGCCCAAGCATGCAGCAGTTGTAATCTCTGCCCACATTCTTGTATAATATTGAGATCTCTTACCTTGAAGAAGTTGTTTGTATTACTGCATTGCATCAGATGGGCTAGGGCTGTTTGGGTGTTGAGCCAAACTTTTTTCACCATCAAGAGCTGTGATTTCAGGTTTTTACATTCCTTGTCGTACCATCCATTGCTTAGCTTAAGGGGCTTCCTTGGGGCCATCAGAAGATTTTCATACAGAAAATCTGTTATGCCTTCAAGTTTAATTATTATTGCCTCATAATCTGATTCCTGCAACAATATCTCACCTAACTCCTGTAGCCCACCTGCATAAAAGTCCCTGCATCTTACAGAAAAGCATGGACTGTTCCCATTTTCGTGCAACTAAATCCTTACAGGAGAGGTCCAATGGGGTATTAATAAAGGACACAGGACCGCATATTTTCAATTGCAAATTCAATACCCAGTGATCACTTTCCATTCTAATGATCAGTGCAAAACTGTATATGCTTTCCCAAGCAGATGGATTAATAAAAACATAGTCAATCACGCTCTGGCCAAGAGGACTCTCAAAGGTGTAATCTTCATCACCATTTAGTGGTACAAGATCCAGCAATTGAATCAGGGCCAAAAGCTTCTTACCTAAGTCATTTATGATTTTGTCTCAAGACTTCCGGTTATGGAAGGAGACAGGAAAAGGTGGTAAATCTCCCTCCCTAAAATCTTTGTGTGCAGTTTCATTGCCAGTCCTGGCATTCCAATCACCAACCATGACCACCCAGGCCCGTGGGTATTTTTCTTCTAACATATAGACCTGTTCCTCGAGGAATGCCCAAACATCCTCCTTATATAATATTGAGGGGGGAAGGTGGAACGTAGGCTTTGACAAGGATATATTGCACGTTATTAGGAAACCGCAATAAGGCTAATTGGAACTCAGGCCTAGGCGAGGGTAGCGCAAGAAAGGACCAAACCTGGGAGTTGGAAGCCAAGAATGCAAGACCGCCAGAGACTTGGCCCCTCTTCCTTATCTTTTGGCCCCCATGCAATACTACATGAAACGTTCCTATCCTGTTCAATCGATTTGCCACATCTGACTTTGCTAAGATCCAAGTTTCTTGGAGGCAGATGAGATGAAATTGGGTTATATATTCGACCCAGTTTTTGTCCCCCAGCTTGGAATTTAAGCCTGTGATGTTCCAAGGCGCAAGCTTAAAACGATTATTTGAAAGGGATCGGTTATTCCTGTAACTCATTCCTGGATCGTGGTCTGGGAGGGGCTCCATCTCCAATGATGGGGTCCCACCCATACTATGTCAGTCTTGATCGTATAAAGGGACGATGTGGTACTGACTAGCAGGGCTGAGCACATCATCACTTTCAGGGGGGTTGTCATATTGGTCATTTCCCAATTTAGGGGCTTTCCCTTCGTCGTTTGAGACCGAAGTCCCTCCTCCTATTGGGAGGGGCAAGTTATAGACAGCCTTTATTGATTTTTCTAAGGCCTTTGATATGGTTGACAGATCTAAACTATGGGCCAAGTTAGATAAGATGGGTATAAACTACCATCTTTTATTATTATTATTAACAAACATTTATATAGCGCCAGCAGTGTACCTGGCACTTTACAAAGTAATAAAATAGACACGGTCCCTCTGCACTCCGGCACTAGTGCAGTTGTGCGCCTGGATAGCTCAGGCATTTATTCTAGCCCTTTCCTGCTTAAATTGGGGGTGAGACAGGGCTGCGTTCTGGCCCCATTCCTATTCTCCCTTTTTATAAACGATTTAGTAACTGTAATCAATACCACCAGTCCGACTCCACCATTGATTGGTGAAAGGCCAACAAGTATATTACTTTATGCAGATGACATCATCCTATTATCGCAGTCTTGCCAAGGTCTGCAGTTATGTCTGGATCAACTCCATGACTACTGTCGGGCAAATGGTCTGACCATAACCCAAAAAAAATCTCAGATTGTCTGCTTTGGCCAGAATAGGAAACATCATAATTGAAGGCTGGTCAAACACAGGTTATCCCAAGTTTCAAAATATACATACTTGGGTGTTACATTTGTAGCTTCTGGGTTATAGGCAGAATACAGAAATATCAAGACAAAAGGAGCAAACAGCACCACAGCAGGGATCATGCATTTATATAGGTCCCTTAAACCATCAGGAGTTGGTGCAGTGATAAAAATGTATAAGACTAAAGTCATTCCACAAGTGTTATTTGGCTTGGAGATCTGTTTTTTGAGCCATAAGTCCCAGACAGACGTGGTGCAAAATAATTTTATGCGAGACCTGCTAGGTCTGCCTTTTGCTGCACCTATAGGGATGTTGTGAGCAGGAACTGGACTGTGTGTGCTTTCAGTTTGGGCCATATTACTGGGCCAAGTTGTCTCAAATAGAACTGGAGCGATTACCAGCTTTATGCTGGATTGAACAAGCTCGTCATGCCGAAGCTAGAAAGTATCCCTGGTGGGGAGGTCTCAAGAGCTCTCTGCAGAATTGGTTACCCGCCTGAGGGCTGTGTGATTGGAACTAGGCACCAATTTCTAGTTTCCGTGAAACAGAGACTCTTGGATATCTCAGCACAGGAGGATATGGCTAGATTATCTGGTATTAAAATAGCTCCCTGGTATAATAAACTAAAGGTCCAGTTTTGTCTTGAACCATATCTTGATTGGCTTTCTGATTACCAGCTTCGCAGAGCAACCTCACTAGCTCATTTTCAACTTTTTGACTCTGCAGTTACCAGAGGTAGAGCAGCTGGTCTCCCACTGGGGGAAGAGGCTGTGTCCCTGTGTAACCGCTGAAATTGAATCTTTAGAACATATATTATTCTCTTGTCCATATTATCAGGATTTAAGAGAATGTTGGTTGACTCCACTTTACGGAGACAAAGTTTTTGTCTCATATGAACAACGAATTTCCTTTTTGCTGATACCTAGAAACTCTGAAACTGTAGCTTTGTACTTGTTACTAGCATTTCGTTTTAAGAAAGACTATATGAATTGGTGTGATTTTCATCTACCAAATCTGCCCTTCTATGATTGAGACTGATTTACTCTAAAATGGATTATTTGGCTCGATATAATTATTTGAGCTTCAATTTTGTCTCATTAATGTCATCCACTGAGAAGGTTATCTGAATTACTTTTTGTTGTTTTATGATTGAGACTAGTGTATTTTGGATTATGCGCCTGTTTTATTACTGTCAGTTATATTTCACTAACATGGCGGATAGCCTTAATAAAGAGTATGGACTTCCTGATCCTACTATTACTTAGCACCAACATCCTGAACAGGTATTATCTTAAAGATCTATTCAACAAAGATGAGTTTTCCTCCTGCTCCCACTCTAAGTAATCTTGGCCATTTTTTGTTCCAGCAGACCGATTCTACTTTGGTTCACATGAGTTCTCCCATTATGTATAAATTCTCTTTTCTCTCACCCTCTAAAATTTCTAGTTAAGTTTAAACCCTCCAGTTTTTGCATCTTCAATTAATTAAGATCATAACATTTCTGCTATTTAGTGTGCTTTGTGTAAAAGTTTCAGAGTTACCATTAAAGGCCACAGACATGTCTTTAACCTCAAAATAAAGTTGGGTTTCTAGATCCACTTGTATCATGGTACAAATATGTATCAGGACGGTTGGCTGTCTCCTCACAAGTTTTACTTAGTTGTCTTTAAATTTACATTTGTATTTCGTAGACAAATCACTGAAGCCGTACCAATAGGTGTTTTTAAACTAGCAAGGATTGGGAGTGGGAGGTGTCAGTGGCCGCTGACTAGCACAGCTGCAGAGTAGCCATTTAGGTTGATTGAGTGGGGAGGGATTCTAACAGGCGGCTCCCAGCATGGCTACCTCGGCAGCCACCTTGCACTCCCCTACCACAGATTGTAGGGACTCAAAGCATGCCAAGCTGGCCTTTGAAATTGACATGTCTCAAACATGAGTGCTGGTGAACTGGGCTCCCTAGTGTTCACAGCCAGTTCCTGTGACTTGCAAAGGCCGTGCCCCCTGCCCACAGTGCCTCTGAGCGGGGGATCTGTCTGCTGACGTGGGTGGGGATACATGGGCACCCGCTGCCATGCATTTTTTTTTTTTGGCTTGTCCCATATGGGGCACGCTGGATTTTTCAGCCGTGCCCTGTTAGTAGCCATGAGTGAGTGCTGCATGGCTCACGGAAGCATGCATCCCATCACTCCATCTTCAGACAGGCAGTCGGATGAGTGGTTATTGGCTATGCATGGTAGCTTCTCGCTTGGAACATACCCGTTGAGAGCCAACTTCCCAATATTGCTAAACCCCTATAAAGAATATCTCTGCTAGAGACCTTCATCTGCTTTACATAGTGCTCAAATAATAATCTCTATCTAAGAAAGCATACACACACTCCCCTACACCACTTCAGGTATCTAAAGGTTTGGTTCAAATCGCCAAATAAAATTTCCAATAAGTTTTAAGTTTCCAATTGTATTTTAAAGATTCACTTTAAAAATATACTCACCTCACTGGAATTATGAAGCAGTCGTTTCCTCTCCACTCAGTGCCAGTGAACACCCTCAATTCCAGATTAATTTCAAGTGCAAGTAATGTATCAAGATCATGTTTGAAGAGCATAAAACAAATTAATAATCTTAAATGGACTGTGGCAATATAGCTTCTTCCCATCTTCCCTCAAAAAAGAAGCATACAAGCCCTTTGCCAAAAGAAATCAAATGTTCAAAGATCTAAACATTGACACAGATATATAAAAATCCCTAATAAACCTTTAATTAGAGTTTGAGTTTTTTGTTTTTGTTTTTTTGTTTTTTTTACAGGACAAGTGACAAATTACATTAAACATTTGATTTTCTCAAATGTCCAGATATTATATACATTCCCATCTGTCTTGCAGGAGGGATATTGGTCAACTTAACAATTTTAGGTAAAATAAGCTGCATAATAGTACATATTACAATAAATGTACAGTGTTTACAAGAAATATTTTAGAAGCAAAAAAAGATGCATCCGCATCAAAAGGCGACCTTTAAAAATGCCACAACTAATTTTACATTCACTCTTGCAACAGGTCACAAGATGGGGTCACTAACATCAGGTCAACAAATCACTATGATGCACATCAAATACAGCAAAAATCAGATTATATACATATAATACATATACATGTATATTGTACATATCTGTATATGTATATAGTAATACTCATGAAAATCTACCAGACCTGGCACAAAATCTACTCTCTCATCAAAAATATGTACTTGCCCTTGGTGAGTAGAATTTTGCATGGCTGATTATATATTATATATATTCATCCATTAGCATCTGAGACATAAAACTGAGAATTTAAAATTTTAAGAGTTTTTTCAGATAAGAAACCTCCATTATTAATAAACATGGTGCCCACAAAAGCACAAAGGTAAGGCACAATAGGATTTTCTGTTGCAGAATAGTGTGCATCATGTTTAGTTAACCATAGGAAAACGTGCATTATTTGTGCAAGTTCATGCTGCAAACCCATATCTACAAAGTAAGAATTAAAGTGAGTTTTAATAAATGTATTGACTGGTTTGATTCCACTCTTACCACCTATTCAATATTTATCTGGAAAATTCCAGACAGTTATGTTGCATCATATGGGGGGGGGGGGGTCTAGCATATCCAGTGATCTTAGTTTAATAACTAAACTTCTCAGTAACAATTTTTTAGTTACTAGGAGTAAATCAACATTAATACATAAATTTAACATTGAAGCATAGATAACACTTGCTTGTAAGTTTACTACATTTCTAGAGAGCCTATTATGACCCAGGATTTCATTGCCAAAAACATGTGCACCTTTTTAACATTTTGCAGATAACTGGGTAATTAAAACTTTTTAAAGTTATAAATATATTGGGAAAGTTACTCCCAATGGTACTTGTCACAGCCCTGCTATTTATAATAAATACAGCTTTTCACAAAATATTTTTCCAGTATCTGCCAATTGCTTCTTTATTGCTCACATAAATTTGAATCCATTATTACAATTGGTATCAGACCATTCACACAAAAAAATCATAGTCAGGTATTTTAATATAAAACCTATAAAAGATATTTAACTTGTATCTAATACTTTAAAGTGTTTGGCTGTTTGACCTTTATGTGATGGTACAGCCAAATATAAAACGTTAGGTTATGAATAAAATAGGAAGCTTATTCACTGCTTTAAAGCAGACATCCTCACAGAACAAGACTACTTTTGCCACCACCAGCTTTTACATCTATATACAAAAACCAGTACATCTGCATTCAATTTCAGTCTCCCTCACATTTATATGCAACCACTATGTCATATTAGTTTTCCCACACCACAGCTGCAGCAAATGAATCTTTTACAGTAACATAAACAAAGGTTGGACTGAATTAACATTTTTAATTATTTGCCATCAGGAACTGTAGATGGTTTGTTACAAAATATCCACAAGATTATTTCACAGGAAACTATGGAAATACAGGAAGTCTTCTTCTCCATGCTTTTGGATTGTTATCAAAACACTTCTTGGTGCAAAAATACAGCCATCGCATCTGAAAATGTTCAATAAATTCAATGTTCTTCATGCAAAACTTTAAATGCATTGGTTTACTGGAGCTCCAAAAAAACTTCATGAAGCAATTGTTTTCTTAGCTCAGTATTACGGCCTCATTGCTAAGTCCCTTTGGAAATGAGATTTCTGGAACGTTCAAGACTGTTAATGAAAATGTTACATACAAAAAGCACTAGAAAAGGAAGACAGGAGCCAGACAGGAATTTCTCTGTGGCAAGTAACAGTCTTCGCAGTGGTAAAAATTATTCTCAGGAGCTTCCCTGAGAGTTAGTTGTGCCTGTCCGAAGACGAAGATGTGACATAGAGTTCATGTGTGAGTTTGATGGCTTCAAAGGAGTGTTGCAAGTAAGCGCTTGGGGGAAACGGTGATGATATCGATCCAGCCGCAGATATTTTACTGTTACCAGTTTTCCTGTAGTAACACACAAAGAATTACTTTAACTTCTTGGTTAAGAGCAATATACTAGACGTTTCAGTGCATAGTAAAATACACAAACTGCCTGTCACTTACAACTGAAAAAAAGTGATCCAAAACTCCCATTGTTGACCCCCTAATTAAGGTCAGAAGCTAACTACTATTGCAACAAGTATTGGTGCATCCCCACTCCCACGTTCTCCCAAGCATCTATATATCCAAAACTTCTTACCATCAAACCAAGACCCATGCAATGCCTTAAAAGCCTTTCCAGCGTATTCTGGAGACAGGCACTTGACATACACACAACCCTGTGAGGGAGGGGAAAATAGTGTTAGTTTAAATCCAGCTAACAAAAACAAATGTGTGACTCGACTACTGGAATCTGTTTACCTCACGTGAATTTTTGTCCACAGCAATATGAACAATTCCATCGTTATCACTGCATTTCTCCAAGATTGCTTCTTGAATTGCCAAATGCCAGTGATCACCTACTTCCCTAAACAGAGAAAATAATTTTTTTTTAAAGAGTTGGTTTGAATATTTACTAGTAATGTATGGCCAAATATTTTGCTGCTTATTTTGAACAGCAGCATCTACCTATTTATGAACCGTTCACATTTCTCTTCCTTCAGGGAAGCTGCAATGATTCTGACGTCCTTTCCTTAAGAAAAGCTGGAATGGTTCTAAATGCTGTAACCTAAGTGTGATTTCCCCCCCGCCACCCTTACCTTAGGGCAGCTGGAATGATTCCGAGTCTTCTGTAACTTTACAACCAGGGACCTGTTTTCGCAGAGGTTTTCCCATTGGTGACAATGGTGAAAACGCAATGAACACAGGTCCCCGATTCCAACCGAAGATCAATTAATTGACACAGCAGGCAAGCAGACAGGTTGGTAAGTGCTTTTTTATGTAGCACCACTCATACATAGATGAGTTTTTTGTTAAACATTCTTTAACAGGAATAATATACAAGCTGTGCTAAACTAGAGAATAATATGCAATCATGCACTGATCTACTGATGTACACTTTTGATCAAAATCCATGTCCTTCCTGATATGGCTCTCATAATAGTTTGTATTTCAAGGAATTACATTTGTAGCCAACTTCATTTACAAATTGCCCTTCAGAGTTTGTTTCAAACTGCCATCTTTCTATTCTGGAAAGAGATTTTAAAAAATAATAGTCTGCATTAGTAAACTACTGTATATTTTTTTGTGTGACAGCCTACAATCTTCCAAAAATGGAGACAAAGAACTTGACAAAATGCAGTTGTACTTGATAGAATCTACAGTTTTAAGGATCATAACTCAGTTAACATACATAGGACTTTCTAAGAAAGCTTTTTTAAAATGTGGTTACACCACTACTGCTGCCTGAGTAAACTATAAATAGCACTATAGAAGGCATAAGAATCATTCAAAGGGGAATACAAACAAAAAAAGTTGCAGCAGGAGTAGGCACCAAGTTCTTCAGTGAGAGAGGAGACTTTGGAAAGGGAAAGATGCTAACAGCCTCATTTCTTCCAGCATATATAGAAGAGACTGGGGGGTGGGGTTGTTTTTTTAAAGTGAGAGACGTGGAGTCACACGTGGTTGCCCATCTGCACTGTATCTGAATTGCTTCGGATTATAAGCAATAAAGATATATTTAATATTTATTTCTTCATATTTCTATTCTCTTCCCCCAGTCTGTAGGGACTAGGTTATTACATTTTTGGTAGCAACTTATTTTGCAAAGGGCAGGTTCAAATAGTGGATTTTGCATGCTTTGCAGTCATTCTGGCTAGTTCTGGAAACAGAACTTATGGGTCGGTGGAAGAGAGATCTATATTTATAGTTCCATCATCTTCTAAGATGACAATTCCACTGTTTCTTTAGAACAGAGCCAATCTGGGATGTTACAATTAGGAAGGACATGATGGTCCTTCACATACCTGGACAAATCTCACATAGATCTTTAGGATGAGGACCAGAAGGGTTAGTTTAGACTTTGTATTCTGTAGAGAATCAGTGAAGACTAGAGAACACTGAAGGAGGGAAAGGAAAGATGCTCATGATAAAATATGTTCTGCAGGTTTCCTCCCCAAACCCTTTGCCATTTTGTAAGTACTTTAACCTACCTAGAGTGAATGGTGAAACATCTCAAATGCAGAGTCCAGAAGAACAGTGCATTAGAATTCTCAGCATTACCCCTAATAAGAGAGGATGTCAGGTGGGCTAGGCTTCTTGTTAAGGCATTGATAGCCTAACTTTTCACATCTAGTTAGCTTACTGGGGCTCTAGCTAATAGGTATATTGTAAGTTAATTATTTCTGAAAGCAAAATACTCTCCACGAAGTCAAACAAAGATTAAAAGTACACCAAATTCACATCTGATAAGGTACTTAACTGTTCTGTAAACTTACCACAACTGTCCTTACTATTCCAGCAATTATGCTTTCTGATACATAAAGCAAGAATGCTCATCAATATATTACTTTTATCTCTAAGCAAAAGATATCACAAGTAGAAATAGAAGCATTTGAGAAGGCTAGAAATGCAATCTGGAGATGTCCTGCAAACTTCTTGGATGTGAGGCTGTTCTCCAAATACTATCATAAAAACCCTAAATATCAGCTTAAACATAAGTCATCTCCTTATTTCACACCCTCCTCAAAATCTTCAGAAATAGGGTATCTTCCCCTAGCAGGAAATATTCTTGCTCACTGATGGCGGAATTCTCCAGAGTCAACATCCCTTTTCTGTGATTATCCTGTTAAGTCACCCCTACCTAAACTAGAGAGGTAGACCTTGAGTGCCTCAGTTGACAACTAACACCATGCAAAAGATAAGAAGAGAGATGGTCAGAATGACTTGGGTGGGTGGCGGTAGACAATACAGAAGAAAATATCCATTCCATGGGATTTCTTCATAATATCACTGAGGTACATAATATAATGGAAAATATCCATTCCATGGGATTTCTTCATAATATCACTGAGGTACATAATATCACTGACATAGTGTCAGTCTTTGGCATATACGTATTCCCAGCGCAGAATCTCACAGCTGGTAATCTTATGTTTATCTCCGAAAGTGGGTGCTGGGGTAAAAACGTCATCAGCCAGGTCCTCCGGCATTTTCTCTTACGAATGACAGAGCTCAAAATCCAGTCCTGTCATTTGTAAGAGAAAATGACAGGGGACCTGGCTGTTTTTACCCCTGCACCCACATTCAGAGATAAACCTAAGATTCCCAGACATGAGATTCTGTGCCGGGAGTTTCGCTGGGCCAGATAATGTGGGCAAGCAGCATAAATCACCACATTGTATAGTTTGTATATATGGAAGACACACTTCCATTATAGCACAATGAACACTGCAGAATTTCATTACAGTTATTTCTCGGAAACCTCATTTTACAATTCAGATCACTTCAAAGTGTAACCCCAGAGAGAAATGGAACCCATTCTCTTTTACAGAGCAGTGCAAAAGCTAATATGATTAAAAGCAATTCTCTCCCTGAGTAACTGACACTTTTTCTTCAAAGAATGCACTTCATTTAAAAAGCTTCACAGATGCAGGTGTATCGGAAGGATTTGACAAAAAATGGGGGAATTTTCCAACGCATTCTGAAAACTGCAATGTGAATCACTTTTACTTACATGACTGGGTCAAACATATTGCGAATCTTCAGGCATGGCGTCAAACTGTTTGGTGGTGAATTTCTTCGATCTAGATGAAAAGCTACAAAGAAATATAGTTTTAATATTATGTAGAAGCATTTTAAGTGCAAGCATGGAAACTTTGAGCTTGCAGCACATTGTCACTGGTACCTCTGGCCATAACATACTGAAATTTCAGCCAGATCTCTCTTAACGTTTGTCTCCAATGACCAAAAAAGTGCCAGGGTGCAAATGCACAGGTGGTGTCAATGGAGTTTTCTTTTTTGGTTTGGTTTGTTCAGCGGTGGAAAAATGTTTATACAACAGATATCTAGGCACAAATTTATTGTTTCTTACAAGTGTTTACAATTTTGTAGTTTAAATAAGACTTTAATAAGTTAAATCGTTATTTTTTTCCCTTTTGGAACTTTTGCTAGAATTTTAAAAATGTTATTCGGTGTTTTCTTTCTTTTTAGGTTTAGATTAGTTACAAAATAAATGTTTAGTGTTTGTTCAATCAATGTTCTATATTTTTACAGAAAATTTACAGTTTTTACAAAGGAAAAAGACTTTTTTGGGTCACGGGTTATGTTTGGGTGAAAACAATCTCTATAAAACAGTCTCTCGTGTGTGTGTGTGTATATATATATATACACACACACATACACACTTCCAGGGCTTAGTTTGAAGGTTTTTGACATTTTGGGACACAGACTATGTTTTGGGGATAAAATAGACCCCACCGACAATGGGTTTTCCCACAGGGGTCCAAATGTACCCCAAGACCTGGCGAGTGCAATTTTTTTTAAGCCCGAAGGTAAAGGCTAGATATTTAAGAGGAATGCAGTGGCCTTTCCGGTTAGCTCAACAAAGAAATTCTATGGCAAAAAAGAAAAGTCAGTAAGAGGGCAATGGCAGGGTGGTGGGCAGAGTTCGGGATTGTGTTGATGAAAAAAGTCACATTATTGATAGTGCAATAATCATTTGATGAAATGCCTGGTAAGGTTGGTCAACTGTTTTGAATTTTAACCAGAGGAAACCAAAGAATGTTAATAGTTTTGCCTATAATGAATCACTACATGGATTGATGCTGCACCTAATGGGGGAGCCAGACAGGTGATCCAAAGTAGGGCACGTAATGGCCAGTTTGGACTTCATCTGAATCTACACCAGGCAGTTTTCACAAAAACAAATGTAAAGTGGCTAAACAAGAAACAAAACTAGCTGTTCTTATGTGCATAAAGCTATTTTTGTTTAGGATAACAAAACCTATCCAAGTTGTAGTTTTACTACTCAACTCTTGCCCTTAAAGCACGAGGCATATGCCCTGTCCACATACATCAAACGGTATGTTGATACATGGGCTATAATTCCAAATGCACTTGCACATAAGCAGCCCCATTGACTCTAAAGGTACTTCCATCTCCTGAATAAATGGTCTCAGGGTTGTGGCCATGAATGAGTCCATAATAACTGTATTGTGTGTATGTAAGTGGAAAATGTAAACTATGACCAAGACCCAATGAGTGAATATATTGATAGCATTTTCCTCCCGTCCTAATCCCGTTAATACTTATTGTCAATGCAACTAGTGTTAAAGTGAAAATCTGACTTCTTGTTTTCCTGAAATTACACCCATGTATTGGCCATCCTGTCATGAGTACCTAGTAACACTGTTCCCATTTTAGGAGCAGCAGCACAGTCTGAAGTGGTGGAGGGGAACGGGGCTACTTCTGGGATCAACAATTATGTTAGGAGCAATCCTGGGAGCCCCTGATCATGTGCGGTGGGGTGTGGGGTGGGGTTTGCCAGTTTCTAATGCGATTTTGAGCCCTGCATCGCATGATGATAATCACGCTAGAAACTGACCAAAAAATAACAAAACACACAGACACGAGCAGGGCCTCCCGGAATCGCTCCTAACACCATCACCAATCCCAGAAGTAGGAAAGTTTGATGTAAAACAGATACTATTTGTTTTGTAGATAGGACGTCTTTTGCAGCAGAACTCTGCAATTCTGGCCACCTGAGATACATCAGATCATCTGAAATCAAAGATGTCCATGAACACAAGAGTATGATAATGCACAGCCCCCCATTAAACTCTTGTGCCTGTCAGCACTCCCATGTGGTCAAGACCAGTACTATAGCTGGGTTTTAAAAAGGGATTAGATAAGTTCTTGGAGAGTAGGTCCATTAATGGCTATAAGTTAACGGGGACATAACTCCTTACTGTAGGGAGCTGTGAGTAGACAACAGGGAATAGATTGCCCCATTGTGAAGGAGATTGGCCATGGTCGGAGACAGGATGCTGGTCTCGATGGACCACTGGTCTGATCCAATATGGCACTTCTTGTGGTTTTAAAGGAAAAAAGTGGCCTCAAGAAATGTTACTTTTCACTAGTTTTTGGAGAAGTCACTTTCAAAAACCCATATGAAATTAAGCAAATATTTTTATTTCTATAGCACCCTACTTCCCTGCACCAAATGGCACTCTTGAGTGCTTCACAAACATAATATAATATAATTTAAAATCCATCTAAAAGACAATTTGAAAGGGAAAGCAGGGGGACAGAATACATTGAGTACCACCAGGAGTGGATCCTAAAAGAACCTGAAGAATAAATAAGACTTCATGTGATTTTTAACGATGTAGAAAGAGGAACAGACAAACATCTGGAGGGACCCTTTCCCAGGTAATAACTCCCAGGGCGGGGCCCTGTGGCCTGCTGCAAGTTGTGTCTGGTGCTGGGGGGGGAAGAGGGGGGAGACTGGGGCTGCATTGACTGGAGGAGCCTGCTGTCACTCTGCTTTTCCCTCTCCTTTCCCAAGTAATAATTCCCAGGGCGGGGCCCTGTGGCCAGCTGCAAGCTGGGGCTGGGGGCGGAACTGGGGCTGCATTGACTGGAAGAGCCTGCTGTCACTCTACTTTTCCCTCCCCTTTCCCCGCTAATAACTCCCAGGGCGGGGCCCTGTGGGCACCAGCCCAAAGGGTGACACCTAAAGGGTGTCGGCTGTTGGCTGGGGCCGTTTGCCGGGCCGGGGTGCCCGGGGACCCTTTTGCCGGACAGACACCGCAGCAGACACATTTGTCATCGTGCGGCCCAATATTATAACTTTGTAGTGGGAGGGAGAATTGTATTGTCGGGGAATTCGTATCATGAGGAAATTTGGGGAGTTGGAGAGGGGCCCCCCTCCTGGTGGCAACAGGATGGGGGAAGGAGGGTGTAGGCATGAGGTAGGTTGATGTACTGGCAGACTGGAAGAAGGGGTGGGAAATTAATGTTATATATTATAGAATGAATTGTATAGGGGTGAAGGGTTATTAACATTGTATATTGTATTGTATATTGTATTTTTTATGTTAAGGTAGGGGCACCCACTTCCAGGTGAGAACAGGAAGGAATGGGGCGGGATGGAGAGGGTCTTCCTCCCTGGTGGCAGCAGGGTGGCAGTATGGAGTGGAGTATGGAATGTATTGATATATTGTTTATTAATTGATGGTATGGATTAGATTATGTATAATGATGACTTTTGTTAATAGTAATTTATTTTGGGTCCCCTGTGTGGGATTTAACCCACCTGTTTTTTGTTTACTATGTTATGCTTTTTCATTTTTGTTGTGAGCCGCCTCGAGTTGCCTCGGCAAGAGAGAGCGGGATATAAATAAAAAGTGAAATGAAATTAAATGAAATCTGGGTAGTCAACTACAGTGTTTTTATTGTTTGGTGGGAAACGGAATTAAAAATAAGCATTGTACTTAATGCTAGCAACAAAAAAGCATAGCTGTCCTGTAACAAACTAAGGAAAACTAAGGAAAAAATTGCAGAAAGTTTTTTTTTTGTTTGTTTTTTACAAAAGGCAAATGTAAAAGACTTGTCTCTCCCTCTGTTCCCCTTCCTTTGTCTCCCCCTCTTCCCCCCATCTCTCAGGGCAGGGGCCGTGTCTATTCCATTACTTTGTAAAGCACCAGGTACATTGCTCGCGCTATATAAATACTTGCTGCTAATAAGAATGCATGAATAAATTTAGAAGAAATTTAGTATATTTAACTAATTCTTTGCATACACTGTGCCAGTTAAGCCCTACAGATGGCAGTAGATGGATTCACATGGTTACATTTTCTTATTCTAAACCTTTCTGAAGGCTGTCCACTCTTACCTGAAATTTTCTGAAATTTCCAGAGTTTTACCTAAACCACTGTGCAAAAGAAACTAACTTGATTGCCAGGACAATTACAGTGTGTGCTACTGCAAGTTTGTTTTGCCAGCAAGCATTATAAAACCATGCTAAGTTTAACTTCTAGCAACTTCTAACTTCTAGCAATGCCCTTATACATGAAAAAAATGCAATTGGTTGTACCCATAAAGATCTGAGGAGAAAAAGGGGGGTAACCAAACATAGTATGTATTTTTTTTGGGGGGGGGGGGGGGGGGGAGGTTGGACTTATATTTATTGTCATCATTTGCTCCCCTAACAAATTTATTTACAAATAAAAGGGCTTTAAAATATTGTGTCAAATCATCACCCTTGCAAAATTCAGCCTAGATCTTAAGGAAGTCAAGCTTTCCTCTTCTGGTTTATATGCAACCTATAACAACTATGCAGGCCCAATTCCACCCTCAGGCATGCACAATCCCATTGTTTGCAATGGGCATGCAAAATTTGCTAAATTTAATCCATAACCCAAAAAACAAGTCATTTGAATGCTGGACAGGCTCTGCTTTATTATTGCAGCACTAATAAAAGAACCCCCAACCCCCCCCAAATAAAAGGTACTCCTGTAAAAACATAAGATGAAGAATACCCAAGGAAAGAATCTCTCAGTTCAAGAGGCATTTTATACATAGTTATACTTTCTTACTGCACTCTACATCTAATCAGATTTTTCTTAATTTGATAGCCACCACTCAGTATTAATGGTGTAAACAAAATGAGAGATTAGCCCGCTGCAGTCCAGATTTCATCCATGGAGCCTCCACTCACGTTTAGTGTGTCCAGTTTATTAATAAATGAGCAGCCTGCAGGCTGTCTTTCATGTACTTACAGGCAGCCGGAACTGGCAGTTCCAGTGAGAGTGAGCAAAGAGAGGAGCACGAAGTGGTCGCTCCTCCGATGCTCTATGTCGCTATGGTGCTGGTGGACCTGCATGCATGGAGGCACAGCCCGCAACCTAACTGATGGGAGGCAGACACATGGGCACACATCAGCTTAGCCTGCACATTTGCCTGCATTAGCCAGCATTCACCCTCACGGCAGGCTCCACATTCTCCGAGAGCACACCATGAGTGGGGGCTATGATGGGTGGAGGCCCTATGTTCAGTGGGGCTGAACATCTAAAACAGTGTTGGCTAATGTTATCTAATGCAGGATAACGTCTTCCTTGTTAACACCCCGGGTACGGATGTTGGAATAAATACTATGTTTGCATAACAAAAATGGATGTATACCTTGTCCTTGCCATACTTTAGATGGTATGAGTAAAATTTTGTCACATGATGTAGATGGTTGTATCCATCTCCAAACCAGGAAATCAGCACCACCTATTCTTCGTGTCTCTGTGCGAACTCGAGATTCATTAGCAGCAAGGAAGTCAACCGCTCTATTCCACACCTTCTTCATTTTTTTCCTTAAATTTAGAAAAAGAACAAGAGTTACATACGTGATATTAAAACAAAAATTAAACTAGCCAACTAATGCTATATATTAATCAAAAGGGAAACATAGTAGCTTTTATTTCTTATGCTAGCAACAAAATCTATATTTTCTTTCACTTTTCTCATGCATGTGAAAAGCTTGGACACTTCACTCAAAGCAACTGAACAGAATTATCTGAACATACCTGTCTTTAGGTGGTATTAAGGAATCACGTACATGTGGAATAGGCATATATGGCTGCAAATCCTTATTTTCCTGGCATGTCTCGCTGTGACTTCTTAGAACATCTGAGACCACCACAACAAGAGTTAGCTACACAGTTAACACACAAATCAACTTTATATTATATATATATATATATATATATATATATATATANATATATATATATATATATATATATATATTTAAATGACTAAGTTTAATGTAAAAATCATTTCAGGTACTATTTCAGACCCTCTTCCTACTTTTGTCATTTTACAATAATCTTCCCTCAAGTTGTGTAGAACACAAGCAGAATACACCGTCTATACAAGAGAACAGCAAAATTAACTATTAACAATTCTCAATGTAGTCAAAGGGAAGGAGTGCTCTCAGGCACTGCAAACAGGGGACGGCACTCTCCCGGATTCCGCACTGACCAGCTGATCAACAGGAACATGCAAACAACAAACATTGGAACGCTCCTCCTGCCTGCAGTGCAGGCCCAGGGTTTGCATTGCAGGCACAGTGTGCTCCTGGGTCCCCACTGGTTCAACGGAGAATCATTTATTTATTTAATAAAATTTAATATCCCACCTCCTTTGTGCCTCAGGCACCTCGGGGCAGCTAACAATAATAATAAAAACCCAATATAAACAACAATATAAAAACATATACATACATAATAAGACAACTAAATCTGGGGCTAAAAAACTAAAACCCACGCATCCCCACCCACTCACTACCCCTCTTCCCTGCCAAACACCTGGCGGAACAGCCAGGTTTTACAGCAGTGGATGAAGGAGGGGAGATCCAGGGACAAACAGGCCTCCACCAGGAGGGAGTTCCACAGCCTCGGGGTGGCCACTGAGAACGCTCTTTCCATGGTCCCCGTAAGAAAAACCCAGGGGACCTCAAGGAGGCACCCCCAGCAGACAACAGGGGCCACTTCAGAACACAGGGTGGGGGGGGAGATGAGGTGGTCTCGCAGGTAAGTGGGGACAGGGCTTTATGGTTAAAACTGACACCTTGAATTGGGCCAGGAAGACAATAGGCAGCCAGTGCAGAGCGCGGGTATATTATGCTCTCGGCGCTCTGTCCCCATAAGGAGATGGGCCACCGCGTTCTGGACCAGCTGCAGTCTCCAAACCATCACCAAGGGTAGCCCCCGTAGAGCGCATTGCAGTAATCCAGTCTGGAGGTAACAAAGGCATGGTTGATGGCAGCCAGGTTCAAGTGTGAGATATATGGCCGAACCCGCCATATCAGATGTAACTGACAAAAGCGCTCCTTGCCGCGGCCTCCACCTGGGCCTCCAGGCGAAGCCAGGAATCGAGCACTCCCAGACTTCGAACCTGTGGGACCAGAGAGGGACGGACCCCATCAATGATGGGGGCCACCAACTGCCCTGCCCTTTTATCCACCAGCATCACCTCTGTCTTGTCAGGATTCAGCTTCAGGCGGCTCGCCTTCATCCAGTCCCCCAACAACTGCCAAACACCAAGACTGCCAGGTCCGGGTCGGATGAAAAAGACAGGTATAATTGAGTGCCGCTGGTGTACTGATGGCACTGTACGCTGAACCCTCTCATGACCTCACCCAGCGGCTGCATATACACATTGAACAGGAGAGGGGACAGAATAGAACCTTGAGGGACTCCGCACATGAGGGCCCGGGGGGGGGGGGGGACGATGATGAATGCTCTCCCAGCACCACATGCTGGGTTCTTCTGGACAGGAAAGAGCAGAACCATTTGAAAATGGTGCCGCCCACCCCTGCTCAGTCCCCCACAAGCGAGTCATCAGCATTTCATGGTCAACTGTGTCAAAGGCCGCTGACAGATATAATAGGATCCATAAAGTGGATCGACCTTGATCCAATTCCTGGCGAAGGTCGTCGACCAGGGCCACCAATGCAGTCTCAGTGCCATAACCCAGGCAAAAGCCAGACTGAGAAGCTGTTGGGCCACCACCCACTCAATAACCTTCCCTAAAAAAGGAAGGTTAGAGACAGGCCGATAGCTAGCAAGGGAGTCAATGTCAAGAGATGGCTTCTTGAGCAGAGGGCATACCACAGCCTCCTTCAACCTCCCCGACATTCTGCAGCATTGACCACCACCACCAGCAACAGCCCTAGCATCTCCCAGCTGGCCTTAACCAGCTAGGACGGGCAGGAATCCAATTCACAAGATGTGGCTCTCACAGCCCCCAGGACCCCCTCCAGATCAGCGGGCGACACCGTCTCAAACTGATCCCGCAAAACTGGACACAATGGGGTTCCTGCAGACTCTGGTTCTCCAACTGCAACAAACATGTCGTCAAAGTCGTGGTGAATGAGATTTTATCCACAAAATAATAAATAGGTCACAGAGAGCGCTGGAAGACTCCAGCTCCAAGTGGACTGACCAACCCCTTCACCACCTGGAAAAGCTCAGCTGGATGAGACTTCGCGAACGTTATGAGGGCAGCAAAGAACCTCTTCTTTTCTGCTCTCACAGCCACGGAATAGGCTTTCCAAACTGGCTCTATGCCACAATCTGTCATCTTCAGTACGAGTACGGCCCCATCACCGCTCTGCCTCCCCATCTGCTTCAGCCGTCATAAGCTTATTAGACACCCAGGCACGAACCTCCCACCCCCAAACACACCCACGCTCACACACCCACCCACCCCTCCTCTGGGGAGAACAGAACAATAGCCCGAGGGAGAGTTTCTGGGGAGGGGGTGGGCTTGGAAGAGCTCCTCCAATGTGCCAGAGAAGGCTTACTCCAAAGGGGCACACTTCAATCCACTCCTGAGACCAGTTACTAATGTGTCCTAGAGCTGGAGCAGGGGTAAGGGTCCTGGTCTGGAACACTGGAAGAGATCACCCAAGGTTGATGCCTTGATCAAGTGGATCACATGTATCATAAGTCTGGCCAAACCGCTTTAAAATATTGACACGCAAAGAACTTAATCTCTGATTCCTTTCCTAGTCCCTTCTGTCCCCTCCTTTGTAGGAAGTGTTCTGCTGCAAGTGCAATTTATTCTCCTTCTCACACTACCAGCAAAATTGTTTGAGAAAATCTATTTTCCATTCAATAGCATAAATCCTTTTTAGCTATTACATGAAGCCACCAGCAAAGGGGATTAGCATTTACTAATAATCAGGGACCTGTGTTTGCTGCCAGTGGGAAAAATGCAGTAAACACAGGTCCCTGCTCATGTTTTCTTAGTCATTTAGATTGTTGAAGTTCACTTTGGTTAAAATAGGTTTCTGAAAATGCCGCACATTAGCTATTTATTAAACAACGTACCTATAATTTTAATCACCATATCATACATTTGTCTGGTCTCCTCCTCTTCTTTTGTCCAGCGATATTTCATGTAGTGTAAGACTCCCCAAACCATCCCTACACCTGCATAAAAAATTGTGATTTTTAGCTCATCACAGAACTTTAGTGATAGAATTTGCACCATATCTGAATCTGTTTAACTAGCTGGTGTATTAAATTTGGCACTGATTCAACTCACTGGATTAGAAAAACCTTCTACATATTACCATTAATGTTGTCTCTTGCATGGAAATTTAATAAGTTTGGGATTCTCTGATAGATTTTCTTGAAATAAGGAAGTCTACTACAGTATTTCTATTTATTTCATGTCTGTTGTGTTATTTCCTCATTCAATAAATTTTTTTACCCCCAAGTAAATTGTTAAATACAGAACAACAACTTTCACTATCTGATAAGGACCAGAAGATTCACCTTTTATACAAACTAAAAGTTTGTTGGGTCATTGTAGAGCTCTGAAAACATAAGCAGGACCCTAGTTTCCATGCTCATTACTATTTTTGAAGAATTTAGCACTTTGACTCCAAGTCACAGAAATATGGGTGGTAGCAGCCAGCAGCTACTGCTAAGCAAAAGTTAGGAGTCTCCAAAACTCTACAGTTCTGGCTGGGAGTGACACCATTGCTCTTACATCTGGTTTCAAAGGAAGCTGACTGCTGTCATCAGTGTGTAAACCAGTTCCTTCTTGGTTCCTTCTTAGCCCCTGCAAAGTGAGTTCTCTCTTTGGCTCACCCACTCCATCTATGGTTGTGCTGGGAACCAGAGCCAAGTTGCCACGACAGAGGGGCCAAGGACAACAGCCACCAGCAGAAGAGCCGAACAGCAGGTAAGATATCAGAGGGGGAAAGAGGACAAAGCAGCCAAGTAGTGTAGGGGTGGGGTGGGGGGACGGTTGCTGGGCTCCTCAAATAATAGATTATTAAATTTGAATTAATTAATGGATTAATTAAATTTGGGTTAATCCAAATTTGTGCCAAAGATGTGTTCCCAAGAAACTGAAATACTGTATATCAAGTCATCAATATGACTTCAGTTAAGCAGACCTCCAAGCCACCTCCACTCAGGGGAGGGGGGGAAACCCTACACTTGAAGTGCTTGTCCTTTCCTCACAAATGCAAATTTATAATCCATAGAATCCATAGTAGGACAGAATGAACTCACCTAGAAGCAATATTAATAATCTGTGAGTTACAGTAATAAATGCACGACGAAAACGACATGTAAATGACATCTGCGGTCTAGTTGATTCCAGGTATTTTATGTCTGGTGTGTTAGTTATTTCCTCATTCAAGTCACTACCAATACACCTATTAAACAAGAAAAAATATGGAAGAACAGTTTATTGCCAAGATCGTTTTCTACTAGAAGAATCAAAGTCTATGAAATAGATCACTTACTTTATGCCAACATCTTCCCCACTATTCAAAAGCCATTGCAGAGATCTGTTAAGCACATTTTCATACTCTGGACCTAAACTCTATCAAAGACAAAAAGGATAAATGAACAGTTTATTTAACAGTCGGAATTAAGCTTTGTGCAACATCAAAGCTTGCAGGCTAAGTTTATCAATGTATCATTCAGAAAACAGCAATGCAACTGTCAATATGCGATAGAGCCCATTGTGCTATTGGATTGATTTAACTCCACTTTCATGCACTGTTTTTTTTGTTTCAAATATTACAAACTTTCCTTACACTCCTGCAAGAAAGGAAATATTGAAATTTCTATCCGTGAAGTGAAATTCTCTTTCTGCAACCCATTCATTAAACATCACTTTTCACTTCAACATGCACTCTCACTTCATGAGAAGTAATATTTTCACATACCAAAGTCTGTTGTAGCAAGCAAGAGAAAAATCATCAGGAAGGGGTACAGAACAAGTGCTGGAGAGAAAGTCTGTATTTTCTTTGTTGCTGAAGTCCAATTTAAACTTTTTTAATGAGACTTTTAATCTAAAATTTGATTAGTACATTTAAATACTGAAACTTAAAGACTGTGAAAGAAGAGTTAAAGTCCCTTGTTAAAAGTATGATGAAATTAAAATCACAAAACGTTTGTTGTTGTTCTTCACAACTACTGCAGAAAGAATAATGGTGGTGACATCCTTATCTCCCACCCAATCTCACTCCTACACGCCCTGCTACTGGTGCCTTTCCCCCATTCTGAGAGATTCTTCCCAGTGCACCTACCTGCAAGCCCATGTCTCACCTCCTACAGATAGCTAACCCCATACCCGTTCCACTATCCTTACCCTCTCAGTGCCCTTTGGCTGTATTCACCTCGGCTGCCATACACAATACAGAGGACATCTAGAATACCGGGCTCGCAGAATCTGCTAATCGGGATATGGAAGATGGTGGTCAGCATACCTCACTTGAGGGACAGTGACACGCAAAAATAAGGGACAAGAATTTGAAATGAGGGTTGTCAGTTGTATATGTAGATTTATGTTAAATTACATACATTTAAAATAGCTTATTATTTAACCCAGGTTTGGATGGAAGGGGAAAAAAATGTTCGGTCTTAATGGCCCCTGGAATGATTACTACCAATTTACTCAGTTAACTTTCCTCCCATTTTTATATATAGTCAAATATCATAACAAAGTCCTGCTTATAATAAAATAGTTTATAAATCCTATCTTCCAGAAACATTATTAATTGCATATTGCTAAACCCTATTATAGTGACCATTCTGATATAATGAACTACTGTGAGACAAAGGGACAAGAATCCCCTCTAATTATCTGTACAGGAAATTTAAAATGAATTGGGATGTATAAAAAGTTGGTGCCATAATTTTTTATTTCTGATTTAAATAATTTTTTGCGCCTACACAAAATCTGTGTACATGCTAAGTAACTTTAGGACTAAAATAGGGCTGCACCAAATAGTTAAAAAAAAATTTTTTGCAAGTATTTCCGAGTTTGAGTGTTTGGCGAGTCCTCGGGAACTTGGCTGAATACTCGATAAAGTACTCCGAAAAATAAACCCGAGTACTGAGTATTTTCTGAGTACCAGTTTTCCTTATATAGGGCCAGGAAAACCCAATATATGTTGCAGGAAAAGACCCGTACACTGCCCATCCAAGGACTTACGCGAGTATCGAGTACTGGACCAAGTACCCAACCAATTCTTCACTTACTCAGTAAAACCAAATCGAATACAGAGATACTCGGTAAAAAACGAATAATTCTGAATACCAAGTTTTAACAATCGACTAAAATTAGTGACATCTTGCTGATATTTGAGATGCATACCATTCTCTTCACTTTATTTCAAATACGTCAATTATCTTATCAAGCAACATAACTGGCGCTGGATTGATGGCAGTAGGGGAGGAGCGCGCGGGGACGGAGTTCCCGTCTGGTCCATCTTTGTGGGGAGAGTTTCGGGAAGTGACGCCGGCCGATGCAGCGGATGTCCTGGGGTCTGTGAGGGCCACGTGTTGTGAACTGGATCCGTGCCCGTCCTGGTTAATAAAAGCTTCCAGGGAGACGTTGGGGACGGTGCTGGCGAGGGTAGTGAACGCGTCCTTTCGGCAGGGGAGGTTGCCGCCCTGCCTTAAAGAGGCTGTGGTGCGCCCCCTGCTGAAGAAACCATCTTTGGACGTGGATGCGCT
>QEPC01003920.1:3139754-3187448 GCA_003113815.1 Sphenodon punctatus
GGACCTAATCTCCCTACGCACTCCTGCACGCGCTCTCCGATCTTCCTCTGTCCCCTCCCTCGCTCTCCCTAGTTTCTCCTGCTCACCTAATCGCCTTCGACCCTTCTCCCTTGCCGCCCCCCATGCCTGGAATGCCCTCCCTGCCCACATCTGCCTTGCCCCCTCCCTCCACTCCTTCAAATCCGTCCTCAAGACCCACCTGTTCCTTGCTGCCTTTCCCAATCCCTGCTAGACGTTCCCATATGCCTACTGTCTGTCCTCCTCTGCAGACTGCTGCAACCTGACTGTAACCAAGCCAAGCACACGCACCTGAGTCTTCACACCTGCTTGAATGTTTGTTTGTCTTCTCCCCTGTCTCTCCCACTGTCCCCTCTCCCTGTCTTTTAGATTGTAAGCCACAGGCAGGGACCGCGTTTATTTCTATGTTCTCTACAGCATCAGGTCACACGACTGGCGCTATATAAATTATTATAATAAATAATAATAATAATAACAACAGAAGGCTAATAGGTCTGTAACAGCCTGGATCCAGCCTGTTTCCTTTCTTGAAGATTAGAATAATCCAACTCTGGCCCCATTCTACGGGGACTTTGTCAGTATTCTTGACTAGATTGAATAATCAGCAAAGAATCGAGGCCCACCACCCAGCATTGGCCTGCAAAAGTTCGGCTGTTACAAAATCAGGGCCAGGTGCCTTGTTCAGTTTCAATAGAGAAATCTGATCCTCTATTTCCTCCATTGTAAATACAAGGGTCAGGGGGGCGGATGTATTTTGGCGATAAGGTCCCGATTTTAGGATGTACTCTTGCTTAGGGCAAACTTGATATAAATGAGCAAAAAAACCTTCCCAAGTAACATATGGAACGGGGGAAAGGGCTGTGCCATGAAATGGCTTGATGATGGAATTCAGAATGCCCGCAAAACGGCCTAGATCTTTGACTTTTAAGGCCACTGACATCCTTGCCCAGGTATCATTATAGCGGGCCTCCTTTTTCTTTTTCAGCACTTGCCTATAAAAGGCCTTGGCCTGGCAATAAGCGACACAAGATGGTTGAGACTGTTCCTTTAACCACATTTTTTTTCATTCTAGAGAGCTGTTTCTTCTCGTTTCTACAATCATGATCGAACCAGAAACTCTTCCTCTGGGGAAGTTGCTGAACGCGAAATAGGGGGGCGGAAAAGAGTTTCTAAAGTAGCCTATGATATCCATGAAAATTAAGATTGTAGTGTCCACAGAGGCCTCACCTAACAACGCTGCCTTCATCTCGGAAACCCTCCTGTTGGAGCACAAGGCAGCCACCCTGGGGATAATCTGAGCCAGTGACCACTTCAGAGGGCATAAATGGCACCCAGCTTTGGGAGCATAATAAAAACTGCCCTCCAGGAGCCCTATATAACGAAGACACATGGACAGAAGTGCGTGGTCACTTTCAGTTCTTACTTCCTGGGAGAAGTCCGCAAATCTCTCCCATGAGGCCCAATCGGTGATGATGTAACCCACCGTGCTATTGCCCTGGGGGGGTCATAAAAGTAAATTTCCCGTGTGGATCATTTGGGCCTATGAAAGGAGCAAGGTGAAAGTGAGGAAGGCCAGTGAGAAGGAGGTTGCAATAGTTGAGGCGAGAGATGACCAAGGCATGAACAAGGGTTTTAGCAGAGGAAACAGTGAGGCAAGGACGGATCTTAGCAATGTTGTGCCGAGAAGCGACAGGATTTGGCAACAGAATCGATCTGAGGCTTAAAGGAGAGGAAGGAGTTAAAGATGAACCCTAGGCTACGTGCCTGAGGGATGGGCTGGATGTTGACCCCATCAACGAAGACAGAGAAGGGAGAGAGAAAGGATTGGGGGGCAGGGAAGAGGAAGAGTTCGGTTTTAGCCATGTTAAGTTTGAGCTGACGATGAAAGATCCAGGCAGAAATGTCAGAGAGGCAGTTAGTGAGGCGAGACTGGATAAAGGGAGAGGAAGGTGGGGTGGAGAAATAGAGTTGGGTATCAGCAGCATACAGATGGTACTGGAAGCCATGAGTTTGCGTAAGGACAGCGTGTATACAGAGATAAGAGGGCCAAGGACGGAGCCTTGGGGAACTCCAACCGAGAAGGGAAGAGAAGTAGAGGAGGCACCAGCAGGAGATACATTGAAGATCACTCAGAGAGGTAGGAAGAGAACCAGTTGAGAGCTAAGTCACAGAAACCAAGGAAGTCAAGTAAGAGCGTGATCGACAGTGTCAAAAGCAGCAGAGAGATTGAGGACGACAAGGATGGAGTAGAGGTGATTGGATTTTGCTAAGAGAAGGTTGTTATTTTAGCAAGAGCAGTCTCAGTAGAGTGGAGGGAGTAGAAGCCAGGTGTACTCGTCTCTCTTGAGATTTGCCTCTTCCTTGGGTGATTTTAGACATGCAGGCCTACCTTGTTACTGTTTCTGATCCCAGACGGGAATCAGGCTGGCCGGCCTTTAGAGGTGCCAGTCTGATTCCGCTCGGGGATCGGGCGGGGCTGTGCGGCGTGACGTGCAGCCGCACAGCCCCACCCCCCCATGCTCCCCCCGCCGCCCGCCCTCCTGGAGACTGGCGGGCGCAGCGGCCAATCCACCCGCTGTGCCTAATCCCGGATCGTGGCCAGGACCGCACTCCAGACTTGGCAGAGGTAAGAGACGTTACTCTCCACCATTTCCGGACCATGGTCCAGCTAACCACCATTCCGGAAGTGAGGCCGGCCTCCCCTCCGGAATGGTGGTTATTCGGATTCCTGCCAGTTCACTGGGGTGAACATCTGGCGGAAACCCCTTTAGACATTACGGGCCCTCCTCCATCACAGGGGATTGACTGTGGAGAAGGGAGGCCCGTAACATCTAAAATCATCCCGTGTCTCTTAGATTGTAAGCCCCCTGGGGATAGGGACCCATCTATAACTAATGATTGTACAGCACCAAGTACACTACTTGTGCTATATAAATTATAATAAATAATAATAATAGCAGCACACAGTCATGTATCAAGACTAATATATTGGTAAAAATATGTGGTGAGTGTGAACTTTTTTATTTGTGGGAGAAGGGCTTGTAAAAATGTTCCTCCAGTTTACTAAGCTTTACTACCATATATCCAAACCTTTTAAAGTAACTTTATTACTTTAAACTGACCAATGTATTAACATTTCATAGTTCTTAACATAAGCATTTTCAACCATTCAGTTACCTGCATTATACTCAGGACAAGAAAGTTTCAACATGTAGCATGTGATTTGGAGCTGAAATTCCAATGGTCCAACTGAGTTATTTGGATCCACAACCCATAACAGCAAGAGTGCCTGCCTCTATTACCACAATACATCACTTGCATCCTTTTTAAAAAAATAAATGAAGTGCTATAGTCAGTATTAATTTAAAAGCATTACCTGCTATTTGTGCCAGTCTATCATGAAGTTTAAATAAGCTGTTCATCATGAGATTTTTTTCAGTGGCCTAGAACAAAGAAGTTGGTTAACATTAAGTCTTCCTGTAAGTGTACCAGAAAAAAAAAAAGCATCTTCAACACCCAAAGTTTTAAATGTTTAGTGCTAAAACAGTGGTTTAAAATTATGTTTGCTGGGAATGTACACTTGAAAGTCTTGTGTTTCAGAAGGCATTTAAACAAAGACCCTGGATATTTATTCTTCTTAAACATATCATGGCTTTTTTTGGCATGGGAAGGGACAAGCAATCTTAAATTCCATCTTGCAAAATTATTTTTTAACTATATTCTACCTATATAAAATTCAGGCCAATGTTACACTTCCAAAGGATAACGTATCTTAGCTTCTGCAACCCCTACATTTGACTTTAAATCAATAAAATGGTGGTCTCCAAGGCTGGATGAAGAGATCACAATATGAAAGAGATGATCCTGAACAGCAAGAATGATCTTATGGATGAAGTGCAAGGAGGCACGGGGTGAGGGGGAGGGAGGGAGAATCTACATCTGGCTCCAAAGTATGCCAAAATTGCATTATGAACACAGGCAAGTCACTTAACTTCTAATTCAATCTCACTACCCACAAAACAGAGTTAATAACTTTATGGCAGAAATATTCAGAGGCTTAATTTACTAGTGTTCATAAAGCACTTTGAAACAGGTAGCAAATGTTAGGATAAGACAACTCTAGTAAATAGACAGTTCACTAGTCTCCAGAGAAAAGTGCCTTTTTAACAATGATGGGTGAAAACAGACATGGAAGTAGCTCCGCTTTAACATTTCTTATGCATGTTGCAGGGCTGTATTGGCGCCCTAAGAAGCCCTGCAACATGCATAAAAAATGTTAATTTTATTTATTTTTATTTAATCACACAACACCTCCCCACCCAACCCCCTCTCATACACCCACTACCCCAATACCACCCACTACCTCGCTCCAAACGCCTATCAGTTCTTTCAAATAAAAAGGTCTTACAGTGCCTCCAGAAGAAGCTCAGGCTCAAACGACCCCCAGGAGAAAGGGAGTTCCAAAGCACTGGGGCAGCAACCGAGAATGCCACCCTACAAGCCCTTGTCATTTAAGCAAAGCTAACAGACAGTACCCAGGGAGGCACTCCCGGCTGATCACAGGAACCACAATGGGGCATGAAAGGACTAGAGGTTTTTCAGATATGTGGGGTCCAGACCATTTAGGCAGGGCACGAAATTTGCAGACACCTGGGAGCCACTGCCGTCCAAAAAACTGAGGCAGTTGACTGGTTCAGGGGCGTAGTGGACAAGAACAGCTTACTATCAGGATAAAATCTGGTGACCGCAGAGTTTTGTTTGGTGTTTTTTTGGCTCCCAGAGTTCAATCTGAAATTTCATGCCCTGGTTTAGGGCTTTAAAAAGGTCAAAACCAGCGCCTTGTGTCCAAAAAGCTGTAGGGAGCCAGTACAGACTTCAGAGCACCGGTATAATGTGGTCCCAGCAATGTGGAATTAAAGCACATGTCTGTTTTCACCCAATGTTTGCCGAGCAGTAATTGCCAGGAGCAAGTCTGTTGTGAAGCAAGTTCAGAATTGCACGTTAGACAACAAGATGCTAATAATGACTAATCAGGTTCGGAAAAGCAGTGAACTTCTTATTTGCTAGTTGTGGCAACAATATACTCTTAGTCATGACCCATGAGATTTATTAGAACAAGATCTTAACTGAATTGTGTATCCTGCTTAGAAAAAGAAAGCAAGAATGAAACCCAATCTGTTCCCAGTATCTGAAATTTGAATTAGCTTATCTCTTCTTCTGCTATTTCTAACTTACGTAAAATTCAGGCCAGTGTTTAACTGTGGAGGTAACCAGATAGTGATTTCCACCAATTCAATCATTTACTTTTTCTCAATGTTTTAGTAAACACCTTGGAATGGTTCAATCCCAGACTCAAAAGCACAATTAGCAATGCCCATGCTAAAGAGAGGCCTCACTCTTCAGGAAAATTTTGCAAATTGGTAATAAACCCTCAATCCCTGGCTATTCTCCCTCCCCCCAAGCTATCTATATAGTGTATACATTTAATCTTCTGCAGCTGAAAACTTTGCTTTCCTACTTATAAATGTACTGTTTAACACTGCACATATAGAATTACCACAGTACACTACAAAAAAGGCTAGCTGCATTTTAGCGGTAGAAGCAATCTGTGTGTACACATAGATTTGCAAAACACTTTTACAGAAAAGCATGTTCAATTCTTGGGGGTCAAAGCCACTCGACAGTAACAATGTACTTATCAATGTATGTACATTTGTGGGATGAAACATGTGCTATTTGCGCAGAATCATATAGAAAAGTAGTGTTCAGCAAAGGAAAGCTTGCATATCAAACAATCAGAGCAACCAGGTTAGATTTAGCACTAGATTTTTGAGATTAACAGCTTAATTTTCCACCTCTGAAGTAAAAGAATAGCCAGACGGACAAGACAGGAAACACTTATTGCTTCTATAGAGCTAGTTACAAATGAATAACCTCCTTGTAGGAGAAAAAGATCACCTCTGTAGCACCCTATTCATGACAGATTAACAAACAATAAGCCTCCAGGATGAAAACTGAAGGGTAACTATAAGCAGATCTATTTTGCTAACTAGACACAATCTTCCACCCACTGAAGTCAATGACAAAATTCCCATTGACTTTAATGGTGAAAGGATTGTTCTGTAATCATCTGACAAATGGAAGTTAAGTTAAGTTCCTGGAATGATTAGCTTTAACTGAGATAGTTCTTTCAATATCCTGCTAAAAGAATAACACCACCAATTGGTGGATTTCAATTAAACAAGCTAAAATTTTTTACCATAGTAGGATCTTGAAATGTGAGATGTCAAAAGCATCTTTAAAGATGTAAAAATCTACTACTGCAGATATACAGCAGTGTTAAAATGCTAAGTTGATGACAGCCTTGAGGAATGTTTGAAAGAAATAAGGATGTTCTGACTTCAAAAAGGAAAGTTTGAAAAAGTTATATCTTCAATGTCTGGATGACCTTTTGAAGACTCCACTGAAAACTACTAAAAACCAACTGTAACACACCACTGGATGACAGTTTCATACAAAGAGTAGAAACTGGAGCTGCACAAGACTGACACTGGAAAGCTAAAATACATTTTAACTGGAAAAATTCCATTTTCAGGAATAGTGATGGAACAGAGAAGTGCACTAAGTCACAGAAAATCTTATCAGAAGTTCAACAGAAAACACAAATCAAATCCCTCTAAATACCAGGTTCCTCCACCCCAAAAACGTTTATGTGCTTTTCTCTCGGCAGCCTTGAGGTGAATGGTCAACTTCCAGAGAGTATTACTTTTATCTGAAAAGTCAAATTCACCTACTTTGCAACTAAAAGTACTAAGCAAAGCAGGAAAAGAGAAATAAATAAATAAATCCACTCACACAAATGAAGTTTTACAGCTTTAGAATGATACTTTTTAGTTCTTTCGTTTCTACTAAAAACGGATCATGGTTTACTAATGAAGTAAAATTCAAGTACTCATGACAACACTGAGCTAGCGCACACCTGAAATTAGGAATCGTTTGACATACAATAGGGTTGAAAAGCAGACATTGTCCTAGCTAACAAAAGCAGCAATCCATGGTAGTTCTAAGTTAGTAATGGAAGTAGACATGATCATCAAGGAAAAGAGTGAACCATAATGAAAGCTTAAGAAGCTGCTTTCGAGAATCCCAAAAGAATGATCTCTCTGCCTGTATTTTTGAATATCCTTCCTTTTAGAATCACTGAAAATAAGCACATAACAATATGGGATACTGTTTTTCAAAGGTGAATGTTTTCTTCCAGGAATCAGGCTGTCAGACTGTTTGACAACTTATTTTAAAAGTCCCACTCCCCTACACTTTGTCCTCTCCCCCCCACCCATTAGCTTTTCTGCAAAAAAGTTATCAAACTTTTAAAATAGCAATGCAAATACCGTGGCACTGTTCTAGTGCATGGAGACCTTAGAAGGTGAGAGGATTATAAAGCAATAGCTTCCAATGACAGGTCCAGTTTTATTGCATAAAATGAAAAAGTATATACAAAGATAAAAGTGATCTTTAAATTCAAAATATGGGATTCAACAAGTTCAAGTTTTAGTTCTAATCTGAAAAGCTAATATTTCGTGTAACATATTCGCTTATTAAACTTTATTTAGTGCAGTCATGAATAATCTAGTAGCAACCTCTGCTAGAGGAATGCAACATTCTAGCACTCCATTTCTATGAAGAACTTGGCATATGCATCAATTTTTGTATAATCGTGTTGTAAAAGCTCAGTTTATTATGGATGTGATTTACTTACTTGTATTTTTTCAAACTGTCCACTGAACGGATTTTTAACTATTAAGGAAAGAAAAAGTACATTAATTCACTCAGTGCCATCCAGAAGACAAAACATATGAATAGTTATACAATATTAAAATGTGACCATTTAAAACACCATTTAATCGGACCATTTACTACCTAATATTTAAATCTGTACCATATTTATAATAATATTGTTAGAAGAAAATCAAACAACAAACAGGCTGAGCGCTTAATTTTGCAGAGTGTTCGCTCAGTATTTTGGAGCCATCATTAATGTGCCCATTCTTTCTTCCACAGGCATTTGGATAGGAAAATAACTGGCCTCAATATTTCTTTTGCAAACCTAAGAACTATTATATTTGAATTTGATGTCCTATTTTTTAGTAAAGCAAGCATAGTTCACCATTTGTCCATAGCAATTACACAGTTCTCCCTCATAGCACCCCCACCCCACCCCCATTTTAACTATACTAATTTGTGAAATCTCAAAAAAGGTTGGCCCCACTAAAAGGGCATGCAGTATTATAATTTTTAAAAAACAGAAAAGCCTTTCAACAATTGATGAAGACTAAGCTATAAATCTGCCTTATCTGGAGTGAATGATTTTACAGTGAGAGGTTACTAAAGTCAGGAAGATTCAAATAGAGGATAACAGCTTATTTCAAACACAGTAAGAAAGACTGAATGATTATTCTCTTTGACACACTAATTCAAAATAAAAAGACTGGGGCAGGGCATATTATAGACTGTGTTACACAGATTAGGCTAAATCAGAATGATTTCTTCTGACCTTAAATCATTGCTTTTTAGAAATCCAGCCAAAGTGGAATCTGGATGAAAATCTTAGCAAGCCTGAAAATTCAACCATTTCAACAGTGCCTAAAATGACATTTGGCAATATATCCCTATCAGCTGCTGTCCTATAGATACTGAACTGAACAGTTAATTCATAGAGGAAAAGAAATAAATGGCTTATGTACACAATACCCCCTTAAGAATTCAGCATATACCTGCAGTGTTAACTTATTTTTAAAACTCCAAACTATTTCAATCATTGCTTTAAATTCAATTTATCCTTCCCTCAGTTTTGTTCATTAAAATTTAAAAAATCCTATAAACATCTGCCATACCCATTCTATTTTGCTCATAATTCTGAAATGCTGAGATATTTCTTGTATGTTTTGTAGTGTAAACTTCTAAAGCAAAAAATAGGCTGATTACCCAAGCAATTTCCCCGCTTATGATGTACCAAGCGATAATCGCAGGTTGAACTAAAATACTTGAGGTCCCTTTCCAACCCTACAAGTCTATGATAAGGATAGATGCTTCCTCACTGCAAGCATTAGTTTTAGAATTAGATGAATCTTTGGTGTCATTGCACACCCAGAACAAGAGCATCATTTACACTACGTATAGGATCCAGGTAATAAATAGGATCATAGGAGAGTGGGAATAGAACTAGTCTGTAAACTGTGACAAATGGAAAATTCTATAATAATTTTTAGTTGCCATACAGTTTTGCTCCAAAAACTAATATGTGAATTTTGAAAAACTTTGGGTGCAGCCACACAAGACTCAGTCGGAAGGCTACCACGCCTTGTGTAGCCTTAACGCACTCTGAGCAGCCAGGACACACAATGGGTGACCCCCCACAACACCCACCCAATACCACATTCCCCCCACCCATCCTTTCATATACCCCCTAAGGCCCCAACCCAATTCCTGCTGCAAAAAACCCAACAGCACAAGATGGTCTTACATTGCCTCCAGGCTTAAACGCAGGTGGACCTCCTGGGGGGAAGGAGTTCCATAGCACAAGTGCAACGGCCAAGAACACCCTCCTCATAGTTGAGACCTGGCCAAAAAAAATGTCTCCAGGGCACCTCCAGCCGACCGCAGAGGCCGACACGGGACACGGGGAGCCAGGCAATTGCTCAGACAGATGGGGCCCAGGCCATTTAGGGCTTTAAAGGTCATCACCAGCACCCTGAATTGAGCCCAGAAGACTATCGGCAGCCAGCGCAGCGTATGAAGCACTGGTGTTACGTGCTCGTGGCGACTCATCCTCGTAAGGAGGTGAGCAGCCACATCCTGCACCAGCTGCAGCCTCTGGACCATCATCAAGGGCAGCCCCATGCAGAGCGCATTCCAACAGTCTAGCCTCAAGGTTATAAAAGCATGGACGACAGTGGCCAGATCCAAGTCTGAAAGAAAAGGCCGCAGCCTCCTCACCAGATGGAGTTGGTGAAAAGCACTCTTGGCCACCGCCGCAACCTGACAATACAGGTGCAGCAAGGGATCCAGAAGCACTGAGAGGTTGCAAACCTGATCAACCAGAGGGGTCTCAATCCTCTGCAGGGCACAAGACCGGCCAACCATCACCACCTCAGTCTTATCAGGATTCAGCTTCAGTTCACTTGTCCTCATCCAGTTCCACACCACAGCCAGGCAGCAGGTAAGCACCAAGACTGCAGGACCAAGGTCAGATGAAGAAGCCCCCTTTTGCACAGACAGCCCCCCCCCCCAACCTTGTGTGGGTGGGGGTAGGCACCCGGCCACCGCAGTGGCTGGGTGTGCGTACTCCACCCATCAACCACGCGTAGAGGCACTGGAAACAACCGAGGTGCCTCCATGTGTAGAAATGGGTGAAGGTAGGTGGGTATCTGTGCAACAGGACGTCCACACACTGCCCACCTGCCGCAGACTCCACCCATCCCCCCCACACTGCCAACCCATTTGAAAAGGGTCAAAGAGAGGTAGAGCTGGGTGTCATCAGCATACAGATGGCACCTCACCCCAAACCTCCGAATGACTTAGTCCAGCAGCTGCATATACACGTTGAACAAGAGGGGGGACAGAATGGAACCCTGCAGAACCCCACAAGGGGGATCCCAAGGAGATGATGGGCAATCACTATCATAGCTGAGAAGGTTTCAGCCCAAGTCACATTTGAAATTAAATAATGGAGCTTCATATAAACAATTAAGTTAATGATAAACTCTCATCTGAGGTTTTGCAAATGCTACAAAGTCACTATATAGGAATTATATACGGTCTGGGCCGCACATATATGAAAGATGGCCTGTCCTACCATGTTCCATTGTGGCCTCTACGATCAGCTGAGAGTGCCGTCTTGCAGGTTCCATCTACTACCCTTATTATTATTATTATTAAACATTTATAAAGCGCCAGTAACAACCTGGCGCTGTACAGAACATACAATCAGCTGCGGTCCCTACCTGTGGCTTACAATCTAAAAGACAAGGAGAGGGAGACAAGGAGAGGGGACAGCAGGAGAGACATGGGAGAAGACAAACAAACATTCAGGCGGATGCGAAGTCTCAGGTGCATGTACTTGGCTTGGTTACAAGGTGGTCGGTAGCAGCCGTCAGCAGAGGAGGGCCGACAGTAAGAGCAAGGGGAAAGACTAGAGGGCATTGGGAAAGGCAGCATGGAAAAGGTGGGTCTTGAGGAGGGATTTGAAGGAGCAGAGGGAGGAGGCGAGGCGGATGTCGGCAGGGAGGGAGTTCCAGGCATGCGGGGCAGCGAGGGAGAAGGGACGAAGGCGGTTGGGCGAGCAGGAGAAGCGAGGGAGAGCGAGGGAGGGGACAGCGGAAGAGCGGAGAGCGCGCGCAGGAGCGCGTAGGGCGATTAGGTCCGAGAGGTAAGGGGGAGCTTGGTCATGGAGCGATTTGAACGTGAAAACCAGGAGTTTGAACAGGATACGTTCCGGAAGGGGGAGCCAGTGAAGGGAGAGGAGGAGAGGCGTCACATGGTCGAAGCGACGGGCAGAGTGAATGATCTTGGCGGCAGAGTTTTGGATCGCCACAAGGGGGGACAGGTGGGAGCGAGGGAGGCCAGCAAGGAGGAGGTTGCAGTAGTCGAGGCGAGAGATGACCATGGCATGAACAAGGATTTTGGCCGAGGAGACAGATAGAAAGGGGCGTATGCGGGCAATGTTGAGGAGAGCGAATCGGCAGGATTTGGCCACAGAGTCAATGTAAGGTTTAAAGGAGAGGTGCGTGTCAAAAATGAAGCCCAAGCTGCGGGCACGGAGAACAGGACGGATGGTGACCCCATCAATGCAGACGGTCAGGTCAGAGGGAGAGGAGGGGGATGGAGGAAAAATGAGGAGTTCAGTCTTGGCCATGTTCAGTTTGAGTTGGCATCGGGACATCCAGGCGGAGATATCAGAGAGGCAGTCGACGAGGCATGAGTGGACAGAGGAGGAGAGAGAGGGGGTAGAGAGATAGAGTTGGGTGTCATCAGCATAGAGATGGTATTGGAATCCGTGGGAGGCAATAATTTCGCCAAGGGACCGGGTGTAGATAGAGAAGAGGAGAGGGCCAAGGACAGAACCTTGGGGAACCCCAACCGAGAGGGTAAGGGAGGGGGAGGTCGACTCGGGGAGGGAGACATTAAAGGAGCGGTCAGAGAGATAGGAGGAGAACCAGTCAAAGACAGAGCCACGGAAGCCCAAAGAGTAAAGCGAGTCCAAGAGGAGCGAGTGGTCGACAGTGTCAAAGGCACTGTCTAAAGACCCTTGTCTGTAGGATGGGGGTGCACAGGGAGGCATTCTTGGTTGCTGCCCCAGTTCTGTGGAATTCCCTTCCCCAGGAGCTTCACTTGAGTTTGGGCCTAAGCATCTTCTGGAAGCAGTTCAAAACTTTTTTATTTGAAAAGGCATTTGGCGGGCAGGGATAGGGGTTGGTTGGAGGTTTTTGGTGGGGTTGAGGGCTGGGGGAGGGGAGGTTAAGGGAGGGTAGGCATTTTTTTTGTATTCATGTTATTGTTTTGTTGTCATTGGTTTGTTTTTAATGGGACTAAGCTGCCCTGAGTGGGAAGGGCAGAGTATAAGATTCAAATAAAATAAAATAAATAAAATAAAACACTTTTTAAAAGTTGTGATGTTCGTTGTGAAAAATTAAGACATTTCAGGCTCCCTAAAGGGAAAAGGTACAGAGAAATTAATTCTGTAGGCTTGAAATTCCTCAAGCATATGTGAATACAACTAGTTTCACCAGGCAATATTGCTATTCACATGGATTCAGATTATAAATATAATTATTTATACAGCATCAGTAATATGTCTGGCATTGAACAGTCGTGAGAAGAACAGAAGACGTATAACCTCCTCTAGGTTATTTTATCCAGGTACTAAGTGGTACGGGAAAGTAGAACGCCCACCATAGTGTGTGTCTAAAGTTACATTTCTTCTGTCAGATATACACGTGCAACTATATTTGACAAGGAAGAATCTTTCATATCTAAATATATTGATCTTCCTGGAAATATTGTTTTGCTTCACAGAAAGGCAGAGGTTCTTCAAAACAAAGGCAAATACATATACACAGCAAACTATGCTCCAGAATTTGAATTAGGTTTTAAAGAATGGCCCACTTTATAGCAAACACTTAGAAGTAGCAGCACTAGTAGGAGCGTAGGCTGGTGCAATTGAATATAATCAGACCTAAATTTCTAACAGATGGACATTGCCAGAATTTAACTGAATTTGAGATAAGTCATAGTCCCAGGGCTTACTTTCACATTGACAACACATTGAACTTAAGACAAAAGGTAAGAGATGAAAAGCAGATACTCAAAAACCAAGCAAATAAGGAAAATACTGGCACAATAATGAAACACAAATCAGTTGTTCTCAAGCTTTTTGCCTCAATTTAATTATATTTCTGTGACTCCAGACAGCAGAGACATGAAAGGATATCTCGTATCCAAAAGTCTGTCATCTAAGGCTGCTTGCCCACGTTACCGCACTGGGGGAAACTTATCAGAAGAAAGATCACGGCAGGGAAACTAATGTGAAGCTTGGAACATCTTGCTGGAAATATTGTTTTGCTTCACTCGGAAGTTTCCCCCAGCACGGTTACGTGAGCAAGCAGTCCAAGTTTCACCTTGCAGAGATTGCGAACCTCTCCTTTAAGTATTCACAACAGGTGACCACATTTCATTTAGTACACTTGCTCTCCTCTTCCTTCAAAGCAGGATCATTTCTGCTTCCATAGGCAAAGTGCTTAAGATGCGGATAGCAATATGTATCAAACTCCATAGGAGCCCACACAGGATATCAGAGGGAAGGTGGGGGGGCAGTGTAGCCATTGTTTTTAGGGATTCGTAGTCTGTCAGGAGGTATCTGGTGCAGACTATATCAGGGGTAGAGGACCTCCACCTTGTGCTTGATTTGGCAGGGGACAGATTGGGGGTGCTGCTGGCATACCGTGCATCTACCTGTACAGCAGCATTCCTACATGCTCCTACGGAGCTGGTGTCGGAGATGGTGTTGCGCTCCCCGAAGACATTAGCCTTGGGGGATTTCAACGTACACTCCGACTCCACTCGGCAGTGCGGAGCATGAGTTCATGGCCTCCATGGCAAACACGGGCCTGTCCCAAACGGTCAACGGCCCACCGCATGATGGGGGAACATACCTTGGAACTGATTTTTTGCATCAGCCTTGAGGCAGGGGATTTGTTGACGGGGGAGGTGTTAGCAGAGCCCCTGTCATGGACAGATCATTACCTCCTGTGAGCATGTCTCCTGGCGCATGTCTTCCCCTGGAGGGGTATAGAACTGATCCGGATGGCTCACCTCCGGAGACTAATGGAACCTGAGAGGTTCCGAAATGCTCTTGGAGAGTTACCCTCTGATCTCGACAACCACCCGCTCAATGACCACATGACTTTACGGAACACCTTTCTGATGGAGGCCATTGACTGAACAGCTCCGAGGCGTCTGTACCCTCGGTGACGGTTCCTCAGGCCTCCGTTGTTTAGAGAGCCTAAGATTGTTGAAGCAGGTGGTGAGGGGGTTGGTTGGTCTTCCCTCCCTCCACCTGGAACCAGAGTTATCTAGTGCCTGCTGTGACATGTTTGTTCATTATTTTGCAAAGAAAATCATTCTGATTCACCAACACTTCGACGCTGCACTTGTTGAAATGAGTGAACCAGAGATTGTGGAAGCTCTGCCTTGTCCAGTTTCATGGGATCAATTCCAGTTGGTGGTGTCTGCTGAGGTGGGGGATGTTCTTGTGGCTGTTAGGGCCACCTTTTGTGAACTTGACCCAGGCCCGTCCTGGCTGGTTAAGGCCAACCGGGAGACTGTGAGGTCGTAGCTGATGGGGGTGAACAATGCCTCCCTACAGGAGGGTAGAATGCCGAGCTGCCTCAAAGAGGCAGTGGTGCGGCCTCTGTTGAAAAAACCATCACTTGACGTTGATTCCCACACCAGTTACTGGAAGGTCTCCAACCATCCCTTTTTAGGGAAGGTTATTGAGTGGGTTGTGGCTCAGCAGCTGCAGGGGCATCTAGACCACACTGGTTATCTGGATCCCTCACAATCTGACTTTCGTCCGGGCTATGGCACTGAGACTGCAATTGTGGCTTTGATCGACGACCTCCACCGCAATTTATTTATTATTATTATTATAAGCTTTTATATAGCGCCAGTGATGTACCTGGCACTTTACAGAGAATAAAACAGACATGGTCCCTGCTCGAGAGCTTATTTATTATTATTTCTAGCCCACACCCTCCTGCTCACACAGCAGCTCAGGGTGGCTCACAATCAAAATGCCAAAAAGTACACTAAAACAATTCACTATTTTAGTTCTGGGCAGCTCACCATAAAAAAATAAAACAGCATCATCATTTAAAACCACACATAAAAAGGAGGATAAAAATGTCCCACATCATCCTCCACCCTAACCCACTTCCTCCCTACCCATCCTCCCCACCCCCCGAAAGGCCAGGCGGAACAGCCAAGTCTTACAACTACATCGAAAAGATGTGAGATCCAGAGTCAAACGAGCCTCCAATGGCAGGAAGTTCCACAGCCGAGAAGCAGCCACCGAGAAGGCCCTCCCCATCGTGGCCCCCCAAGAAACCTGAGGGACCTCGAGGAGAGCACACACACCCCCGATGACCACAGGGGCCGATCCAGCACCCGGGGCATGAGGCAATCCTGTAGATAGGATGGGTCAAGGCCATTTCGGGCTTTATAGGTCAGCACCAAAACCTTGAATCAAGCCCAGAAGACAACAGGCAGCCAGTGCAGAGAACAAAGCACTAGTGCAATGTGCTCACAACAACCTGTCCCCGTAAGGAGATAGGCCACAGTTTGGGTATGCTACTGGTATACCGTGCATCTACCAGTTCAGTAGCCTCCCTACAGGCTCTGGCGGAGGCCGTGTCAGAGGTGGTGTTGCAGTCCCCAAGGATGGTAGTCTTCGGGGACCTCAACATTCATGCCAACGCGGTCCTCGGTGGAGCCGAGCTTGAGTTCATGGCAGCCATGGGCCTGTCCCAGAGAGTCAATGGCCCGACATCTTGGTGGACATACCTTAGACCTCATATTTTACACTGGCCTTCAGGCGGGTGGTCTGTTAATAGGGGAGATTACAGCTGTGCCTTTGCCATGGACGGACCATTACCTCCGGCAGACCTCCCTTCTAGCACATGTCTGCCCCGGAAGGTTGCAGGACCTGTTAGGATGGTCCGCCCCCGGAGGCTGTTGGGCCCAGTGCGGTTCCTAGGTGCTCTGGGGGAGTTACCCTCTGACCTAGACGACCGTCCCATCGATGACTTTTTCAAGCTGTGGAACACCTTGTTGACGGAGGCCATAGAGCAAACAGCTCCCAGGCGTCCATTGCCCAGGCGGAGGCTCCGCAGACCTCCTTGGTTCGCCGAGGAGCTGCGGATTCTGAAGCAGGTAGGGCGATGGTTGGAGCGATGGCGACGTCGTTCTTGGGCTGAAGCCGACAGATTGCGGCATAGAGCTAGTTTACGAGCCTATGCCGTGGCTATACGGACAGCAAAGAGGGAATTCTGTGCTACCCTCATAGCATTCGCTAAATCCCGTCCAGCGGAGCTGTTCCGGGTTGTGGGGGGGCTGGTCAGTCCAGCCTCCCTCAACCCTGGAGTTGAGCCATCAACTGCCCGCTGTGACCTTTTTGTGGATTATTTTGCGGAGAAAATAGCTCCGCAAGATCTCGATGCCGCACTTAATACAGTGGAGAAGGTAGCAGTGACAGAAGCCCCGCCTTGTCCGATTTTGTGGGATCAGTTTCAGTCCGTGACACCCGCTGATGTGATGGGGGTGCTTGGGGCTGTTCGAGCCACTTCTTGTGAACTAGATCCGTGCCCGTCCTGGCTGATTAAAAACTGCCGGGAGACAATGGGGCCGTTGCTGGCTGGAGTGGTCAACGACTCCCTGCGGGAGGGCAGAGTGCCAGCCTGCCTTAAGGAGGTGGTAATATGGCCTCTGCTCAAGAAACTATCGCTTGACACTGACTCCCCTGCCAGCTATCGGTCTGTCTCTAAACCTTCCCTTTTTAGGGAAGGTTACTGAACGGGTAGTGGCTCAGCAGCTCCAAGGGCATCTTGACTGCACCGGTTATCTGGATCCCTTGCAGTCTGGCTTTCATCCGGGGCATGGCACTGAGACAGCATTGGTGGCTTTGGTCGATGATCTGCGCCGTGATAAGGGTCGGTCTATCCTTTTGGTCCTATTAGATCTGTCGGCTGCATTTGATACCGTTGACCACGAGATGTTGGTGATGTGCCTGCGGGACAGTGCGAGGGTGGGTGGGATTGTTCTCGAATGGTTCCGCTCATTCCTGACCGGGAGAACTCAGCAGGTGGTACTCTGTGATTGTTTTTCATCTCACTGAAACCTCCCGTGTGTGGTTCTGCAAGGTTCGGTTTTGTCCCCTCTCCTGTTCAACGTGTACATGCAGTCATTCGGCGAGGTGATCAGGAGGTATGGGGTGAGGTGTCAGCAGTATGCGGATGACACCCAACTGCACCTCTCATTTTCAACTGACCCAGGCCCGGCTGTCTGTTACATCTGGTGCGGCTGCTTCGGCCGTTGATTTCTGCTCCAGACCTGGCCACGATCATCAATGCTTTTATCACCTCTCGGTTAGACTACTGTAACGCGCTCTACGTGGGGTTACCTATGGTGATGGCTCGGAAGCTGCAGCTGGTGCAGAATGCAGCTGCCTGGCTCCTGGTGGGGCTGGGCCACCGAGAGCACATTACCCCAGTGCTCCGATCTCTGCACTGGCTGTCAATAGTCTTCCAGGCTTGGTTCAAAGTGTTGGTTTTGACCTATAAAGCCTTATACAGTCTGGGCCCTGCCTATTTGCGAGATCGCCTCACTCCCCGGGTTCTGGACTAGCCCCTGTGGTCATCTGGGGGCGCCCTGTTAGAGGTCCCCCGGGGGGGCCACATGGGACAGGGCGTTCTTGGTGGCCACACCACGCCTGTGGAACTCCCTCCCGGTGGGGGCCCATCTGGCCTCAGACCTCTTGAGTTTCCGTAGGAATTGTAAGACCTGGCTGTTCCGCCAGGTGTTTGGCGAGGGAGACGGGCGAGGGTGATGGGGTTTTTTTCTTGCCATTTTTATTGTTTTTATTGTTTTATATATATATTATTGTATTTTATTGTTTGATTTGTTAGCCACCCCAGGCTGCCTGGCAGGAAGGGCAGGGTATAATTTTTTTAACTAAATAAATAAATTCTGCACCAGCTGCAACCTCCGGACCGTCAACAAGGGTAGCCCCACGTAGAGTGCGTTGCAATAGTCCAGTCTAGAGGTGATGAAGGCATGGATGATGGTGGTCAGGTCAGAGTCCGAAACATACGTCCGCAGCCATCACACCAAATGCAGCTGGTGAAAGGCGCTCCTCACCACTGTCACCACCTGGAAATCCAGGCACAGCTGCGAATCGAGAAGCACTCCCAGACTACAGACCTGAGTAGCTAAAGGAGGGCAAAACCCATCAATGACAGGAGCCACCACTCCTTCAGTCCTACCCACCAACACCACCTCCGTTTTGTCAGGATTCAGCCTCAGGCAGCTCGCCCTCATCCAATCCCCCACAGTCGCCAAACACCAGGTAAGCACTGAGACTCCCGGGTCTGGGTCTGTAGAAAGAGAGAGAAAAGTTGCATATCATTGGCTTACTGATTACAACGGACACCGAACCCTCTCACAACCTCGCCCAAAGGCTACATGTACACGCTGAACAGGAGAGGGGACAGAATAGAACCCTGCAGGACCCCACACGTGAGGTTCCGGGGAGATGATGAACACTTCCCAAAAACTACCTGCTGAGTTCTCCCGACCAGGAAAGAGCGGAACCATTCAAGAACAATTCTGCTCAGGTCCCACAGATAAGCCACCAACATCTCATGGTAAACGGTATCAAATGCTGACGATAGATCTAATACCCGATGTCTGGTAGCTGTAGGAGACTGGATAAGAGCGAGCTGACTGAAGTTGAATCCCGACAAGACAGAGGTGACGGCAGTGGGTAAGGTAGTAGATGTGGTGGCTCCCATTGTTGACAGGATTCGTCCTCCACTGGTTCCTCAGGTTCGCAGTCTAGGCATGCTCTTTGACCAGCAGCTCTGCTTGAATCTCCAGGTGGGGGCTGTGGCAAGGGTGCAACGGCTTCAGTCGCATGCTTCGGATAGTGACTCGGCCACTATCGTCCATGCATTCATTGGGAGCACCCTTCTCGAGGTCCCCCATGTGGCCTGGGGGGCCACTATGGAGAGAGAGTTCTCAGTGGCCGCACCTAGGCTGTAGAACTCCCTCCCAGAGGAGGCTGAGTTGGCCCCAGACCTCCCTTCTTTCTGCCATGTGTGTAAGACCTGGTTGTTCCACCTGGCTTTTGGCAAGGGAGATGGGGTGTAGGGTGGGATGGGGGGTTGGGAGGGGAGGTGGGTTTTTCTGGTTTTGTTGCCTTCTCTTTTAATATACCATTTTTGATTTTGTGTGTTATACATTTTTATGCTGTAATCTGCCCCAGGCTGCCTGGAGAAGGAGGGGCGGGGTAGAAAATTGTTTGTATTACACAAGACAGACATTTATTCAAATTTTTACCCCACTCTTCCCATTAAGGTTCAGGACGACTTACACTATATAAAATCATCTGGTTTTATATGGTGGCAGTGTGGTTTTGATTTCATCAAAGTCAGCATTTTATATGGTATAAGTGGTGTTTCAACACCACACTGTCAGAGTAAAAGCAGGAAGCCCAGCCTGAACTGACTTCTAAAAAGTTTTGTAAAGTTGACCAGGATTCCCTTCCCCTCATCAATTTCACTCTAAAGATTGTGTAGTATGGTGAAATTGGCCAGAGGAACGCTGTTAATCAGGAAAAACTTTCTAGACTCATGTCGTGGCTAGAAAGTTAAAGGTAGAACCTCACTCCATTATAAATGGCAGAATGTAAAGCCTTTATATTTCAGAAACCACTTGGGCTGAAGTTCTGAAAATTTAACCATATGGTATAAACCGCTAGACCTTCGTACATGCAAACTTTTAACAAGATCGAGCAAGAAAATCAAAAGTTATAACAATGCACACATTAATTGCTGGTGGTCAAAATGCACTGCTTCTCGAGGATTTGTTCTGACTGATATCTCCCTTCCCCTTTTGAGTTCAGTCCCAAGACTTCACAGCTTTGTAGCGCAAGATGCTAAAGTGCTGTTGAAGTCAGATGATCAGTGCAGCCAATAAAGAATGATTAAAGATGAAAATTTTAGTTCTGCCAGGCTAGCACATGCGTGTGGCGAAGCTGCCACATTGACAAAAAACAACATGAATAGAATCACATGACCTGCTCCGGGAGCCAAGTTGCGAGACTTCTGACAGCCAGCGACCCCAACTTGCTCGCAATACTTCTGAGGAGCTGGGGAGCTGTGCATTCCCCTAATGGAAGTAACCCCTGTTCCCCCATGCCCACTAGCCTTCCAACCCTGTTGCAGGGAAGGGGAGCCCCCGCAACAATAGTCCTATCCCCATCCAGCTCCGCAGCCCCAGCAAGAAGCATCTCGCGACTTGGGAAAGCTAGTCCTACTGAAAGTTATGGCACACTTCTTGCAGCAGGCTAGGAAGCTGGATGGAGACAGAACTATTCTTTTGGGGGGCTCCCCTTTCTCCACGCCTGCTAGCTGCCAACCCCACTGTGGGAACAGGGATGTGTTGCATTAGGATCCTGCGCCACTGATCCCAATTCCCTGTTGCTCAGAGCAGGGAGGAATTTAGACAGTGGCTGGCCACCGGACTCTTCTTTTCCCCGGAGCCCCTGGCAGGCTTGTCAGCATCTTGGGGGGAGGGGCGGGAGAGAAGAGAAACTACTGCCACTCCCCCGGCCCTCTCCTCCCTCGCTGGCCTGATGCTGCAAAAAGCTCTGCTGCCACTGCCAGCAACACTAGGGCCACCGCCATGTTTTCTGTCTGGGCATGCTGGGACTCCATTTCGCAGCATGCCCACTCAGTGATAGAAAGAAGGCAGTAGCCCTTGCGTGCACTTGCGTGGAGGAGAATGGCCTTTTTTTAAAAAGCTTCACCTCTGAAGTTGTAAATAGCAGCTGCGGCGACAGCATTGTTGGTGATGGAGGCAGCAACAACAGTAATTTATCCTGGGAAAAGGGGGGAGAAGTGTGTGTGTGAGTGTGTGAGAGAGAGGAGTGGAAGGGAGTGTGTGAGAGACAGAATGAGTGGGGGGGGGGGAAGGCAGTGTGTGTTTGTATGGGGTGTGTGAGAATGAATGAGTGTGCAGGGGAGGGGAGTGTGTGTGTGTGTGAGAGAGGTGTTATTTTTATGAGTTATGAGCCATGCACGTCTGTGAAAGAATGAGACGTGTGTGAGAGAGAGAGAGAGACAGACAGCGAGTGCAGGGGAGAAGGGAGCGAGTGAGTGTGTCTGTATGGTGAGAATGAATGTGTGCGTAGGGGAGGGAAGGGGAAGGGAGTGTGCGTGCATGCGAGAGAGAAAATGAGTGTGTGGGAGGGAGGGGGAAAGGAGTGTGCATTTGTGTGTGTAAGAGTGAGTGATGTGTGTTTGCTACACATGTCTAAAAGAATGAGAGTGGCGTATGTGAGAGAAACTGAGTTAGGGGGAGAAGGGTGTGTGTGTGGTGGGAGGGAGGAGGAAAGGAGTGAGTGTGTTTGTGTGTGTAAGAGAACGAGAGAGGGGTGTGCGCGCCATGCATGTATGTGATATAAGTGGTGTGTATGACAGAGAATGGGCATTTTCACACAAGACACCCTCCACCCACCCGCTATACATCTTACATGGCACTCATAGGGCAATACTGTAGCGCTGCAAGATGTATAGTGGGTGGAGAATCTGTCTCTTATACACATCTAGATGTGTATAAGAGACAGGTGCAACAACTGTCCCTCTCTCCTTCCTGTGCCCCCCACCTCTCCTCTCAAGACACTACAGAACTGTGAGTAGCGGTGTGCAGGACCCTGTTTAACCGGGGTCAGAAGGCACTAGCCATGGGGTAGTACACAAAGATCACAGAGCGGGTAGTTTAGCTCCTCCTTGGCCAGCATGCTTGGACATGATCAGTTGGGTGCTGCCCTCTCGGAGCCCCAGGGTATCTGGCACGAAAGGGTATCACAGCAACATCCCATCCTCTTGTTGCCTGCCACTTGCCTGGCATGATGATTTTTATTCTCTCTAGGAGAGAACCACAGCTTCTTTCGTGGAACACAAGGAACTCAGGGGTCTTAAGCGTCTGCATACAAGGACAGAAATTCTGCATACTGGCTGAGCTTTTTTGCCGATCTGGTCCTCCTCATCCTGGCTATATTCTAACTCTCTTGTTTCTGGACCCTGCCCATCCTGAACTTCTGGTTAGCAGGATTGCTGTGTGCTGTCCTGCACCTGCTGTGTTCCAATCTCATTGCAATCCAACTCCGTTCCGGCAGCCTGAGAAGCCTGCCTACACCAATCACTACATAACGATGATGAATGAGAAATTAATCTCTTCTTTAATGGCAGTAATGAGCAAGAATCAGCTGGGATGAGGCGAGGCCAGTTTGGAAACCAACATTAACTATTCTCACCACAGTTACATTCACTCTTACTTTTGGTACATAACTTTCTCCCCATTTCTTTATTTGCCAGACCACAGCTGGAGAAGCTTCCATGTAAATTTCTCCAGCAGCTACCTCCAAGGCTCATGGCTACTTTGGTTCAAGTGTTCTCTTGTTTCAGGCTTCCAGTAGCTCTGCTGACCTACTACAATGTAGCCATCTGCCTGGATACTTTCTACTTCTAAACCCTGCTGGGTTGCTTTGTCCTTGCTAATATCACCTGCAGCTTCAGCATACATGCCACAGCCAACTAACAGCCCTCCCTTAGACCTCAAATCTTTCTGCTAAGCGGCGAGGGGAAGGCAGAGAAGTAAGTGTGAAGTCTGGGAGGATTTCTGATGGCTAGTTAAGAGCCAGAACTAGGACATTCTTACTTTACTTCATAAGAACGGAAACTCAGGCTGATGTGTGTTGTTGTCCAGACTAATAGGAAGAGAAGAGAAGATCTCCTAAATGACCTTGGAAATACGTTTTGCAAGATATTAGCGAAGGGGACATGTACACTGTAGAGATTATGGGCAGACGTAACTTTCTCATGTGATCATTTCATTTTACTGAAATGTAAACATTGTTATGACATCACAAATCAAGATTTTCCAAACAAAAAAGTACAGTTTAAAAAAACGTTAAAGCTAGGTCCATTTCCAAAACAAAAAACTTCCTTCAAATATTCCACAAAAAACATTTCCCCCCCAACTTAAACTCCAAAAACCACGCAAATTATTTTCATATACAATTCAAAAGAACAATTAAACTACAACAAAAACTACACGCCAAAAAGCATGGAAATTATTTACACTCGCTTATCTATATTGCGTAACATGACATCACTATTAATACAGCGTATCTACTTTCTTTATTACTAAAACTAATGATTCTTGCTATTTACCAGTAACTGAACTAAGACATTCTTACTTTATGTGTACTTAAGTTTACACACAATTGCATTCTTTACCGGTACTTAATTGTTCATTAACTTCAAAGTTAACCACCTTTCATTTCACAAGTTCTTATATTATGTACATGTCAAACATATTATTAACACTTTCCTACAATGTTTTTTCACAACGCCTTAACTCCGTCCTTTACATGTGTAGACATTGCATAGTTTATATAATGCAATTCGTACAATGTATGTGTATAAAACTGTATACAGTGAAATCCCTTTGAAAATGAAATTCTGCGGCACAAGGACAGAGTTAAGGCATTGTGGAAACATTGTTGTAGGCGGGTGTTAATATGTTTATGATGTGTACATAAAGTTAACTGCTAATCCTTGAGAAAGAGCTGCAGTAAAACCCAGTGAGATCAGAATGCAACTATAAAAAGCATTTGTATGTTTGACATACCAGCCCCAAAAGGAGGAAAGCATTTGAAACAAGTGTGTTAAGATAGGTCAAGACACACAGGGAGACCCAACCCTACCACAGATAGATTGCTGTTGAAAGTGATCTTCCAAAACACATTGTTTAATTTCACTTATTTAAAAAGCTGCTGTACTTTTAAAATTTATTTATATTTTTTATATTTATATATTTTTAAAGCTTTATACCGCGCCCCTCCTCAACAGCAGCTCAGGGCAGCTTACAATCTAAAATACATATTAAAATACAAATATAAAAACTCTTACAGGGGGAGACGCACGCACACAAAAAAAACCCTCTCTCTCTATCCCTCACCCTCCCCATCAGCTTGATGGAACAGCCAGGTCTTACAAAGTCGCCTAAAAGAGAAGAGGTCCAGCCAGGTCGAAGTCCAAGACATATGGCCGAAGGCTCCGCACCAGATGTAATTGACGGAATGCACTCCTCACCACAGCCCCCGCCTGAACATCCAGGCAGAGCTGGGAATTGAGGAGCACTCCCAGACGCCGAACCTGGGGAACCAATGGGGGGTGAACCCCATCAATGACAGGGGATGCTACACCCGATGCCTTCCCCACTAGCATCACCTCCGTCTTATCAGGATTCAGCTTCAGTCAGCTCACCCTCATCCAGTCCCCCACAGCCGCCAGACACGAGGTAAGCACTGAGACTGCCGGGTCTGGGTCAGATGTAAAAGAAAGGTAAAGTTGGGCGTCATCAGCATATTGATGACACCTAACATTAAAATGGCTCACGACCTCGCCCAGCAGCTGCATCTATACATTGAACAGGAGAGGGGACAAGATGGAACTCTGTGGTACTCTACACAAGAGGTTCCAGGGTGATGAAAAATAACCCCCAAGCACCACCCACTGGGTTCTTCTGGCCAGGTAATAGCAGAACCATTCAAGGACAATCCTGCCCGGCACAGTCCAACAGGCAAGTCACCAACATCTTGTGGTCAATGGTATCAAAAGCAGCCAACAGATCTAACAGAATGAACAGGGTCAAATGACCCTGGTTCAATACACACCAAAGGTCGTCGACCAAAGCCACAAGCGCAGTCTCAGTGCCATAACCTGGGCGAAAGTCGGACTGCGAGGGATCCAGATACCCGATGCGGTCAAGATGACCCTATATGCTGAGCCACTGTTAGAGACAGGCTGATAGCTGGTGAGGGAGTCAATGTCAAGCAATGTTTTTTTGAGCAGAGGCCACATCACTGCCTCTTTGAGGCAGCCTGGCACTCTGTCCTCCCGCAGGGAGGCACTGACCACCCCCCACCAGCAATAGCCCCATCTCCCGGCTGGCCTTGACCAGCCAGGACGGGCACAGGTCAAGTTCACAAGAGGTACCATCATCAGCAAGGTTTTATTTATTTAGCCATAGGCCATTATAAACATGAACATAAATAAAACAAAACTAAACCATAAATCAGCCAAAATAATAAATCAAACCTAATAGAAAAGCAACATACAATGCAAAATTCATAAAATTCATGCAACCTATCCAACCAGGCAGGAGTTAAAAGCAAAATCCACATAATCTTTGTAAATCACAATCTTAATAGTCCTAGGCTGGAACATAAGTCCTATAACATAAATGGAACAAATACCACATTAATGGGACTTCTTATACATTAAGACCCAAAATAAAAATTTTGCAGTATTAACTGAAATGCTCGGGTCATTATCCCTTAAGAGGTATATCACCTTCCATTCCACTGACTGGTTGATACCACCCACAAGAGGAACGATGTACAATTGTCTCCAGCGATCATATATAGGGCAGACAAAAAATATATGAGCCAGATTTTCAATATTTGCCTTTCCCATAGCATCTTTACAACCATATTTACAGATCCTCTCAGTAGGAGTTCCCTTCCATCTTCCCTCAGTAAATGCCAAGGGAAAAGTATTGAATCTGGCAAGTGTAAAAGCCACCCTGAATCTGGACATTCCCAAATCTGCCAAATAGGAGGCCCCCTTTGTGATTATAAATTGAGTATAAATCTGTGAAACTCTTTGGGTCATAATCGATTCATGGGCATACTGCATTTCAAGGTCTCTTACCCGAGTCTTGACCTCAAGCCAAGCTCTACAAAAGGGTCAGGCCAAAATATAGGCTGTTGAGAATCCCAACAATTTCAGGATGTCATTTACCCTAACTTGCCAGTTACCTCTTACAATAGGCGCTATACAACGGGCCAGGGAATCTGACTCCAGATGCAACTTTAGCCAAAATTTCAGAATTGCTAACTTGGCCAACTCTTAAGATTCTTGTCGCTCCCACTTCAGCTCTAAGCAAAGCTGCTGGAGTACCCTTTGGGACATGAAGGATTGCACAGAGCATTCTGTTCTGTTCCACCTCGAGATCATCCAGAAAATCTGGACCCCCGACTTGCACCCCATACAAAAACTGGGGAATCAGTTTAGCTTTTATTAACCACAAAGCAGGCCTGAATAGTCTGCCTCCTTCTGTCCCGTAAAAACCCAATATGCCACGCCCAGTTGCTCTTACTGTTGCACCATGATGGTACAGTGGAGATTATTACACCTAGATATTTATATTGCTTAACCTGCTCTATTTCATTTCCCACCATGTGCTATTTATGTTGTTTCTGACTTCTGCTAACAACCAACACCTTCGTCTTCGTGTAGTTTATTTGCAGGAGCTCATTTTTACAGTAAACACAAAAGGCCGACATGAGTCTTCTTAAGCCTACCTGAGAGCAGGCAATCAGAGCCATATCGTCCTCATACAAAAAGGCAGACAATGTCCAGTCACCCAGAATCACCGGGTGATGAGCCGAGTTCACCAAAGTGTCCTTCATGTTTATATATATATTAAATAGGGCTGGGGCCAAATACAACCTTGCCTGATGCCTCTTACGGCCTCTATGGGGAGTTCACAAGAGGTGGCTCTACTAGCCCCAAGAACATCCTCCGCATCAGTGGGCGACACCCCCTGAAACTGATCCCATGAAACTGGACAAGGTGGGGCATTCATTACTTCTGATTATTATGGAGTAATGAGTGGCTCAACCATCATAGAAGAGAAGTTGTGCTTAGAAGCAGTCACTTTTTTTTTTCCCAAGAAAAGAGTGTATCCATATCAGTTTCAATACTGTACTTTACAAAACAAGTTTCCTGAGAATTCATAAGCATACATATTTTATAAGTTAACTTCAAAATTGGTTAAATTTGAAACACTTGTTTCAAATGCTTTCCTCCTTTTGGGGCTGGTATGTCAAACATACAAATGCTTTTCCTTGAGAAACTTAGCACTAAGACCATTTCTCTATTTGATGAATACTAACCTCAAATTCTGCATGTAGTTTACTCATTTAAATCTCATTCAGGGGCTACCCCAGAAGAAGTTAGGTTGTCATTAAACCACGTTACTAATAGCCAGCACATATAATTGTTATCAACAGACTAAACTGGGCAAGGTCAATACTTCAGTAGATACTACTTGACAAAAGCTAAGAGGAGGCAATTTTTGAAATACTCCTTTTTGGGGCCTTTCAGTTAGAATTTCAACCCCGAAACAAGTCAAACTAAAAATGGAAATGGGCAGCTTAGCTTGATCATAAGAATCAAAACATGAGATTAACAAGGGTGGCTTTATTGATCCAATAATTTTGAAAATACAAGTCTTGATTTTTTTTAAGAAACAAATCGGCAATACTGCTTCTATTGCTTTTATATTGCCTCCTATTCCTGAAAAATCTCAGCATCTCATACACTAAAAGCTGCAGCACAAAGGGAGACTGGCAAACAAACTCTCTTGAGAAACCGAGTTTAAGTTTGCGTTACTGATTTAGCCTCAGGTTGACTAGTTTAAACTGATTCAGCCCACCTTGTAAAAAGCCTCTACCAAAGAGTGTCACAGGCCATTACTGCAGTTTCTCTGGGATTCAGGAGTAGGGATTCAAAACAAAGTCTTGAAATATGGATGTGACATTTCAGTAGAAGTACCTAACAGTTCTATGAACTTTTGAAAATCTTCTACTTCAAGTGAAATTTTCAATTCGTGCACATTCACGTAAAATAAGGCTTATCCAGGAGTAATCAGCCCCCAGGTAAACCTACCCTCAGATAGTTTACCCAGGTGTACAGCCATTTCACATGACTTCTACCTGGAGTTAGTTGAACCCTGATCTGGGTTACTCGGTAAGAGCAGTTAATATTACTATATGGTTAAGTTTTATCTCTAGGTAAGTTACCCATATACTACTGACGGGGAGAGCAGTAGCACAGATGGATTAGTTCATGGTAAGTTTATCCCAGGAAAAAGTTATCCCACACTAATGTTCAAGTGGCTGCTCTTGTCCCATAACAAAGCAGAGATTAGTCAATGCTCAGGTAGAAGTGCCCACAAAAAACCTTTACACCCAGATAATCTACCAGGGTGTTGTGTATCCACTTTGGAAAATCTCTTCTCATGAGGACAGCCATTGGCTTTAGATCAATAGAGCCAAAATGCAAACTCTAAATATTTGCCACCTTCTTCATCAGTTATCACAGAAGCCATCCCAAACTTCTTCACCCCATGGGCTTGAATATGGTTGTCAACCTTTATTATCTCTCTCAAAAGAAGCATTCGTACTATGGCCCTTTTTATAACGGGCTGTGGTGCAGATGGGTACGCACACCAGTGCAGGGGTGGCAGCAGTACACGGGTGCACACCCATCTCCACACACGGAGTGATCGCCATTCTGGCCAATTGCTCCGTGGGTGGGCTAATGGTGTAGATGGGTGTACCGTGGGAGCACACACGCATCCTCACCCACTTGCCACTGCAGTCACATGGGCGATGCCCATTCATGCCCAAGTAGCAGATCTGCGTGGGCATGAGTTGGCCCATCTCGTGTAAAAAGGGCCTACATCTAAGCCTTGCTGGTTACTTCTGTACAACACCTAAGATCCAGTCTTCCCCTTTTGCCAACACAGCTAAGATTTTCCAGATTATCTTATCTTGATTCCCATAAGATTAATTCCTGCAATAGCCAATGCATACATATTTCACACCTTCAGGCATTTAGCCCACCTCTGACCATCAACAATACCTTCCTTTATCATTAATTAGCTTAATTATCCTTTCAGTGGGTGTTTACAAATGTGACACTGGCCCAGTCATCACAGCGGTACATTTGTTCCGGGCCCACCAAATTTGGGCCCAGTACAATCTCCAGTCGGGGTAGCAGCTGGGCTGGAAATGTGGGCCCAGAACCAAGCAGACTCACTGTCCTGGCCCAGCAGCCACCCAACCAGGCAGGAACATCTGTTCCTGGCCCTGTCCTGGCCCAGGGTCAACATGGCAGCCAGCAATGGCTGTGTGTTATTGGCAGGGGGATGAGGCACTGGCCGCAGAGCAGGGGTGATGCCAGCCAACTGCACAGTAGTTCCTGGCCCCACTGCCCAGGCGGGATGACGGCAGGGTCATCACGTATGCAAGTACCCAGTAAGTGTTGAATTCACTTTATGCATGGGAGGAGTGCCCCCATAAAAATCCAAAAGTAAGTCAGCTTTCTCCTTCAAACCCCTTCTTAAAACTCATGTTATAAGGCCTACGACACACAAAGCAGTAAATTAAGCGGCCAGTTTTCTGAAATATGCTACTTGGTAAACAAACCATAAGTAAATTTACTGTTAATTTGTACACCTCCTGTGTGTGTGTTACATCCATCTATTCATTGTCTGTTTATATAATTAAATGATAACCTTTGGGATAGGGACTGTCAACACCTGTGCAAACAAACAAAATACAAAGGCAATGTGGTCCCTACCCACACAATGTCTACATATTATTGTAAAACATAAGAAACTAGTTGTGAATCAGTTATGGTTACTGCCATATAAAGTATCTGATGTGAATCCACAAAAACAAGGAAATTAAGCCACTCCACAACTTTTTCTCCTTCATCCACACTCACCGTAACAATATTACAGCTATACAAATCCATGGTACATCCATAACTTGAATATTGCACGTAGTTCTGGTCACCCAACTTCAAAAAGGATACAGCAGAACTGAAAAAGGCAGAAGCTTTGTGTGCATGTGTGTGTGCAGAAGGTAAGTTTGATTGGGCAGAGTTAACTATATGTGGTCTGGTGTACAGTAAGAACTACGAGTCAGACCAACAGTCCATTCAGCACAACATCCTGTCAACCAAGAGTGGCCAATACCAAATGCTTCGGAGGAAGGGCAGATAACAGCAACACAGGCAATTTGGGGTATGAAATGGTTTCTATTCTAGGAGAGGCTCAAAAAATTAGGACTCTTAAATTGAGAAGAGTGAGAAAGGGTACAATAGAAGTCAAAGTCATCAATGATGCATAAAAAGTATGATTGACACCTTCTCATAATAATAGAACATAGGGGGATACCTGTTGAAATTAAGAGGCAGCATATTTAAGAGAAACAAAAGGGAGTACTTTTTCAAAAGAATAAAATAAAATGCACAATTAGCTTGTAGAACCCAATGTGATGGGATGGTGAGAGGTCAATAGTAATAACTTGGTTTTTAAAAAAGTGTTGGATAAGTTCATGGAAAATGGGACCATCAACGGCTATTAGCCAATGTAAAGGGGATGAACACCCTGAAAGTTGGAAGTGAGCAATGGGGATGGATTACTCCATTTATGCCCTGTTTAAGTGCAGTTCCTCTGACGCATTTGGTGTTGGCTACTTTTAAACAGGACTTTGAGCTGGTTTGACTACTGGTCTGACTCAGTATGGTTTTTTTACCGTACATCAGACCACGTATAGCTATGTTCCCTCTGCCCCATCAATCCTACTTTACACACAGAGTGTCTCTAAGTTACGTCCTTTTTGAAATGAGGCACTACAACCACACACAATATTCAAGCTGTGGGCATGTCATGGATGTGTGTAGTGGCATTATGATATTCTCCATTTTATTTTTTAACTCCTTCCCAACAGCAGCTAACATTGTTTAGCTTTTTGACCACTGCCGCACGTTGAGCTGAACTATCCACAATGATTCCAGGATCCTTTTCTGTACAACAGTACTCAATTCAGAACCCAACTTTGGGTGTTTTACATGAGAACGGCAGGTGCAGAACATCCATGCACAGGAAGCGCGTGGGGAACACTTCATACAGGTGGCTCCCCACATGGCTGCTGAATTCACACCGACCACCCAATCCCTGCACAGGACACTCCCGATTTTTCAGGAGTGCTCCATGTGGAGACGAGTGCTTGGATAATGGGAGCACGTTTACCCATGCACCAACTTCAAACAAGCGGTTTGCCACATGGACAGTGGGGGGCCATGCGCAGAGTCTTCTCATTTCAAGGACACCCTTATGTATGTTGGATTATTTTGTATTACTTATTAACCATCATGTTTATTAATACATCTAATAATTCTACTCTTTCCAATGGCCTTTACCAATTTGTCTCGCACAGTTGTCAGGCTCACTGGTTCGTAGCATTCAGTGCACACACCAATAGGGGTCTGTAAATAAATGAACTTGTAAAATCTAAATGATGACAAATATTAAGAATTTATGGAAAATAATAAAGAATATCATGCATGTCTTCAGAATAAAACGCATAATCATGTGTATCTACATAATGCCTCAAGCAATAGGGTGGGGGGCAGCGATCACACCCCAAGGGGAGGAGAGGGTCCCAGCCCCACATTCACCACCATGCTGGGCTCAGCTCAACCTTCAGGGTTCGGTTGCTGGGTGAGCTGCCAGCATCAGGCTCATGTCCCGAACCGGGAGCCCTGCCATCTGTCCGTGTCTGAGTGCCTGCTGCTCCCTGCTCTACGTGCATGCAACATGAGCCTCTCTGAGTACTTCCCCCCAAACCTAGTCAAGCCTTCTTGCCCTGGGTAAAGGCTCAGACCCAAGGCTTTTAGGAGACTGTTAGCAACAATCCCTCTTTGCGCATACTATTCGTGCTTCTCTGACCCAGAAGCAGCATCCAAGCTGTTCCAGGCACCTCCTTTCTTCCCAACTCTTGCTGCTCTTTTTCTGAGCCAAACTTTATTTGTGTTTTTATTTCTCAAAACTTAATTTGCGTTACTACCCTGCCTCCCAGAGTCAGGGTTTTCAGTTTCACCAGAAGGCAGCGCAGAGTGGCTGGGCTGGGCAAGCACAAGGAAGCCAAAAGTGTTTGTTTAGACTTTGCTGGATTAACAATTAGAGGCACCTGCTGGAGCCTGGAGCCCAACTGAGGGAGTTTCAAACATTTCACTGTCTAGCAAGCTACACAGAGGAGGAATTAAACAACACTGCATTTTAAGTAGAACAAGCTCACCATGGAGCACAGAGGGGAGCGGAAAACCAATATCAGATCACTGGAAATGTCGAATTGTATGTTGCAACCAGCCTTCAGCCAGACTCCCCAAAACACTACCCCCTTTCCAGCGCAACCTGCTGCCCAGTAGGCAAAGCTCCTTCTCTCTGCAGCAGGTGGAGTGGAAGTTCCATTTAACAGTCAAACACTCCATGGAAGCTAGCTCAGCCATTTCTTCCTCCGTTACCGTGAGCTGCCTCGGGTCACAGCTCACTCTGCGCAGGACAATGCAGCGAGAGCAGTGGGGCACCAGAGAGCAAGTTCCCAACATGCCTAGGTGCTACTTCTTGATGGACTGCTCTGGCTATATGCATGTGAATTTGAGAGTCACAACGCACTGAAACTAGGAAGATATCGGAGAGCAAAAATTGTCAGACTCCCTGAAAACATGAACCAATTAACTTGAAGTTGTTACAACTTAGATTAGCTTAGTCGATCGGCTTCAAATTCAGTGTGTACCAACCTACCCCTCAAGAAGAACATGCACTGAAATACTCAGAAAGCTCAACCCATTTGTAAAAGCATTTTTTAAAGTTTCAGTGTTCATAACAACAGGAAGTGATCCTGAATTGGTAGGGGCAGGATAGTTTTTAGCACAATGGGGCCTCATTGTCATCAGCTGGAATGTACGCACTACTGTGGTAAAGAAATTATTCCTGTCCCACCAGTTTGTATCCTCTTATAGCTAAAAGAGCAATAGAAATTTAGGGATCAATGGTCTTCAACAACTGACACTATATAAAGAACACATTCTTAGAAGCACTTTTAATCTCTAGCAAATGATTTAATTTTAACAGGATTTATGAGCTATCTAGAATAGTGTTGGGGCAAGAACCAGCTGTCACCAGCCTCTTATACAAATCTTTCAGAATATATTATGAAGAACCAGTCTTTCTAAAATCCACACAGAATATACCATATACACCTGCTACATTGTAACATCTCTTAAGTCTTCCAAATGCATTTCTAGTCTTAAACTGGTTTATCTGGAGAATGTCTTCCATCTATTTACATACATACATTTACTTTCACTGAAGTCAATAGCTACATTCCCATGAGCTTCAACTGAGTTACAATAGTACCATCAGGCCCCAATACCGGCAAAACTCATATGCAAGCTCAGGTTTACTATGGTGAGTAGTCACTCTGAAATGGTTTATCAATTTAACTAGGCATAGTACTAAAATACATTCAGGAGCATTTAAAAGCTGGAATCTTACTTCTGTTAAGAATTTGTGCAGAATTCTTAATAGAATTCATCTTAACTTCACCGTTTCACAATTGGCACAAGTCACTAATGACTACATTTTATCAACTGTCACTCACTCAAACCACTTTGCTTCCCTCTCAGACAATTTACTATCATTAGATTGCTAATGAAGACTGATTTTATATATAACAAAACCAACCAACCAAACTACCGTCACTGGCACCTTTGTTGCTCTTTACTTTATAGCAAGGCCACAAAATATGAACTAACCACCACTCTCACATGTACATCAACATTTTTGTTCCTATTTTAGCGGATAGGGAAAATAAAGCTTTAAGTTGTTTATTAATATCAGAACAAAATCCTCAACCTCATTTACCCTAACTAAAATTTAGAACAAGAGACTACTGTAATTTTTTTGTAAAAAGGTTAGATTTTGGCATCTCTCTCATTCAACAGAGAATTATTCTCCAAGTTTACGCTATGCTACATTTGACAAAGTTTAGCGTACATATATTAAAGTAATCACTACTGGTCCAATGAAAGATCTCTTCTGAACTACTTTACCCCTATATTTGACCACTGTGCATGACCTCCAGCCCTATAAGGATAAAAAATAATCTGAATGCTGAGGAGGGAATCATAGAAATAAGGCTATGGTTTTTCTAGTTTTGATACTGCTCTTTCATAAGCTACTCTGAGTTAAGCATAAGGAAAAGATGAAAGTTTATTGCTGGGGGGGGAGGGGGACATGCTTAGAGAGACAAGCGTTAGAGGTAATAGGTCAGAGTAGAAAATTGACTCCGAACACCAGATCCTATTCACAGCTGTGCAATAAACTTGTTCTGTCACCTTAACCAGGTTCAAAAACCATCTGTGCCTCCGTTTATTCATAAAGTAGGCATACTACTTACCTCTTATGTATTTGTGTTGGCAGCCTTACAGAGCCCTGGATGGGAAAGGTGTTACTAGAGTGCACAGTAATATCAGTAGAAGTAAATACCCATGCAAAAAGGAACCCTTCTTATCCTTTTCTTAATACTTACCATCTCCCCCATGCTCAGCTGCTCCCGAACCTCTCATTCTCAGGTAAGTGAGTCCCAGTATCAGAAAGAACAAGCACGCAGCAGTTAAGAGGAACATGGACAGGTAATGAGCACTGAAACCTCCTGTGGTGGATACCTCTTCTCTCTTGAACTGCTGAAGGAGTTCCTCCTCAGGCTCAGAAAGATTCTGCTTGTAAGTGTTTTTGAGATAGGTGTGATTAGAGCCTGTGTGGTTGGAGTGATTGATTCTAGTGAGGGAGGAGGCGGTGGCACCTGGGATGAGACTGTTAGTAGCAGAATAGATCCGGGATTCAATACTGTAGTCACCAAGGCTGCCACTTGGAATATGATTGTTGGCCTCTTTCCTGCTAGTACCCAAAGGATCAGTCATTTTGGTACTGTCCATGTCGGAGATCTGTATCGGAGGAGCTTTCTTGGAAGAGCTGCCACGGTATCGAGGGATGGGAGAACTACAGTCCAGATTTTCATATCCTTCCCTCCTCCCCACCTCTGCCGCCGCCTCCACCTGATTTCTGCCCCTGTCTAGACTCCCAGCAGCAACCACATCCGCCGCCCTGTCATTCATTGCGATTACACCAGCACCATCTCCTTCTCCAGCCCTTTGCTGGCCCGCCTCCATCATGCCATCGCCGGCTGCAGCACATTTACTAGCCATGAACGGAGCAGGAGATTTACTGAGGCTTCGTTTAGCCCGGTGCTGACGGGCTGGAGGCTCCTCCTTCAATACCTGCTGCTTGGCCCTCGCCCCAGCCTCCATCTCCTCCTCGGAGTCCGAGTATTTCTCCCTCCCGTAGGCCAGCAGCCTGTTACCGTTCATTGTCCGGGTTTTCCACCGCTCCTGTTGCGGCTCCTCCTCGTCCTCCTCCTCACCATCACCGGGCTCTCTCCCGCCCTGAGTCTGAGCCCCTGCCGTGGCCGTCGGTCTCCTGGCCGCCGCCCCCCACCAGGCATTGGGCTTCCTCCTGGCCGCCTCCGGGAGAGAGCTGTTAGTCACGCCGCCGGCTCCGTGGGGGGCTGCAGGCCTCAGGCCGCGAAAAGGGACTGAAACTCGTTCCCTCCTGCTGCCTCCGCCAGCGCCGGCCTGGCTCCGGGGACTGGCCTCCACATCCGACTCGTCCGAGCTGAAGCCCAGCAGCACTTTGCCGCCGGCGGCCCCGGAGGGGAAAGCTGCGCGGCCCCGGTTGCCTCCACCGCCACCGGCCGCTCCCGCCAAACAAGGTATATCGGCGCTGGCCAGCCGGGCCCCCATCCCCGCCAGAGTCGCTCTCCCCGCGCCTCCGCCTGTCCCCGGCGCTGCCCCAGCGGCCCCCGTATTATTGTTGTTGCTGTTCCGGGTCTTGCTGGCGCCGCTGCGGGCTCCGGCCCGCTCCTCCTCCCGCAGTTTCTTCAGCTTCTTCAGGTAGACTGGCCGCGTGCTCTCCGTGACCGGCCCCGGCGAGAAGCCAAAGCGCCTCAGCTCTGAGAAAAGCTCCTCGTCCGTGAGCTGCACGACCACCGCCATTTTCCTCTCCAGCGCCGCCGCCGCCGCGGCGTTTCCTACCCACGCGCCGCACCGCGCCGCTCTCGCCGCCGCCGGAACTGACGTGTGCGCACTAGACTGTGACCGAGACCCGTCTGTCAGCCGGGGAGCGCCGCCAGCTAGCGAGGCCACAGAATAGGCAGGCGGGGGAGGAAGTGGGCATTCCTTGCATGTAGGGCCCCTACAAAGCACCCTATAGCGGGTGGGCTAACTGGTCCCGGACCCTGCGTGGATCTCGCTCTGCACAGATACGAGTCTCGACTTGTCTTCAAGGCATACGCTGCTTCTGCAGGAGGGGGCGGGGTATAAATTGCTAAAATTAATGAAAAGTCAATGGCTCGGGTACCATTGATTTTGATGGTGAAAGATTCCGTCTTGTCTCTGTTGGTTAGCAGCAGACCCTCCCACTTCCCACCCTGTGAAAATGCTGTATAGTTTAAAAGGAAGCAATTTTTTATGCTAAACTGTGGTTTTGAATAATATTGGGAATACAGTTGTTATTTCATACTTCCCAACAGTCCCTACCTACTTAGGTTGGACAAGCGCTATGTGGTGAATCTCACTGTTTCTTTTTCCGTCTCCAGTTCTAACTCCTGACTTGCCTGATGGATGCTGCAAGGTCCGAAAACTTGCATATCTCCACCAGCTGTAGTTGGTCGATAAAAGATACCTATACTACTGTGCCTCGATTGCCTCCTTTTAAGGATTGAGTTTGGTCTGTTGGTCCTAAATGAGAGAGAGACAAAGTGGTTTGAATTATATCTTTTATTGGACCAACTGTTGGTGGTAGTGGAAAAAAGCAAGCTTTCAGCCCCCACAGCACAGGGTTCTTCCTCAGGCATGTAGAATAACTAGTAGAAATACATGCCAGTGTCCTTTAAGGAGAGTGAGACAAAGGGTAATTTCAGACATTACTGGGACCACAGCGTATTTTCAGACTTTACGAGATCACGTTCAACCACAGACAATCCCCTGTGGTGGGGAATGGTCCCATAACGTCTGTTTAATCCCCACCAGATGGTCACCACAGTGAACCACTGGTGCGGATCAAAATAACCACGCTTTCGACAATGGTCTGGGGACCATCTCCGAAAGCGTGGTCAAAGTGATTGCCGCCGGTGGTGAACACCCGGCGGGAATCACTTTCTGCCCCCAACAGACGTGACGTTACCACGCTCAACCATGGCGGAATGCACCGTGGTTGAGCGTGGTAACGTCTCGTCTGGCCCCTGACCACGGCCCGGAATTGGCGGCCATACTCGCCACCGATTCTAGGCCCCCGGGGGCGGGCGGGCAGGCGCCTTGGCTGCTGCGCCCGCCTGTCTCTCAGAGGGCGGACAGCCTCAGAAGCGGGGGGGGGGGGACAGGGCTGTGCAGCCGCACGTTGCACTGCGTAGCCCCACCTCCTCCCTGATTCTCCAGCGGAATCTGCCTGGCTCGTCTGTTGACGGGCCGGTCTGATTCCGCCAGGGAATCATTTGCGTGATTCCGTGCCGGGGCCAATAGGGCTGCCATCGCGTCTGAAATAACCACCCTGAATCTCAGTGGATTCAGGGTGGTGGCTGTGATCGTGTGAACTTCTGTTTGAGCACCACCAGATGTTTACCATGGTGAATTCCTGGCAGGGTTCAAAGCTAACCACGATTCTGGAGGTGAGGCCGGCCTCAACTCCAGAATCGTGGTTAGCTGAACCACGATCAGGAATGGGGCAAAAGTAACATCTGTTACCTCGCCCCGTTCCTGACCGTGGTCCAGACCGTGGTACAGGATCAGGCGCAGCGGCCTGCTTGAGGGGGGGCGGTATGGCTGAGCAGCCACACATCGCGCAGCCCCGTCCCCTCCCCAATTCCCCTCTGTGATCAGGCCGGCACGTCTAAAGGACAGCCGGTCGGATCATGGACCGGGATCCGTCCAGGGTTCAGCGTGGCAAGCCGAAAGGTTCCTCACATCTAAATTACCCAAAAAGAACAGTATTCAAGCCTCAGGAACCTCTTTCCCAGTTGCCTCGCGGTAAAAGCCTGTGGAAGGACAATGGGGAGTTGATGGAATGACAAGAAACTAAGTCGAATGAGTCCCTCTCTGTGCGCTTGGAATGTTGGGAGGTCTATTATTTATTTACTTGTTTTGATTTGTAACCCACCCTAGCCAAAGAGGCTCAGGGTAGCTCACTTATTAATTTATTATTATTATTTATTTTATTATTATTAAAAAACAAACAGGGCAGACCCGCAGTGGACACAGCCTAGGCCGTGTCAGGGTACCAAACATACGTGCCCACTGCCATCCCACTGCCTACATAGCCCAGGGAGGGCCACAGCGTGTGGGCAGCCCTGTCCCCCTGCCACACCCCTACAGTGATGGGTTGTCCTGATGCCCAATGATGGCCAGTCATGATGAGCCCTGGGCCACGTCTTGATGGGCCAAAGCATATGTGGTAGCCTGGGCTGTGACTTTGGTGGGTTCCCACGATCAGAGCCTGGGCTAACAGCTGACACGCCCAGGGCATACCTGGGCCAACATCTAGCTGCATCTGCACATACGTGCAGGTGAGGACCAGAGCGGGTCACAGTGATCCATTGTCATGTCTGTTTTTACCTACAGATAGCAACCCCAAACCATCAACCCAACATTACATCTCACCCACCCACTTCCGCACAGTATTCTGTGGGGCAGTCTCCCCCTTTCCTACCTAGTCTTCCTATTGAGACGATACACCTCCCTCTCACAGAGGGTATGTGGCCATTCTCCAAAAATCCTCCCTTCTAACTAGTTTGCATCACACACACTATAATTTTAAAATTATAATTTACAATCTCCCCAACTCCCTAACGTAACATCCCTCCACAGCCTATACATCCTCCTCAGAGAGGGGCCATGGCTATCCCAACATCCCCTCCCCACATTACCTAACAAAGAATATAAATCCTAAGTTAAAATAAACAATTCTATCCCCCAGCCTCCCCCCGTACATATATACCACTCCCCTGTCTATCACTTAGGAGAGTCTCTGCCTCTCACACCCGCTCATCTCTCCTCCATATCTACTCCCACCCTGCATCCCATGGCTGTGACCAATCCCATATTTCTCTCTTCCCAGCCATTCCCAGAAAACCCCATCCTCCCATTCACAACTACAATACATATCTTACAATGATCCTAAATATTTTCCAAAAGCTTGTTGGGATTCTTTGGCTATTTGTTAGTGGAAATAAGAGAGATTTTTCCTCAGAAAATGAACTTCCTGCATAATTGATAGTCTAATATTCACAAATGTGATAGGATCATATTTGACTAGCTCCGTAAGTAATACACTTAGGACACATTTCTCCATGAGGTTTGGGTCCATACTGACAGCTGAAGTAAATGTGATGCCTGACCTGACCACACTAACTTACCGCCGGCACTGTTCCCACAGAGGATCATGATGTTTTGCCTTGTTCCTGCACCCATGGAAGTCAATGGAAAAGCTCCTGTTGACCCTAATGGTGTGGGATTGAGGCCTGAAGTTCAGAGATGGGAACAGGGAACCTGGAGATGGTAAGAAGTGGGACCTTATAGTGAAGGATTTATTTATTTGGACATATATCCCACCCTATCCTGAGGACTCAGGAGGGGTTACAAAAAATAACCAAAACTTGTGACTCCTCCCTCCCACCTCAAAACACCATCTCCCTAAAGCCTATCCCCTTCCACCAAATGCCTGCCCAAATAGGAAGGACTTATGCTGTCTCCAGAAGATACTCAGGCTTGGGGGAGAAGAAGTCGGTTCAGTGATAAGTAACAATAGGTGCAACTGGAGAGGGGAGATGGTGTCTTCTGTAGCTGAAAATCCCACTGAGTATTGTTCCCCCTTTAATGTAAATTAGTGGGTTTTTTCAGCTATAAAAAGGTCCACATCCCCCACAGGCATACCTATTTTTACAATATTTGGGCTACCTGCTGTACCCCTTGTGATAAATTTGGCTGAAATTTTCTTGGGGATTCAAAGCTATTGGGGGGAGCCTACATAGACACCCACCCACGCCGATCACCCTACCCACCCCCCATACACTGGATGTTCACATGAATAGTTCTGTAGGAAACCAGACTAATATGCAAACTCATAGACAGAAGAGTAACACATTATTATGGCCCACTGAAGTTGGCACTTTCTTTGCAGAGGTCTTTCTATTTTACTTATTTATTTAAAATCATTTGTAATCCACCCCTCTTGCCACAGGCAACTCGGGGCAGCTAACAGGGTAAAACCAAACAATATAAATATACATATTAAAACAACATCAACAGGTCTGCAACTAAATATCTACCAACCCTCCCCTCCCACCTACCTCCACCAAACACCTGACAGAATAACCAAGTTTTACATTGCCACAGGAAAGTAAGGAGATCCTGGCTAAGGCAGATCTCCACTGGGAGTGCATTCCACAGCGACAGTTCAGCCGCCGAGAACAATCACCTGTCCATACGGACCTCCTCATACTGTGGGACCTCCAGGGTCCAGGTGTTCCCGGATGACCGCAGGGATCGCCCAAGGACCCAGAAAATGAGGCAGTCCCTCAGATTATCAGGGCCCAGACCGTGTAGGACTTTAAAGGTCAAAACCAGCACCTAGGTGTTGGTTTTACGGGTGTTTTTTTTAAGTCAGATATCACAAGACAATAAAGTCGTCAGACTCTCAGCTTTAATTTTTTAAGAAGTAAGTTTCTATGCTTCAATTCTCAGAAAGCCTTTGACAAGATCCCTAACCAAAGACTTAAGAAAAGTAAGTAGTCATGAGGTAAAAAAAGAGAGGGTCCTTTTATGGATTAGTATATAATTTAAATAAATTTATTTATTTATTTCATTAGATTTCTAATCCACTATCTCCTGCTATAGCAGATAGGAAACAAATATTAGGAATAAATGGTGCATTTTTGCATTGGAAAAAGTAGGCAGTGGGATGCCCCTAGGATCTTTGCTCTTGGACTGTTGCTGTTTAACACATTCTTTAGTGATTTTGGAAATAGGATGAATAATTAGGTAGCAAAATTTGCAAAGGATATAAAATTATTCAAGACAATTAGACCGTCTATGCAATCCTCCATCAGTTGAAGTCAGTTGAATACAATGGTAGCTGAGCCCATTGAATTTAATGAATGGAGGACACGTGACTGGGAGTATTTTTAGACAAGTGGCTCCCCACCCATCCTGCATGTTGCAGCATTTCATTGGTGCCCTATGCAGCCCTGCAAAATGCAGAATGGGTGGGGAGGCACTTGTCTGAAAACACCCTGGGCAATAAAAAGATGGATGAAATTCATTGTTGCTAAGTGTAAAGTAATGCACATTGGGAAAAAATATTCCTGACTATATAAATAGTGTTGGGTTCCAAATTAAGTGTTTCCACTCAGGAAATGGATGCTGGAATCATTTTGATAGTTCACTGAAAACATCAGCTCAGTGTGCAGCAGTGGTCAAAAAGTCAGAATGTTAGAAATTATTGGAAAAGTAATAGAAAATATCAGAATTTTAAATTCGACAGGTGAACCCACACCAAAAGTACTGTGTGCAGTCCTGATCACCCCTCCAACCAAAAGGATTGGAAAAGGTACAGAGAAAGGCAATATGGTCATGAATGGCTTCCAAACAAGAGAGGCGTAATGATTTAAGACCAATAATACAAGTGGGTTTAAAAAAAAAAAAAAGAGTATTGCATAAATTCTTGGAGGATTAGACCATCAATAGCTATTAGCTAAGTTGGCCAGGGGATAAAGCCTCTGACTTCCAGAAGCTGGAAGTAAATTACAGGGAACGGATCACTCCATCTACATTCTGGTTTTAGTGTACTTCCTCAGAAGCACCCAGTAATGGCCACTCCTGGAGACAGGATACTTAAGTCAATGGACCAATGGCATGACCCAGTGTGGTTATTCTAATGTTCTTAGCCTTTGTGGCCAAGAAAAGTTTGAAAGCTTGTCTGGCAGTGTAACATGAAGGCTCCAGTCCAAACACAGAAGACAAATTTTATTGTTTTGAATCTAATTATTTTAATTCCATCTCCTGATTTTTTGGATGCCGATTCACAATTTTTGAGAATCTGAGGCAGGCAGGAAAGTGTTGAATACCACCATGAAAAGAATAGACAACCCTCCAAACTGGCTTAACTTTAAACTTGCTTAAAATTGAAGTGCTACAAGCTGTAATGAACACCTGCCTTTAGAACTTGCTACTCTACAGGTGGTAGATTTAAATTTGGGAACAAAAGAAAATAAATTCAGCAGAATGCGGTTGTTATCCATTTAACAGCCTGTTTGTTTCCCAACATTGGGCATTAACAAATGTGGCATTGGCTGCTTGGACCCACTGAAGCCCACATTGGCCCATGAGCCACCAGCACATTTGTTGCTGGCCGCCAGATGTTCACCCGGGATTGCTCCCAGGTATGTCAGCAGTGAGCCCGGGCTGCGATCCCAGAGACCTCCAGGGTTACAGTCTCGGGTGAAGCAGTCTCCCCAGACACCAAAGGGAGACAGACCCAGTACAGAGGGACTGGATAAAACCTCTAATAAACACCTATATCTTTCAAGCTCAGTAACAAAGACACCTTCATAAGAACCCACCAATCCCCACAAATAGTGCTTGAGGCTATTTCTTCCAAACACTCTACAATCTAACACTACAGGAGGCTGCTGTACTATGTCCTCAGGCCAGGAATGAAGCACATTAGCAGAGTCATATTTATTTATTTCAGTTTGTATCCCGCACCCTTTTTCTTTAACTCAGGGTGGCTTATATTTCAATTTATTAACTTTAACCATTAACATCAAACTAATTAACTCAACTAGTAATCCTCACAACAACCCTGTGAGGTAGGTTAGGCTGAGAGATCTGTGATGGGACCAAGGTCACACAGTGAGTTCATGGCTAAGGCAAGTCTCAAATTGGGGGCCAATTTAGACCAGGATTTATTACTAACTGCCTGCCCTTTGCCAATGTTATCACATTTTGAATATTTTATCCTATTCATCCAGAAAATGTAAAACTTTCAACTAACTACATTTGATAACTTTTAACAATACTGTTTACACTCATTCCCCATAAAATGCAAAATAGGGCTTCTCAGCCCATGAAACTCTAATTTCAGTTTGTGGTATAAGCAAAAAAAATCCTAATAAGAGAGATGCCATAAATGAAAGAAAACATAATATTTAATTGAAGCCAGAAAAACTGAAAAGAAGAGAAATTGGAATCATGCCTATGCCATCCTCATGCCATCGGGTCTTCCCATGATAGAAGAGTCAGCATTTGTCAAAAGGTGGTTGTTGCTGTTACTGTTTTTAATATTTGAATTACACTGTCACATAGATGCACCAATCAAGTCCCCAACCCCATTGTGGTAAGTGTTTTACGTACAAATATTAAGAGATAGTCCTTATCTTGAGAAGATTATAACCTGAATAGATGGAGAAGGAAAAGGGTGGAGTAAAAAAAAAAAAAGTATTATCATCCCAATTTTACAGATGGGCAATGAAGACGCACTGAAATTAAGTGATTTATTTACCCAAGGTAAGCAATAAATCTCTGACAGAGTCATCAGTTGAACTAGAGGCATTCGACTAGAATTCCTAAGGCAAAGGTTCTATTTCTAGCTCTACATACTGGCTTGCTGTTTGGCCTTGGGCAAGTCACTTACACACGAAAAGTGTTAACAAATGGCACAATAAACCCCATGAGTGAGTGTTTTCATGATCGTTTATTAGGTGGTCAAGATAACCCAACACATAGCTACAATGCAACGACCATCACCCGCAACCCACTAATCCACCATTCCTAGGTGGAATGACAGGTAGAATGACACCAAAAGCAGCTGGGATGAGGAGGGGACAGGTAAGTCATTAGACCTACTGACCTACCTAGGAGGAGGTCATTAGAAACAGCTGGGATTAAGGGGGTTGGGTGGAATGACATATAGGACACCGGGTGCAGTTCGAATGATGAGGGTTGGGTGGAACAACAGGGAGGAGTAGCAGGATTAGCTGTATAAAGCTATCTGTATAAATATATCTTCACCTATAAAGCTCTTCACAACCTTGCTCCCCCCTACCTCTCTGCACTTATCGCCCTCCATACTCCAGCCCGTGCACTTCGCTCCTCCTGTCCCTTCTCTCACCCTTCCACGCCTTCCCTGCTCCCCTAAGCGCCTTCGTCCCTTCTCACTTGCTGCCCCCCATGCCTGGAACTCCCTCCCTGTCCACATCCGCCTTGCCCCCTCCCTTCATACCTTCAAATCTCTCCTTAAAACTCACCTCTTTCGCTCTGCTCTGTCTGACTCTTTATCCTGCTGAGCCACTATTCCTATACCTACGATCGGTTTACCCTTATCCTTGCCACATGGACCTGCCTGCTGTCATTCTCATTGTAACCAAGCCAAGTACGTGCACTTGAGACCTCGCATCTTCATGAATGTTAGACCCCTTGTCTTTCCCTCTGTTCCTCTTCCTAAGTCTCTCCCCCAGCTCCTGTCTCTCAGATTGTAAGCCCTAGGGGCAGGGACCGTGTCTATTTTATTACTTTGTAAAGTGCCAGGTACACTGCTGGCACTATATAAATGTTTGTTAATAATAATAATAATAGCTGAAATGATGGTGCGGGCTGGGAGGAATGAAAGGTAGGAGGCCACCGGAAACAGCAGAAATGATGGGAGGCTGGGTGGAATGACAGAAAAGAGGACATTGGGAACAGATGGAATGATGAATGGAACGAGGAGGAGGCTACCAGAAGAAGATGGAATGACAGGGGCAGGGTGGAATGACAGGTAAGACACCACCAGGCGTGGTTGGAATGATTGGAGTCTGAGTGGAATGACAGAGGAGGCCACCAAGAGCAGCTGGAATGACGGGAGGATGGGTGAAATGATGAGGACGCTACCGGAAGCAGCTGGAATGACCAGGTTCAATGACCAGTAAAAGCCACCAGAGGCAGCTGGAATGATCGGGGTCTAGGTGGAATGACAGAGAGGAGGCTACCAAGAGCAGCTGGAATGACGAGGGTGTGGAATGACAGTGCAGAGGACACTGAGATCAGCTGGAATGACAGAAAGCTGGGTGGAATGGCAGGGAGGATGCCACGACAGTGGCTGGAATAAAAGAAGTCTAATTGGAATGACAGGAAGAAGGCTACCTGGAGTGCTCAAATGATTACTTTATCTCGCACATTGGGGTGGGGGGGAAATTGATGATTTTAGTCCAATCTCAAGATTTTCAGATGGATGGGTACTCATAATTTTGGAACATGTAGTGTGCAGAAATCTAGTACAGGCAATTGTTCTCGCTGCTGAGATAATTCCCATGTGAGTGTCTCTCTCACACACACACCTCGGTTGGGGGGAAATCTCATGATTTTTAACCCAGTCTTGCAATTTTGAATTTAAAATGGAATATAAGTCTCAACTGAATAATTTTTTCTGATTGGGCCCGGGGACAGCAGGGAGAATGAGGACAGCAGGTGCATTCACATGATAATGGTCGGCATTGGGCTGGCCAGAATATTGGACTTAGGAGAACACTGGGTTTGAGGATGCTAGGGAGGCACAGGCCACTTCCTGTCTCCTGCCCCAATGATGCTGTCCCAGCACTGTAAGATGGGACTGTAGCTGTGGTTGGGCAGGAGCCCCAGAGCAGCTCCTGCGGTCTGCCGGGGGTGCCCTCCTGGAGGTCCCCCGTGTCAAATGGATGGAGAGGGCATTCTCGGTGGTGGGACCGCGGCTGTGGAACTCCCGGAGGAAGCTCGCCTGGCCCCAAGCCTTTTAACATTTCGGCGGAACTGTAAGACCTGGCTGTTTGCCCAGGTCTTTGGGAGGGAGGGTGAGGAGGGAGGATTTTAGTCCCCTACCCATTTGTTTTTACTCATTTGTTTTTGGAGTTGTCTAGCCCTGTTTTAATATTTAATATTTGATTGTTTTAGATGTATTTTATTGTATTTTATTGTTTTATTGTTGGAAGCTGCCCCGAGCTGCGTTGCAGGAGGGGCGGGGTATAAATTTGTAAAATAAATAAAATAAATAAATAAATACTGGAGCAGCATTCTTCTCTAAACAAGTGTCTCTGTATTTATTGCTTTACATTTGTAAGCCACCCTGAGCCTAGATGCAGCATATAATCAATAAAAACGTCTAAAAGTTCCCTTGCTCCTCAACACTTCCCCTAACCCCCCACCCAAACCGCCAAAAGCCAGGCCAAATAAAAAAGGTCTAACAACATTTCCAGAAGATGAGCAGTCTCAGACTTAAACAAGCCTCCAAGAGGAGGGAGTTCCATAATTGCGGGACAGCCACCAAGAATGCCTCTTTGCAGGCCCTAGCTGTAAAAACTTCACAGGCAGATGGTTCCTGCAGGAGTGCGCTCCTGGCTGACCTCAGAGGCCTCAACGGGACATGAGGGAAGAGGCAGTCTTTCAGATACCTGGGGGTCAAGCTGCTTAGAGCTTTATTGGTCAAAAACAGCACCTTGAATTGTGCCCAGAAAGCTATTGGCAACCAGTGCAGATGCTGGAGCACTGGTGTAACGTGCTCCCGGTGATCCACCCCCAACAGAAGACAAGCCATTGCATTCTGCATCAACTGCAACTTACAAATAGTTATCAAGTTACATGGGCAGCCATTGTAGTAGTCTAGCCTCAAGGTTATAAACGCATGAACAACCATGATCAAATCCAAATCTGATAACAAAGGTTGCAGCCTTCTCACCAAATATAATTGGTGAAAAATGCTCTTGTCCACCGTCACAACCTGGCAATCCAGGCACAACAATGGATCTGAGAGCACTCCAAGGCTGTGAACCTAGGAGACTGGACCCCATCAATAACAGGGGTTCTTATGTCTTCCAGATCACATGGTCAGCCAGCCATCATTACTTTGGTCTTGTCTGGATTCAGCTTCAATTGGCTCAACCGCATTCATTCCCCAACAGCAGCCAGGCACTGCGTAAGCACAGAGACTGCAGGACCTGGATCAGATGAAAATGAGAGTGACAATTGGGTGTCATCCGCATACTGATGAAGCTTCACTCCTTACAACCTCACCCAGGGGCTTCAGATACACATTGAACAGGAGTGGGGACAAGATGGAACCCTATAGAACCCCACAGGGAGTTCCTGAGGGGACGATGAGCCACCGCCCATCACCACCCTCTGGGTCCTCCCAGCCAAGAATGAGCAGAACCACTCAAGAGCAGTCCTGCAAACCCCTGCCAGATCACACAGCCGTGATAACACCACCCCATGATCAACTGTATCAAAGGCCATGAAAAGATCTAAAAACGGTACAATTTCCCTTGTCGACTGCATCAGTCAAGGCCACAAGCACCATCTCAGTCACTACACCACTGTACCACAGACAGCAATTGTATTTACCATCATTCAGTGTCAGAGCAAGAGGTGCTTCCAGTCCAGACCAAGGGCGTTTATAGACGATCTTGCTTACAAGCGGGATCGCCAAACGCCGGCTTTCCCCCCCCCCCCC
>QEPC01003920.1:3194305-3220358 GCA_003113815.1 Sphenodon punctatus
GGGGGGGAGGGGGAAGTGCCCCAGGCGGAAGGCAAAAGGGGGGGTTACGGACAGCTGGCGGGGGGGCAAAGCACCAGGAAGTAACACAGCTCAAGTGTCCCGGTATAGGACAGAGGGGCCACACTGATGGCCCCCCCAGTGGATGGGCCCAACACCTCTCAAGGGCATGGCCCAAAGATCATCAGCAAGAGCGAGGTGAGTGCAAGAGAAACCATCCCCCCCAGGAGGGGAGGACCGTGCCCCAGGACCTGACCACCGGGCCAGAGAACACAGGGCAGGATGCAGCAGCATAACCCAGTCCCCTGTCCCTGCAGGACAGCTCCCAGACAATGGAGCACTGCACCACCAGGACGACGGCCGAGGAGGGCCTCCCAGACAACCAGGTGAGCAAAAGGGAACCCCGTGGGGGGCAGGCCCCGTGGGTGGGCGGAGGGGGCCAACAGGAGCCATAGTAACCCCTATTACACTACCCCCAACAGGACACGACCACCACGGCTACCACATCCACAGGGCGGGCCCCATGCCACCAAGCCGGTCGGCCCCCCACACGCGGGTCCCAAAAGGGGGAGCCCTGGTCCAGGCAGGAGATCAGGGACTTCATACGAGTGGGGAGGGGGCAAAAGGGTCCAGCACGACCTGGTGCGAAGTTACAAGATCAGACAAGTCTATGAAGCCATCACCCAGGAGATGGAGCGGCAGGGGTACAGTAGGGATGTCACCCGGTGCATGCAGCAGGCAAAGGACTTCAGGTCCGGATATAAACATATCAAGGACAATAATCTCAAGTCCGGCTAGGCCATGCGCACAGCCGAGTTCTAGGAGGAGCTGGACACGTTCCTCTGCATGGATTGGGACATTGTGGGCTCCTGCACACATGGTAGTGCCTTGGGCAGGGGCAGGTCCACCATGCAGCCCCCCCTGACAGACCCCACAGAGCAAAGGGGGAAGGTGGCTCCGGCGAGGCCAGTCAGGAAGCGGGAGGGGACAGCCCCGTCCCACAGGGGGAGGAGGTGCCCCAGGGATCCGAGCACCAAACCACCGCACACTGCGTGTGTCCCCAAGACCCACAGGCCAATCAGCCACAGGGACAAGGGGCATGCACAGAGCCAGCGGAGACCCAGGATGGCCCCCAGAAAGTGGAGGTACTGGATACATGTATGCACACCCCAGTGGGGCCAGGGGGGTGGGTCGGTTGAGGAACAGCCCGGACGGAGGCGCCTGGGCCGGGGGCCGGCAAACGGTAACCCATCCCATTGCAGCACAAGGCAGCCTGGAGGTGCATGAGGTAGAGGTTGCGGTGGAGGAGGAGGATGACAAGGGGGGCCAGCCAGCTCCCCTGCCACCAGGTGGGCGAACCTCCACGGTGGGGCACACGGATCAAGGGGCCATGGGGGGACGGGTGCCCACAGTGGCTCCCACAGCACACCCGACCATCAAGGGCCCCTCCCGCAGCGATAGGCAGCCAGGGGGGCATGTCACGACAGGGCAAGGCGGGGGGACCCATGGGGGGGCAGAGGGGAGCCATCGCACTATGGGGGCCACCCCACCAGGCACCCCAAGGTCCAGCGCTGGTGGGCAGCGGGGCACGCAGGCTGGAAGCCCTAATGTTGAGTCCAAACTCTTGTTCACAGACCAGGCACCCACTCGCGTGAGGGGAGCAGCTGCTGGCATCATGGAATGGAACTGGGAGATGCGGGCCAGGAACCGATGCCGGAGGGAGGATCTCAGCAGGGAGCTGCTGGTGGAATCACAACGGTTAGCTGAGGTGCACTCCCAGGAGCTCGCTTTCACAAGGGAGCTCATCACAGGGGAGGGGGAAAGGGACCAGGAGAACCTGGTTGCCATGATGGCCCGGTTCTGCACTGAGCACCTCTGGGACAGGCACCAGGCTGCCACCCTCCAACGTGAGTAGCGCCATGCCTGTGACAGGCTGGAGAGTCAAGCTGCATGGCTCATGGACCTCATGGGGGAGGCCATAGAGGCCCTGCAGCATGACCCCCAGCGCGACAGGCCACGCCATTCCGCGGAAGGAGGGCTGGCAGCCGACCAACACCATGGCGGCTTCCCATTGGTGCCAGTGCCCCCCCACACACCTTGGCCACCCGTGGTTCCCCCAGCAGCAATCCTACCCAGGTCTGGTCCATGGCGTCCCCCTCCCCCACATGGGGCAACCGGACCCATTTGCGGGGCTGCACTTCCAGCCCGCACCCCCCCGTGGGCCCAGGCCCGCTGCTCCCCACCCCTCCACCAGGTGACGATGCCCCCAACCCAAGTCCGTGCACTCCAGGATGAGCAACCACCCATGGTGGCCGCTCCACCCCCACAGGTAAGGCCGCAGCACCCCAGGCCCCTGGTGGTTTGGGGATGCAACACTGGGGGGCCCAATGAGAATCGGAGGATCCGCATGAAGCTGGACCCCGGTAGGGAACTCATTGTTGAACCCAATCCGAGCACACACACTACACAGAATGGGGAGCAACGGCCATTGCCAGAGGCATGTGTACCTGTTCGTTGCCACAATACTTGACTGGGCAGGTGCCATGATACCATGGATGGGCCGACCCGGGGAGACACCTTCAGGGAGCACCCTACGGCACATGTCATGCTCATGTTGGGAGTACGGGACTCCCTGGATGCCTATGGGGCACCCAATTGATAGGGCACCGACAAGGGACAGGGGTGAGTGCACACGAGGATCCCTTACCCCATTCCTGTTCCTCCAAGCAGGGACCGACGGCGGAGGCTGGTGTGGAGCGGCCAGTGGAAGTCAGGGAGGCTGGACTGTCTGGCCGGAGAATACTGCGGTCAGCTGCGGCCAGGGCACACCGACCACCGAGCCCCGGTGGTGTGGCCAAGAGGGGAAGACGGCGCCCCAGACGTTGACCCCCACCCCCTTCCATTGTACATTTCCCCTCCAATAAAGGTGTTGTACCTATACCTTGATGTCACTTCCTCTGTCCAGGGACATGGGGGGTTGTGTGGCATGCAGGGGGGCACTGGCTGGTTGGGGGCTCTGTGCACTCCCTGCCAGCTGATGGGGCCAGAGGCTAGGTCAGCGATGCCTCATGCAGTTGAGGTGGCAGGAACAGATGTGCACTGGACCTGCGCACGCGAGCCAACTTGTGTTGGCTGGCAGGTCTGTGCGGGGCCCGCGCAACCCACAGCCGACAGCGAGGGGAGGGCACTTGCCGCCAGGCAACCCACGGGACCCATTCCCTGGACCCACTAGGCCACACATGGAATTGAGGGCCGGCTGCAGATAACGGGTGGGGCCCAGCTCTTTTGAAGGGGGTCACATGCCTACAGACATGGGTGTGGCTCTGGCGCTGGCCAGCGTTTGGCTGCCTGGGCAGCAATGCAGTGGCAGATGGCATCCCTGTTCCCCTCAGAGCTGCGTGGGGCCGCCTCTCCCTGGGCACGTTGGTATGGGGGCACTGGCCCAGCCCTGAGCACTGGTGCAGGAACACTGCAGAGCCCAGCAGGGCGTGGCATCAGACAAACGCCCGCCTCGCCCACTCCACGAGCAATGCCCTCCTGAGGTTTGCTGCCCTCCGTCGCCGTGCCCCCAGGAGGACGGACTGGCAACCCTGCAGGCAGAGCAGGGTAATCTGCTGGAGCAGCATGCGCAGCAGCAGGAGACCCGCGTCCAGAAGGTGTAGCAGCCCTGGGCTGTGGGTCCTCATCCCCCGGCAGCATGGTTCTGCTACTTCCCACTCCCTGTCACACTCCGCTGGCATGTGCCGTGAGCACTGTGCGCTCCGCTGTCTGGCCTGTGTCCACAGCCCACTCTCCCCTGGTATCGCGGGAGCTCCTCCACATGCACCCAGCCCAGAATTGCCATTTTCTGTGTGCTGCATGGTCCCGTGCTATAGCCCCCACACCCGACTGGCCGCAGCGTGTCTCTTATGTACTGTGTAGGCCGGTGGGGGCAGGGCAACAGTTGGTGCTGCACAGGGGGTGTGTTGGGGTGGCAAGCAGGTGCTGGGTCTGGCTGCACATCCCCGCTAGCAGGCCGGCCACATACCCACCGGGGGGATGGGACCACGCGCACCCCAGGGTACCCCTGCCTCCGCAACCACTCTACAGTCCCCCCCAGCCTGGGTCCGCCTTTGCAAGCTGCAGCAGTGCACGCTGTGGATACAGTGCCTGGCTCGGCTCCATGCCTTGGTGCACTGCCCGGCCGTGGCCCCCTTTCATATCTCAGCACCTGTGCTGCATCCCTTCTGTCCTGTGCATGGGTTGCGGCACCCTGTCCACAGCGGGCCTGCCTACCTCTGACATGCAAGACTGCCTGTGGGCAAGGGTATCTGCTCGGTCTGTGTTCATCCCAGTTGCGGCAGCCGTCCATCTCTTGCCTGGTGTCTCACCAGAGCGGGCCCCACTGCTGCCATGGCTGGTCATTCTGCGGGGTCCTCAGCGGGGGATGTTGTGGAGGGTTGGTCTCCCTGTGCGGACATGCTGTTGGCGGCCCTATGGATGAGCTTCAACGTGCAGCTGTTGGTGGGCGACCCCCTGTTGGCAGGGGATGGATTCCAGCTCCTGTCGTGGTACATGTGGATGATGGGTCACCAGGTTGGGGCCCCGGCGTGCTGGGCCCATTCCCTTGAGCTTGCCTTCACCCCCCTGTGCCAGCCTCCTTGGGGGCATCCGCCCACCGTTGTTGTGCCGTAGACCGCTGCGGAGGTAACGGTGGCTCGCTTGCTGATTGAGCTACCCAGGTACAGCCTCACTTTGCTCCCGGGTATGGCCTCACTTTGCTGTCAGGGGGTCCCCGTTGCTACCCTGTACAGCGGCAGCCTCCTGCATGCACGCGGCATCCCGCATGCACCCTCGGAAGTGGGGCCCATTCTGTGGGACCTGGGCTTGCTGGTCCCCAATGTTGGTGGGCTGCTCCAGACCGGGGGCCCCTCCGCTGCGGAGCTCGCCGCCCTTCGATCGGTGAGGGACCTTCCAGCTGTATGGGCTGTGGCCACAGGTGCGGATCCACTCCTTCCACGCTACATGGTGGATGCTCATATGTGCTCCCGAGGCTTCTGAAGGGGCCTGTTCACCTGGGCTGCCCTGGGAGTACTCACCGGACTGTCCATGAACAGCCCCTCGCCACCACCCACTTGCTGCCACCCTGGTGTTCGGGACGGTGCATAGCAGCCCCTCCCCCCCTTGCCTCCGATCAGGCTGTGTGCTGCCATCTGCATTGCTGCTGGCTGCTGCCTGGAGTCCCTGGACCCCATTGCCCCCTGTGTGCTGCCCCTTCCTGCTGGGGCTGCCCAGGTGCCCTCGCCCACCCTGTGTGACAGCTCCTGTGCCCTCTTCAGGGGCGGATTGGGAAATCAAAGTGGCCCAAGAGAATATAGTCTTAGCGGCCCTGTGCCGCCGGCGCACCGGAAATGGGCCAAGGGGGCGTGGCTTGGGGGCGTGGCTTGGGAGCGTGGCTTGGGGCGGGCAGAGTGTACCAGATTTGGGGCCTATCAGAGCTGAGTCACCAGACTCAGATCCTCAACAGCCTGGCAGGGGTGAGTGGGAGGTTATGGGGGGCTGGCAGGGGGGAGAATGCCACTGGGGGGGGTACTGGCCCTCATTTCAGTGCTCTGGCTCCCCAAATCACTCAGTTTCAGTGCTCAGTGGCCCCCGACCAAAAAACCACTCTGTCCCTTGGTATGCATCCTACAGTAAGGCTTCTTCATTCCTACACCAAACCCAGCCCAAGCCAGGCCCAGGCCCCCCAAGCCCGGCCGGCCTAAGCCAGGTCCAAGCCAGGCCCAGGCCCCCCCAAGCCCGGCCGGCCTAAGCCAGGCCCCCCAAGCCCGGCCCCCCAAGCCCTCCCAGCCAGGCCCCCCAAGCCCAGCCTCCCAAGCTCACCCAGCCAGCCCCCCCCAGCCTGGGCTGCCTGGCTGGGGGGGGCACCCTGGCTGGGGGGGCTGCCTGGGCTGCCTGGCTGGGGGGGGCATGCATGGCTGGGCTGGGCTGGGCCTGGCTGGGGTGTGTGTGCCAGGCTTGGGGGGCCCTGGGCCAGGCTGGTGGGGCCTAACCACCCCAGCCCACCGCCACCACCCGGCCCTTACCCTTGGTGACACCCAGGCTGCCGCTCTCCTCCTTCGTCGACTGCTGCTCTCCTCCTTCTCTTAGTCCTCTGCTGCTGCCAGGCTCTGCCGCGCCCGGCCCCTCAGCTGCTGCTGCTGCTGCTGCTGCTGCACACAGATGTGCTGCTCTCACCTGCGTTGCACGAGCCTGTGCACTCTCCCTCCCGGAAGTTGCTTTTATTCAACTTCCGGCCGGGAGAGGGAGAGCCAGTGGGTGTGTGTGGGGGGATATGAGTTGGCCTGAGCACCCCCCCCCCGGTCCTGACCCACGGGACTCGGGACCCCCCGAGTCCCGTGGTGTGCTCTGGGCCTATGGGGTGGACGCCGGCTGTGAAGTGTGTGTTCCCCTGGCTGCTTCCCTGCTGGGTGCTGCTGCCTGGGGTTGCTCCTGGGGTGGTATTGGCGGTGGGAGGTCGACCAGGCACCTCCTGGATTCTCCTGTGCATTGGTGTGGCCCTGGCCCTCCCCTCTGCTGTTGCCCCCTGTTGGTGTGGACCATCTGTGGTGGCAATGGATGGGCGGCGGCACCATGGGCGCTGGGTTGCTGAGCATGAGTAGGGGTTGATGTGGACCCAGCTTGTGGCCTGACCGATCCCCCTTCGTGCAGGGGCTGGGGTGCTCCTCAGGGAGGTGACTGGCAGTGTGTGGGGTGTGCCCCTCGTGCTGTTGCTGCCCCCGGCCCTCCCAGGGCTTGTTCCCCATTGCCCTGTCCCTTCTCTCCTGCAGCTACTGTAGTCATGGTGCTGGCGCTCCTGCGCCTGGGTGCGATGGTCCTGCAGCTGGAGCAGGCGGCGTGGGACATGCGGTGTGGGACATGCAGGCAGCGGGGCGACTGTTCTATGGAATCCGTGAGTGTGCTGCCTGTTTGCTGGGCCCTGTGTCCCTCCGTGGGGGGTTCTGTGCCTTGGTGCCCGGGGCCGGCTCTGATGGCTGTCACCTCTCCCTCTGTCCCATACAGTGCAAGCCATGATCACAGAGCAGACCCGGGAGCAGGGGGAGTTGTTGGAGCTCCTCCTGCATGTCCTGGAGCGACTGCACCAGCTGGACTGCGTGCAGGCCGAGCGCTGGCGCCGGGAGCGGGGTCGCTGGCCCTATTGACGGGGTGTTGTCCTGGGCCTGCCACTGCTGGTGTCCCCCCTTCTGTTGCCCCGTCCCCCTCCCTGCCCTGTGGTTGTTGCCCCCTGTTGCTGGGTCCCCATTACAATAAAGGCGTTTGTGTTTTGTGTTCCTTCCCGATGTGTCTGTGTCATGCTGTGCTTCGACCTCTCCTCTTGTGCGGGTGCCTCTGGGGGGGTGTTGGGGTGTTGTCTGTGTTGTGTGGGTGCCTTCGCCCCCTTCCCCCCCGCGTCATGTTCCCATCCCTGTGTGCTTCTGTTGCCTGCAGTGTGTGTGCCGCTCTGCTGTGTTTGGGGGGGGGGAAGGAAGCCTGGCGCCGGGCTGTCTGGGCTCTGTTCCAGGGCTGTGTGGAGCTGACTCCTTTGTGGCGGCTGTCATCCCATCTCACTCCACCCCGCCCACGTGAGTTCTGGCGGCTGGGGGCGGAGCTGCGTTGCACGGCTTCGTTTTTTCTCAGTCGGCCATGTTGTGCCGTCGCTGTGCTGGGCGGGGCTTCTCTGCCATTCCCGGCCGGCCGTGTACTTGCACGGGTGTTTGCCAGGTGTTTCCCGGGATGGGTGTTTGGCCACTGGGTGTTTGCGGGCCCCTCCCCTTTCCTTTCCACAACCCCCTGCAGCATTGTCCGTGTAAATGTCTCCCTGCTCGGCGCCTCCGGGTGTTCGCTGGGTGTGCTCACCCACCCATCCACACCCATCTCTACCCATTGGTGCTGCTGTGCTGTCCGTGTAAAAAAGGCCTATGTAAAAAGGGCCCATGAGTTCAGTTCTTCCATGAATTCAGCTCTTGCATGAGCTTCTTCCTGTAAACACAAGAAAAGAATAATGATTACAGATCATTGTTAAGGCTGCAAGACTTAATAAAAATACATTTTATTTTTATTAAAATTATGTTTTAGTAAATTTATTTTTGAATAAAAAATTAATATTAACATTTTACTTTTATAAAAAGAAAAAAAAATTCTTTTTTAGAATTATTTCTAGAGAAATAATTTACTTTAGACAAATTATTTTATTTTATTGAAATAAATAAATTATTTCAGAAAAATAATTACTTTGTAGCCTTGATTTTTTTTCATGTGTTGTCCTAAGTGGAAAGGAGAAGCTTGCGGTTGCAAAGCCACAGGTCTTGGTTCTGCTGGGCACTTGTGGCAGGGGGCTCCATTCACACACATTGTGCTGGCAGATCTGTAGCAAGGCAACAAGGAAAGCCATTACTTCCACCCACGCCATGCCACCCCAACCCAGTGTTTCAGGCCCCCCGTCAGCTCAGTTTTCAGCCCTCCATCCACCCGACGGGAAGCGGGAATAAGTACCCATGTGGCTGCTGAGATGATTGCTGTGGCAGGGTCCCAGCGCCACATTGTTTTCCCTGTGGGCGCTATTTTGGTTTCCATTTTGGAATGGAAAATGCCGCTGCCATTTTGGCTTCCATCCATACCAGTCCAAAGGGAAGCAGGAGTAAATACCTGCAGTGGGATACCAGCACCATGCATTTCTCCTCCCACCACTGGTACCATCTCCTGCAGCTGCCAACAATGCTTCCACACCTGGCCACCATTTTGGCTTCCCTACCTCCACCAGCCCATGGACTGGATCACTGTAGAGGAACCCCAACCATTTGTCCCATTCTCCCCCCACTCCCCTCCACTGCCATTTCATCTTCCTTCTTTTACCATCATGGCAGCCTGCAGGCACAGCATGGTGCCTTCCTATTCACTCACGCACATTCCTTTCCCATCTTGTGGAGCTGTTTCCCAGTGATTTTCCTGCTCCTCTACTACGTTCTCCTGGCCACTGGGCAACACAATAAGCAATAAAAAAGTTAGATAACAATAAATAGAAGCCCTTGAGTAAACTTGAAACACCCCCCCCCCCACCCCCCCAATGCATTCACTTACCATTTTCCCTTGGCCAAGGAAAAAAAACTCCACTGAAGAAAGGCAGGCTTTCGACCTAGAGCTGTGCGAGTCACACTGTGTCCACGTCAGCATCAATCTGTGCTGGCTCCAAGATGGGGACAGGCATGGAGAGATGTCCGTTGGTGGTCGCAGCTTCTGTACTGGGACTCTGGGAGCAGTTGCAAAGGGAAAATGGAGTATTGAGAATGGCACGGTGGGCTTTAAGGTGCCAATGAGAGTGAGAGCAGAGAGAGGGGATGGAATCAGTCTCTCCTCAGAGCACTCTAGGCTTTCTGCTTGTGACCCTCTGGTGCTGGTGGACCTGTATGTGGGTGACGCTGCACGCAACCTAACAGATGGGCCATAGACATATGGGCGCACATTAGCCTGGATTTGCTCACATGGTGGGCCTGCAAACTCCTCAAAGACTCCATAAACGTTTGGTGGCTGGTGCCACATGGGGTGAAAACAGACATGACGCTAACTCCACTTTAACATTTCTTATGCATGTTGCAGGGCTGCATAGGGCACCAATACAGTCCTGCAACATGTATAAGAAATGTTAAAGTGGTGTTAAAGTGGAATTAGCGTCATGTCTGTTTTCATCCATGGTGGGTGCAGAACATCTGGCAGCCACCTAATAAAACAAGCGGGTGAACATGTGGTGGGTGCAGGCTAATGTGGGCTAACATCTCATTTGTTTTCACCCTTCTTTAGCTAACTCAGGCCATGTCCATACTATGAGTAAGCTCTAGCCTCTTTAGATCAAGGCAGCTAAGGGGCTTAATTTAAGCTCAATTGTCAAGTTGGTGTATCAATGCTAATTTAAGCTTACCATCAGGGATGAACTTGCCCTGCATTTGCACTAGGCATGCTTCGAGCTGTGAGAGGAGAATGGAACATGTGATAGCTGACTGAATTCTGGAGACATGGTCCTTTGAGCTGATGTTTTCAAACACTGGGAAAACTTCTCTATTCTTCTTTATGCAACATCTGGCTTTTGTCTGGATCCGAGGAAGAGCAGAGACAACAAAGAAGAAGCAGGGTCTGGGGCTGGATCCTTGCTGGACTAGGTTTGGGAGCATATCTATGCCACTAGGAATGGTCCTGGAGGATGTCCTGTTCCCCACCCCCCTCCAGCTCCAGACAGCCGCCCGTCTCCCCTGGTAACGTGGCCAGGCCCAAAAAGCCTCTCTCCTATAAACCCGCCGGCACCCGCCTTGAAGGGGCAGGCAACAGTACAGTATCCACTACTTCCTACTAGGGCTGTGTTTGGGGTCAGGTATTTGTATTTGTGGTTTTAGTATTTGCATTTATTTGTATCTTTGCCTGCATTCACTGCATTTCCCCCATAGTTGTCAATGTGGAAAACACAGTGAACGCAGGTCTCTGCATTTGGATTATTTTGGCGCAGAAGTGTTGTGAGGCTCTGCTAGTTTGACAGGCCTATAAGGAAAGGAAAATGCAGTCAAAATTGCTGCTAAGTCTGCTACCAATTTTAAAAGGGGGACACTGGTTTGGGGAAAGGTGGAGACTATGGCTTAATGGGGAGGTTGTTATCTTGGGGAAGGTGGAACAGGACATGGGTCTGGCTCAAAGGATAGCTGGCTTGAAGAGTGAGGATTGGAATGCTTGGGAGAGAGGAGAATGGAACATGGGACTGGCTCGAGTGGGGAGTTTCTGGCTTGGGAACAGAGGGATGGGGGCATGGGTTTTACTTGGGCATGATGTTACTGACTTGGAGGGAAATGGGGACTAGGCTCAGGGTGGGGGAATGAGACATGGTTCTGACTTGTGGGGGGTTATCATTGATTGGCTTGCAAAAAGTGGGATCCTTAGGTGAGAATAGGGATGGCTCAGGGAGCGGTCCCTGGCTGCTGACCAGGGAAGGGGAGGAATGAAGTTGCCAAGGACTCACCATTTCTCCTTGGCTGGGCTGGGATCTGCTAGGCTGAGCCTGATTGCAGAGCTGAAGACTACAGTTCTGAGAGAGTAGCATCCCCTGCAGATGGGGAGGGCTCACTACACACTCTCCATGCAGAAGGCTAAGCTGCGAGTCAGGGTAATTACTAATTTTAGATGTAACGGGCCACTCGGTCCACCGCGCCCTGGAATCCATTTCGGATCCTGGACATGATTCCTACAGAGGATTGGGGGAGGGGCGGGGCTGTGTGGCACAATGTGTGGCTGCACAGCCCCCCCCACACACACACACCCCACACTCCCTCGGTCACCCGCCCTCCGGGAGATGGGCGGGTGCAGCGGCTAATCCAGCCGCTGCGCCCGATCTCATCCCGTGGTCTGGGCCACGATCCGGAATCGGCCAAGGTAACAGACATTACTTTTGGCCGATTCCGGACCGTGGTCGAGCTAACCATGATTCTGGACCTCCAGAATCATGGTCAAAAAGATTCCCGCCAGAGGTTCACCATGGTGAACCTCCGGTGGGAATCCTTTAGACGTTACGGGACTTTTGGTCACCACAGGGGTTTCACTGTGGTTGACCGTGGTCTCGTAATGTCTAAAATTACTCTCAGAGAGTGTCCCAGTCCAAAGCTGGATATGTGCTGCAGTTTTGGGGGTTCAGTTAAAGATCTTGGATATTACGTTTTACAGGAAATGCTGGGTTCGCTCAAAACCAAAACACACAGGCCTAGTTTTCATATTTTGAATATGGAACCCCAAAAAGGTCTTTTTTGCATTTATTTGAATTTTGTTGAAACCCAAATGCACAACCTACTTCCTACCATGACCCATCTGTGCAACATTAGTAAAAATAAGATAGAGTCCAAACAATATCTATAGGAAAACTCTCTTTCTTGACTTAAGAACATAAGTAGTGCCGTATTGGGTCAGACCAATGGCCCATCAAGCCAAGCATCCTGTCTCCAACAGTGGCCAATCTCTTTCACTTGGAGAAGTACCCAACAGGTCACAATGGGCAATCCATTCCCTGTTGTTCCAGGCCCCAACAGGAAAAGGTTACATTACCAAAACCTACTTGGCTAATAGCTATTAATGGACCTATCCTCTAAGAACGTATCCAATCCCTTTTTAAAACTAGCTACACAACAAACTTTCTCTGGCAGTAAGTACCACAAGCTGATTGTGCACTGAGTGAAAAAATACTTTCTCATTTGTTTTAAATCTGCTGCCAGTTAATTTCATGGAGCGTCCCCTTGTTCTAATACTCTTAGAGAGGGTAAATAACCACTCCCTATTTACGTGTTCCGCACCACTCATGATTTTATAAATTTCTATCATGTCCCCTCTCACTCATCTCTTCTCCAAGATGAAGAGCCCTAACCTATCAAGCATCTCGGCATATAGGAGCCGTTCTGTACCCTTGATCATTTTTGTTGCCCTTCTCTGTACCTTTTCTATTTTTACTATGTTTTTTTGAGATGGGGCGACCAGAACAGCACATAAAATCCAGGTGCAGTCATACCATAGATCTATATAGAGGCATTGTGATATTTTCAGTTTTATTCTCTATCCCTTTCAGAATGATTCCTAACAATCTGTTTGCTTTTTTGACTGCCATTGAGCTGAGGATTTGAATGTATTGTCCACAATGACTGCAAGATCCTTTTCCTGAGTGGTAACTCCTAATTTAGAACCCAGCATTGTATACATATCGTTTGGGTTATTCTTCTGAATAGTTTTGGGTTATTCAAGGTAGTTAAAACCCAAGCAGACTGTGAAGAACTGCAGGAGGCTCTTGCAAGACTGAGTGACTGGGTATCCAAATGGCAGATGAAATTTAATGTGGATCAGCACTTGCCACATTAAATGTCATCTGCCATTTGGATGCCCAGTCACCCAGTCTCAACTCTCGCAAGATCCTCCTGCAATTCTTCACAGTCCACTTGGGTTTTAACTACCTTGAATAACTTTGTGTCATCTGCATATTTGGTCACCTCATTCTTTACTCCCTTCTCGAGATTATTAATGAATATATTAAACACCAGTCCCAGTACAGATCCCTGGGGCACTCCACTCCATTTGAACATGCCTTTATCAGTGTTCTTTCGATTTACAGGAATTGTCATTCTCCTTCATGTATCCTGATCTTGAGTAATTTCAGATGTGACGGGCCCGGAGGCCCGCCACACTGGGTGATTTCAGACGTTACGAGATCACAGTGAACCACGGTGAATACCCACCTGTGGTCACTGTGTCTCGAACATCTGTTTGGCAGCCGCCAGATGTTTGCCACGGTCAATACCCGCATGGGGTCAATTTGAACCACGCTTCCCGGGCTAGCCGGGGGAATGAGCATGGTGAAAGAGATCCCCAGTGGGAACAAAAAAAAAATAACATCTGGTTGGGCGCCATGGCCCGGGATCACCGGCGGGATCCCGGGTCGTGGCGAATTCGGCCAGACGCTGTGGCCGCATTGGCCCTGCTGCCCGCCTGTCTCCCCAGAGGGTGGGTGGTGGGGAGCGTGGAGGGGGCGGGGCCGTGCGGCCGCACGTTGCACCGTGCAGCCCCTCCCCCTCCCAGATTCCCCACCAGGATCCCCCAGCATGTCTGATATGGCGTGACGGGGTCATCCCGGCGGGGGATGGATTCGTTGTTTTCGGTACGGGGCCAAGCGGCCCCGTAACGTCTGAAAACACCCACTGAACCACGGACCGGGATCAGTTTTGAATCCCGATCAGGAATCAGGCCAGCCCTGTACCAGGGATCGGGAAGGGCCCCACAATGCTGAACCATGGACCGGGATCAGTTTCGGATCCCGTTCAGGAATCAGGCCAGCCCTGTACCGGGGATTGGGAAGGGGGCAGGGCGGTGCAACGTGTGGCCGCACAGCCCCTCCCCTCGGCCACCCGCCCTCCGGGACACAGGCAGGCACAGTGGTCAACTTGGCCGCTGCACCCATCCCGTCCTGCCATCTGGGCCACGATCCGTGATGGGCCAAGGTAACAGATGTTACTTTTGGCCCATCCCAGATCATGGCCAATCTAACCACAATACTGGACTGGAGGTAAGATTTGATAAATCTGACCGGTGGTTAGATCTGATTCCCGCCAGGAATTCATCGTGGTGAACATCTGGCGGGAATCACTCAGACGTTACGGCGATCACGGCCACCACAGGGGATTCACAGAGGATTCAGTATAAAACATCTGTTTTATACTGGCATTTAAACATTTTTTTTAGAGTGTTAGCCACCCTGAGCTGTTTCAGGAGGGGCAGGGTAAAAATAGGATTAAATTAAATAAATAAAATACCCCTTGAGGGTGACTCCATATTTTTTTTAGATTAATTTGGGGATATACTGGCCATTTTAAGGGCAGCAGAAAAGGGGGAAATGTTTTCTAACCAATGTGCTTCAGTTGCTTCCACATCTTATGAGCTGGAAGCCAGAAAAATTCATTTACTTAGTTCGGTTGTTCAAAGAGTAACTGTTGTAGCTGTACTTCAAGAGTCAGTTTGCCCTTATCTTTTTTCTTTGATTCTCTGTTTGGTATTTTTATCCTCAGTCTTGAGCACCTTGGATTTGTTACAATTTGCTGAAGTCATGCTCCAATCACAGTCTTTAACTTATTTTCCTATGCAGCACATTTCCCTCTATTATCACCATTTTCAGTGTCAGCTGCAGGTTGATATGATGTTGTCTGGGGGTAATATTGTGCTAAAGTGACATTGGAGACGTGTATACATCAAATGGTGTAAATCTATTTTCATTTGCTTGTGTAAATACAAATACCAAACCTGTATCAGATGCATACATTTCAGCACTTTAATCACCTTGCCGCAGCTTCCAAAACCCAACGCAATGCATCATCTCACATTATTATCACAATATCCCATTTTCTGATATTTGGTAATGTCCTGGAATCATATTCTTCATATAATCTATAATGTTGGATTGAGGGTCCATATTATATATCAAACAATTAGAGCAGTGAACTACTGGAATAAGGTTCCATGGGCAGTTGTGGGAGCAAAGAATCTGCATAGCTTCAAAATGGAGTTGGATAAATTTATGACATATCTTGTGAGGAGTTTTTATTATTTGATTGTGCAGCTGGAGAGGAGACTGTCGGGGAATGCACTACATTGTAAATCAGATGCCTTGCTGGTGGGGCCTGTGCGCATGCTCAAGGTCTAACTGATTGCTATATTTAGGGTCAGGAAGGAATTTTCCCTCTGGGCAAATTGGCAGTTGACTTGGAGGTTTCTTTGCCTGGGTGTGGCTCACCTGTTTGGGATATCTCTGGATCCCTCTTTTTCTAAAATTATTTCCTGTTATTTCAGGCATCAGTGTGTTCTGTTTGGTCCCAGTCTCTACTTGTAGCTATTGGTGGGATTTCTTTGTGTGGATGGTGGAACATCAGGGTAAATACCAGGTACCGGTTTTACCGGTTCCCGGATTTTAAAAAACCAGCTTAATGGATTAATACCGGTTTACCGGTACCGGATCTTTTACATTGATATGTCCCCATTGAAATCAATGGGAAAAAAACAAAACCCTTCCCCCTCCCCCTCCCAGACTGTGCGGGTGGAAGGGGAGGGAAAGTGTTTGGGGGGTTTTGTGTTTGTTTTTTTTACATTGCAGCCATTCATTTGAATGGCCGCAATGTAAAAAAATCCAGCACAGGGGATCCGGTACTAGACCCAATAATACCAGAATAATCCGATACTGCCGGTACACCAAAATACCAGCAGTATCGGATACCGGATGATCTGGTAGTCCCACCCTTAGTGGATGGTTGAGGTGTGGCAGGTCCTGCAGGGGGTTAAACTAGATGACCCTTGACATTCCTTCCAGTCTTGTGACTATGGCCCTTTTTAAATGGGGTGTGGGGGTGTGTGTGCGCACGCGCGCAGTCCAGGTCAGTGTGCAGTCAGTGGAGCACCACTGCATGGGGCAATGGGTGTGGGGAGGGTGCAGAGGGGCACATGCCCATCTCCACCCACCCCCACCCATCTACATGTACAGAGCAACCTGCCTTTTCGCTGGTTGTTCTGTGCATGGGTGATGGGTGGAGATAGGTGGGTCGCGGGAGCATGCACGTCCACCTGCCGTAGTGTTTACACAGGCAGCACCCATGCATGCACCCGCAGCAGACCTGTGTGTACATGCGTGGATCCATCTCATGCATCCACTCCCTCCCCCTCCCACGCCTCCCCTGCTCCTCCAACCGCCTTCGTCTCTTCTCCCTCACTGCCCCGCATGCCTGGAACTCCCTCCCTGCCCTCATCCGCCTTGCCCCCACCCTCCACACCTTCAAGTCCCTCCTCAAATCCCACTTCTTCCACTCTGCCCTTCCTAACCCCTGCTAATCATCCCCACGCAGGATTATTTCTTTATTTTATTTTATTTATATGCCACCCCCCCGCATGCCCACGGCATCTCGGGGCGGCTTCCAACACAATATAAAAACAATGGTGGATTATCCCCCACCTGTTCCTGTAAACTCCCAACTTACTGCAATCAAGCCAAGAACGTGTACCTGAGCTCTCGCATCCTCATGAATGTCGCATCCCTTGTCTCTCCCTCTGTTCCCCCTTCCCTGTCTCCCCTCCCCGTCTTTAGATTGTAAACTCTTGGGCAGGGACCATGTCTATTTTATTCTTTGTAAAGCACCAGGTACATTACTGGTGCTATATAAATGCTCATAATAAAATAATAATAATAATAATGTAAAAAGGGCCTATGACTATATTCTGAGTATCGTACTCTCGCTATGGAGAGAGAGAGAAAAAAATAGCGTAAGGGTTGCTGAGTAAACCAGCCAGTCTAGCTTGCAGAAACCAAGTCTCCAGATTCAACACCCACCCACCCTGGACTTGCAACTCTACACATTTGGTCTTTGCAGATGACGTGGGAGAGCAAGCTGATGGTTATCCTCGAGTTTGCAAGACAGAGGAGGCCTGTTGCTGATTCCAGGGAGAGCCTGGATCTAAACTGCCAAGCCTGAAGGCTCAGGACAAACGAGGAGCTGCAGAGGAGCCGGACTGGAAGGAAACTCCTAGACAAGGAGAAGACCAGCTTCCAAGAACTATAGGCAAGCTGGGACATTGCAAGTTTATGGGGCTTAGAAGTACAACCACCTCGCCACTGCTGCTGAAACCCCCACTCCCCAGCCTTCAGCATATCTTGGAGTGGGCTTCAGAAGGAAGCCCAGGAAGGCAGTCACCTGACACGAGAGGTTTGGGACAAGGGAGGGACTCACCACACCAGGAGGAAGGCTGTAGCCTGAGGTCCTGAAGGCAACACAGGCCCGGAGTTCCCCTGGCAGCTACCTTAAAGACAGTGCAAGCCTACGGCGGTGGGACCCGAGGAGGGATAGGGATCGAGGGGGTGTAGTTGGATTCAACCACCTTCTCCTGTGACATCTGGGCAACCCCCTACCCCCAGTGTGGTCCCGCTCAGCGTGACTCTTCCCACCTGTGAGCAGTGGGACGGGACTCTTTCAACACCTGTGATGCTGGCGTGCCTGGTAGCCATGGTCAAGAGGCGTAAGAGGGACGGTGTGAAAACTCATTCCCAGACTCGCGGCCACCAATCCACCATGGAGGATTTTCTACCGACTTCTAAGGGAGGCTCCGCTTTGTCATCAACCAGCTCTTGGTGCGCTATGGACACTTCAACACAGGTGGAGACCTTGGGGCTGGGAGGCGGGGGGGCTGATACTCTGTATGCCCTTTCTACCCCGAGGTCAGGGAGTAGTGTGGCCCCTTCCTTGGAGGGTATAAAGGATGCTTTGTCTGGGTGTCCCAAAAATTCAGACCTTTTACTTGTGACCTTTACTTACTCTCTCTGTTGGGATGGGTGTTGTGTGGCAGTATCTCCGCCTGTAACTCAGGGATTGCCATCAGACGCATTAAATTATATAGATGCTCCCTTTGTGGAGTCTGTGGGTAATGAATGCTTTGCAGTTGGAACCCTTATATCCAAGCTGTATGCTCAATTGGAGAGCATTAATATGCAGTTAGATCTGCACATGACCCAATTAGGAATCATTGCTGACACGATAAAGATATATGGGCGGATTTAGTCAAGGGTACCAGGAGCAAAGACCAGGAGATGATATCTGTTGGGACTCAAGTCTCACAGGATGGCATCTTAGTCCAGCCCTTTTCCCCAGTGAGTACAGACACCAATTCTGCATGCTGTGGCAAGCAGGCCTCGCTTCAGGTAGATACAAAGGCGTTGTTCTTTTACATTACGTCTCTGCCTTACCAGACCGGACCTCGAAGTCCTCCATCCTGAGGCATCTTTCTCACATTTTGGTTGCTCATTAAATTTCAGAGCTATAGCTTCCTATACGCTGCTGCCAGCTCTATTAGATTCCCAGCGCGTTTTGATTCATTTTCACTCGGCAGTCACAGTAGATAACTTGCTATTACACACTAGGTCGCTTGTTGCCTGGGGGGTTCGCCTCTCCAGAGCCTACATAAAAGCTGCAGTTTCCCCTCTCCTGGCCTCATTTCACTTGAGCTCACCTGTAGCCTCTTATTGTCACCGACCAAGAACAAAGGCCATTTCAATTTAAATTGTACCTCAGTAGATCGGCAACCAGGCAAACTGTTTGTGGAATCATAGTTGCCTTCAGGACCTCAGGTGCCTCGGCCAGTTTTGACCTTGGCTGAGGATCTTCCTAAAGGAAAAGAGAGTTTAACTACAGACAGAGGGTGTGAATCCTCTGGTCCCATGTCGGGCAATAGCCAGGTTGTTCTTTGATCCTTTCCATCTGGGGATACAAGGAGACCCCCGAGACATGGTAGTCAGGACTCTGTGCTGGCATCCTCCTTATGACTGTCTGATATACCATCTAGTAGTGAACTCACACTATGTTCATGAAATATAGCAGGGTGGGATAGGCATTCCAACGACCCTGATTTTCTGACCTATCTCAGCAGGTTCTCAGTGATCCTTGTACAGGAAACCTGGTCAACAAACCCCATTGCATTGGAGGATTATACCCCTTATTTTCTTCCAGCTGTTCACTGGAAATCAAGGGGGCGTCCCTGTGGGGGGTTGGGTTGTTTTGTGACCCATAATATTCCCTTCAAGATAGTGGAAATTTTATCGTCACCCCACTTGATTCTAGGCTTTGTGGCTAGGCTCGGGCCAGTTAAATTAATAATCCTGACAATATATATACCCCCTTGCAATGCTGGGTTCTTTCAGGCATCTTTGTGGGACAGGCTCGAGCAATTATTGATTGAAGTGTCCATTAAATATCTGGAGGGCCTAATTATTCTAACAGGCAATTTCAATGCCAGAATGGGCTCAGACGACCAGGCCATGACGCCTTATTCTGATGGACAATTGTTTGCACCAACAGAATGGCTAGCCCTGAGGAAGTCCAAATATAACATTATTAATTCCTCTGGAATCAGGCTAGCCAAACTACTTATTGCCCAAGAGCTATATGCCCTAAATGGTTCCGGATTTAATGACCAAGAAGGAGAGTTCACTTTTTTGGGGTCACAAGGCCCTAGTGTGGTCGATTTCATTTTAGTCTCAGCCAGGGCACTTCCTTTCATTGCAGACTTCGCTGTAGGTCCCCCTTTGGTAGGAGATCATCTCCCTTTGCTTCTTACTCTTCTAGGTCAAGTTCAAACTCCACAGCTTATGTATAGCCAGCAAGATAATCAGGCTGCAAATTTAGAGCATTTGAATGTCTTACAGGCCCCCTGTTGGGATGAAGTTGTATCTACATCCCTGGAAGGGTACATGGCTCAGCCCCATGTTGTTTCCCTCCATGAGAAGTTGCTATCATCAGCTAGCAACTCAAACATCGTGGATTATTATACCCAGCTAACCACAGGGCTTTCCACTCACCTGCAGGGATTGGGGTGGGGTGCACCCTTAGTGAGTGTTAGGTTTCATCAGCCGTGGTTTGATAAAGAATGTCAGGAGGCTCGCCGTATAATGAAGGAGATGTCCTATTCCTATAGGAGGAGTGGGGCAGCCATCTTGTCCCCTGAATATATCACCTATAGGACAAAATATAGGAATCTCATCAACAGTAAAAAGAGGGGTTTTGGGGACACTCTTTGGAAGACCCTTCTTCAGGCAGCTGACGCTCAAGATGCCAAGAAGTTCTGGCAAGCGCTAAACGGATCTATTGGGGGGTCTCGGAAACTCAGGTCCTCCCCAGCAGTAGTACCATCAAAGTGGATGGCCTATTATGACAAGCTTTACAATGCTCGGAGGGAAGGACTTTACCATCAGGCTTCCCCAATCTGGACGAAATCCCCTCGTGGCCCCCGGTTCAGGAGGAGGAGATTGAGGTGGTAATAGATTGTTTCTGTAATAACCGGGCTCCAGGGGTAGATCTAATTCGCGCTGAGTTTCTTAAGACACACAAGGCCTGGTGGCTGCCTATCTTGGCAATTTTATTTACTGCTATAAATAACAGTGGGGCAGTCCCCCGGAATTGGGACACTGCAGTCATTATTCCCATCTATAAGAAGGGTGTTAAATTGGATCCAGCAAACTACAGGCCAATTAGCCTGTTGTCTGTGGTCTCCAAAGTTTATGCCAAGTTTTTACTAGGGAAATTGATGGATTGGATGACCCAGACTCAGGCACTTTCAACTGAGCAGGCAGGGTTCCAGTGATGCCGCTCTACAATTGAGCAGTGCTATGTCCTTTATTATTTGGCATCTAAGTACAGGACGTGCAACGGAGCCCTGTATGTTGCTTTTTTGGACCTCAGGGCGGCTTTCGATTCAGTGAACAGAGCGGTCCTGTGAGGTAAACTGCAGGCTTCATCTATAGACAAGCGCCTCTTGGCCCTAATCTAGTCACTTCACGCACATTCCTCCCTGATGGTCAAAGTTGATCAGCAAGGCCATCTTACCCTCCCCCCGTGTCCACCTCAGTAGGTGTTAGGCAGGGATGCGTTCTGGCCCCAGCGCTATTTAATTATTTTATTAACGATGTCATATCTACTATGGCCGAGCCCCGTATTTTCCCTCCAAAATTAGCCGGTCAATCTATTGGCTGTTTAGGTTATGCAGATGATATCGCCTTGCTTTCACAGACTCGAATAGGGCTTATCCAGCAGCTCCAAAGCTTTGCGACCTTTTGCCAGGACAATGCACTAGATATTAACTATGATAAATCAAAGATTATGGTTTTTTCCTCCAAATTGAAGATTCAGTCTCGGTTGGTTGAGGGATTTCCCATTCAGCAGGTTACGGCCTTTCGCTATCTAGGCATTCTCTTCCACAAGTCAGGCAGTTGGTGAGAGCATGTAACCAGGGCTCTAAGAGCGGCTCAAGGCTCAGCTCAATCTATTACTGGTCTTTTTTGCAGGCAAGGAAGATCTGTGGTCCTTCCTGCCCTTCAGGTATATACTAGTAAGATTCGGTCCCAATTGTTTTATGGGGCCGAAGTGTGGGCCCCTTTTTGCTCTACGCTGGTGGATAAAATACAATCTAGGTTCCTCAGGAAGCTTGTAGGTGCCCCACGGGGCACCCCATTGGCAGCAATTCGATCTGAACTGGGTCAGGTGCCCTGGTCTCAGGCTGCCAATGAGTCTGCCTTGAAATTCTGGCTTAAGGTTCAATCTGGTCAGGCATCCCCACTTCTGAAGGATCTGGCGAAGGACCCTTTTGTCACTCAGTGGTCAGAGAAAATCGATTTGCAACTTAGGCAGTTGGGTCTCTCCCCAGAATATCTATTTCACAAGCATCCAGATTCACTAAAAGGGGAGATTTTGACCCGTTCAAAGGACATGGGCCGGCAACTGGAGATTGGGGAGGTGGGCCTATTTCCTCATATCCGAGACTATCTTATGTGGATTCCGGACATGGGGCAAGTTGCAAATTACTTAGCTGCTCCCATTTCTGGAAGGGCAAAGCAGCTGATTTGCTGTGCTAGATTAAATGCCTTCCCGTCTCGTGTTTATGAGGGGCGGATTGACGGTACACCTTATGCCAATCGTTTATGCCCATTTGACAATCTGGAAGTAGAGTCTATAGCGCATATCATTCTCCGCTGCCATTTGTACGACCATTTGCGGACGGAATACTTGGTATCTATCATAGAGGCCCATCCAGGCAGATCTGACCATATTCTGCTGGTTTTGATTCTTAACAGTGCTAAAAATGACGTTATTAAGAAACTTGCTACCTTTCTAATGCATGCCTTTCAATACAGGAAGTCCTTTATTAGTTATCTCCCTTTACCCTCCTAATTACTCTGTCTGACTTTGGGGGATTCCTCCCAGGTCACATATGTACCTAATTTACGGATGGTGTATGCTGTATTATGTCATATGTAAATGTTAGATATTCTTTGTACTTTTTTGGTTTTACAATGGTCTATGACCACGTAATAATAAATTTGAAAATGTGAGTATCGTACTTCACAATCCATGAATGCTGCGATCCTTTAAACTTTAAAAGCATGTCATTCTTGTGTTAGTTTGTTCTCTACCATACAGTTTTGTACCAGAGGGGAACAGCCAGCACAAAGTAGTGTTATTTTTCTTTCAGGTTTGCATCCACTTTACCACGTACTGAGCATTGTTCCTTGCTGCAGCATTTCCAATCGTTCCCATGGCCATTGTTTCTCATCCATCTGATTGCTGAGTGTACACCCTGAACTCTGCCTCTCTGCTTCTAAGCAATATCCCTGCTTATTGGACATAGTTTTGAGGAATTTTTGCTAAAGGGTCTGATGTTCCTTTCTGTTAGTTCCCTGAGTGATTGTAATTATATCTCTCAGCCTTAAGTTTGGTACTATAAGTGCTCACAAGCCTTTTGCTGTGTAAGTCATAGACCACTTGATCTATTATCAAAGAGGCTTATGTGACCCCATAATTACAGAATTGAGCTTTTAATCTCAAGTGTGTGACATAAGCATCAAAGGCTTTTGTGGGCGGTTGCATTCAGCAGGAAATCACGCAGTGCTCATATACTTAATTCTTTTTCAGCGAGCAGTATGTATCAAACGTACGCAGGTTCAAATTGTTGCAGTCATTTTCCTCAGCTAATTTAAATGCAGGGGATAATTCAGTTTCCTGAACCCCTATTACACAAGATACTTTATAATGACCTAATCTTTGCTCAGAAGTTTTAGGGCACCCTTCTCCACCAATTGAGGTACACATTTATGCAAGAATACTTTAATTGCCTGGCCCGTGTGATGGCACACAAGGACTGCAAAGACCATTCACCCGAGGTTTGAAAGAGGAGCCGTAGATATTTATAAACCCTAACTTGTTCTATTTTCTTTCCCTCTATATACCACCTATGTTTTGCTGATTTACGCGAAAATACCACCACTTTGGTCTTAGAATAATTGATCTCAATAGAATTTATATGACAGTATTTCCCAAACAGCCCCAAGGAGCGTCTCAGACCAATTTGTGTGCAGGACAAGAGCACAGTATCATCCGCATATAACAAACAGGAAATGTCACAAATCTTCTTAGGAGGGTGACACTTATCAGCTGTAAATTCTCTAACCAGACCGTTCAAATATAAATTAAACAGAGTGGGGGCCAGAATGCACTCCTGTTTGACCCCCCCTCCTAGTCTGGATTCTGTTCCATAAGGCCCCCTGATGGTTCAGTCTAACTCTAATATAGGTATTATTATATCGTTCCATTATCAGGTGCAGCAATCTCCTATCGATGTTAAGAGCAAAGAGTTTTTGCCAGAGGCGCTCCCTAGGTACCAGATCGAAAGCGGCCCAAAGATCCACAAAGGCCACATACAATGCCTTCCCTGGAGTAGCATATGTCTGAATGAGATAAGAAAGTAGAAAACAATGATCGATGGTTGACCGCCGTTCGCAAAAAACCAATTTGCTCACCAGTTAAAATAGCCTGGACCTTTATCCAGCCTTTCAATTTAAAAAGGAGAAATTTTGCATACAATTTACCTAATATACTGAGTAAACTAATAGGTCTAAAATTCTTATGGTCATCACTAGCTCCCCTCTTCAGAATGGATACCACAATCGCCTCAACCCAGTCTGTTGGAACCTTCCCCAGAGTATTTATTGCAGTAAACAGAACTGCTAACTGCAGGGCTCACCATTCTACATTTTCCTTAAGAAGTTCAGCAGGAAGGAAATCCACCCTGGGAGTCAGGCATAATTTGCAACTTGCTGACAAACAGTGCTGTAACAAAGGCCCTTTTCACACAGGCACGCTAACACAGGCATGCTAACACTGATAAAATAGGTGTTACATTTTATTATACATGTTGCAGGGCTGCAGATGTGCTCTATGGGTGCCCTGAAACATGTATAATAAAATGTAACACCCATTTTTATCAGTGTTAAAGTGTCTGTGTGAAAAAGGCCAAAATGAGCCCTCAGACACCCACAGTGGTTTCCTTTGCTGACTATGCAACAGCTCTACTAGTATGGAATTGTAACAAGGCGGAGTCCCTGTGGGCCACTAGCCCTTTAAGAAGGTGCATCTTAAGGCTATAAAGAAGGTACATTTCTGGGCTGAGACACCAGCTTAAACTGGGCATGGCAGAGCCAGCCCAGGGTTAAGAGCCAGAGAAAGGCTCAAATGGGGAGAAGTTTGGAGGAGACAGGATCTAAGGCAAGGCTGTGTCTCCTGGTCAAAGAAGGGTTGCAGGAGAGATTGTAGTTGACCCAGGGAAGAGACTGAGTCCTGAGGCGTATAGTATGAGCATGGATAAGACTGTATAAAGGTGATGAGACAAGGAGATATAAAGAAAGAACACTGAGGAGCTGAATTCCCTGTGGACTGTGGCTGCTGGGGAAAGATCCTGCCTGTATTCATACTGCGTAAACCCATTCCTGCTACAGGAATTTTCATCAGTTTAAGCTAATAACTTCCCTTTGCTAAATTCATGTTGACTCTTACCCATTAACACGTGTGGCAGGAAGCATCCTGCCAGGACTGAGGCCCCTTTAAGAATATGAGGGTGCCAGCCAGACGTGGATTGGCTGGAGGGTGCCAAGCAGTCAGCTGGACAAGGGCTTGGCAACCCCCACCCTGAAACAGGAGACAAACCCCAGTCAAAAGACAATTGGGAGAATGGCAGTGTACTGGCCCTTTAAGAGCTGGAGGCCTGAAGGGCTAGCCATGCCCCCTTGGGCTGTATAAAGAGAGGGAAGCCTACAGAGGCTTCATTCTAGATCTAGCAGCAGACCTGTGAGGAGCTCACTGTCTCATCAGCAGGAGAGCATGGTGACAACCATGATCCATCAATTGTAGGTAGTAGGAATCTTGATTTAATTCATCTACCTGCAGAAGCCTCTGTCCCTGTAGAAGAAACTTTAATTGATCTCAAGGACATTGAGATGGAATTAGAGGTTGAGAATTCTGGTGAGACTCCATTAGAGGCCTCTAGCAGAGTGCCTATAGCCCCCTCACACAGGGAATCCTCATTAGCCGACCAGAAAGTAATTCTGGTATGTATGGAGGACCTTTACAATCAATTGAGGAAACCTGTTACTAGACCAGACCAGAAGGACCCTGTAGGGGAGTGTCAGGTAGGGTGATCTCTACTGCCAGGACACTAATTCCTGCTTCACCGTCTATCTCTGTTCTTTCTCTCCCAGAAATTGTACATACTAAGGCAGTCTCCCTTGTGATTCTGTTACAGGGGTAGGGGTAAAACCCCCATGGGGGTAGCAGGGAATAGAGGTCACACCAGCACAGCCGCACACACTCCGCCTTAGAGGGCTGGCTACTCCGCACACTGCTCCGGGAACACTCAGGGTGGAAAGCATGCCCGTCAGGTTAGAGTGGTAGCCCTTAAATCCCAAAGGGATTAGGCCTCTATCATCATAGGGCACCGAGCAATCTGTGCCGGAGTATGCCGCCTCACTCCCTGCCACCTACCCACACCTTGCACACACCAGAGGGGGTGGGAGAGAGGTGACCACAGTGAGAGAGCGAAAGGGGGGGGGGAAGGGCCCCAGGGAGGTCGGGAAAGGAGCAGTCCCACACACAGTTGGAAGCGGGAAGAGGGGTCGGGGGGGGGGGGG
>QEPC01003920.1:3258884-3281233 GCA_003113815.1 Sphenodon punctatus
CCCCCCCCCCCCCCGAGTCCCCTCCCGCCCCTCTGGGAAATGTGGGCCCCCCTGTCCGTGCTATTCTTCTCCCTAGCTGGCTGAACCATGGCCAGCTGCGCTTCCACCGGGCTCCCAGTCCCCATGGGGCCCCCCATCCATGGACCTTCTGCGAGACCATGACCCTGTGTGACCTGTGGCATACCCTGGCCATGTAATTGCTCCTGAGCTACCCAGACAGCCTGTTGGATGCCTATGCGAGCCTGAGCTCTGGCCTTTGTTACTTCGGCTATGAGGCGAGCGCCCGGGATTGCTGGCTGCATGCTGAGATGCTGGGGCTGCGTCCCTTCCCCGATGGGCACATCCCAGAGATGAGGTGCTCGCATGTGGGTTTGTCTGTGGCAGAGATCGTGTCTGCCCTCTCTGTGTGCAGTCTGGCTGCCTACACGACCTGTCTGGAGGAGGGGGGGCCTGCCTTGGCTGTGTCCTACTTTGGCTGCGTTCACGGGGCCCGTGGGTACCAGCGCTCTCGTGGGGTGGTGTATCACCAGCTGTTGGAGCTGGGTCACCTTCCGTGACCCCCTGTTGCAGACTACTGTGTGTGTGAGCCTACTGCAGCGGAGCTGGCAGCGCTGTCTGGTGTGTGGTCCCGTTCCGATGTGCAGTTGGGGCTCTCCATGCAGGATCCGTTCGAGGTGTACTACCTGATCGTCCACCACATGTCCATGCTGGAGTACCACCGGGGCATGCTTCATTGGCCCCACATCATTCACCTGGTGGGGCACCCAGCCCCTGGCCCCTTCATGGCCCCCAGCAGCTGGCTGTGAGTCCCCCAGTGCCTTCCGGGCCCTGGCTGCTGGCCCCCCTGTGGGCTCCTGCCTCTGTCCATCTGCTGTGCTCTGTTGCCTGCTCCCTCCTTGGTGTCCCGGACGTGCTGCTGTGCTGGCTACTTCCCAGGGTGCCGCTGCCCCTGCTTGTGGATGCGGGGCCCCCCGTCTACCTCTGCACCTGGTGTTCCCCTCTGTGGTTGCCTTCTCCAGTGTCCGAGTCCGGCTCTCTGCACGGCCCCCGGCTCCCCTGGGTGCAGCTGACCGTCCTCATCCACCTGTGCTCCCTCCTACGCCCCTGCCCCCCCATGGGTGCCTGTGTGACCTCGGGGTTCTGGGGCCCCCGAACTGCACCTCCTGCCTTCCTCCCAGGGGCGGGTGTGTGTATGTATGTGACTTTGGACCTGCTGCAGGGTCCCGGCTCCCCTCTATCACACCATCACCTGCGCGTGGGGTCCATGTGTGCCTCCTGGACCATTCCCGGGCCACTCCCTGTTCCGTGTGGCCTCCCCCAGTGCCTGTGCCCTGACCTTCCGGGGGCCCCCATTCTGGGACTGCCTGTGTTGCTGTGGGGGTGCCCATGCAGACTGTGCTGTTGTGGGGGTTCTGGCTGCCGTTGCCTGTGTCTGGCCCTGCCCCGGTCCATTCCACCATCCCCTTTCCCCTGTTCTGCGCCCCCCTCCCCCCTGTGCCCATTGTGCCATGTGTGTTGTCTGTCCCACTGTGTTCCCCCTTCCCTTCCTTCCTGTGTGGGTGTGTGCGCGCCCAGGCGTGTTTGTGCTGTGTGTTCCACTGTGCCCTCGATGTCTCTGTGCCTGTTGTGTGAGGTACCTCGGTGGCTCTTCTCCCTCCCTTCCCGTTCCCTTGTGTGGGTGTTCCCTTTTGTCCCTTCTGGCTTTGTTTGCCCTCAGACGGCCATGTCTGTGTCCTGCCCCTCCCTGGTGCCTTGTGGGTGTTTTGACCACGGCCGGGAATCGGCGTCACATGTGTTGCACTGCCCCAGTCCATGGTCTGGCAGCCCGATTCCCTGCCGTGGTCCCAATCCCGTCACGTCTGTTTGGGGCTTTCCTTGACCACGGGGGGGTGGTTGTTCGTTCACCACCGCTGGGAATCCGCTGTGGTGAATCGGTTCCGCGTAACATCTGAAAACACCCTGTGTATGATGAAACAAAGGCTGAAGCTGGGCAGGTTACAGAAGAAGACTAGAAAGAAGCTGGAGAACTGTTGAGGGGACTAAGATAATGTCACTATGACTGCCAGCCTGATCATATAAACATTTCATGTAAAGTTTTCCAGGATCACAATCTAGATTTGCAAAATAACATAGTTAAATAATCAGTAATCTGCATGCATCACCATGCTGATGTCAGAAACGCTATTCAAATTGCAGCCGTGGAATGGGTGTCATTCCTTATGATGTGTGATTTGGAGTTCAGCAAATAATGTCTTCTGCAATAACACCTTCTTTAATGAAATATATTGGCACTGTGCCACTGGGATTAGGGAAGACAGATTTTCCGCTTCACATCCCAGAGGAAGAAGATAGCAATATGGCTTTTTCAAATAAAATAAGTAAGGGGGGAAACTGGAATAGGAATCTTTTGTGTTTGATTGGGGGTCATCCAATAAATAGAGATGCCATACTCAGATATGAGGGACTGCGGTTAGAATCAGCAGAAAAAAATGTTTGCAAAATCTGCTGCTGAAGGAAACAGAGTCACTCTTTACATACCTCCATTGTAACAACTTATTTTTATCATGATGTGACATTTTGTCCACCTCTAAACTTAGCAAACGCACTTAATTCTTCAGGAATTTGCAATTAATCATATCAGCCTGTAGAGGGCCTCCTTGCACTGAGAGCTTTTATAATTGCAAAATCCTCTGGTGAGGCACTCGTATTAGTCATATAGAAGGAAAAAACTATGAACGTCTGCCTTTTAAAAAAACAACATTGCATATCAGTGGCTATAATTCATGAAAATGAAGATTGAACATTTTTGAAACAACGAGAATAATAGTTTTAAATTAAGTAAGCATTCCTGACAATTCACTGCAACTATATATAGCACCATCTAAAAATGAACACAGATGACTAACAATGTGCAACTATCATTTATTCAATTTGTTTTCTTTATTCTGAAAGCATCTTCAAGCAGATATTTAAAATAAATGTATATATCTTAATAAAAACTCCTGACAAATTTAAAAAACACAGACAGACTTACAAACAGAAGGGGAAACAACACTGGAATTGTCATATTGTTTTGATCAGTAGTCCATCTCATACAGTATACTGTGCAGTGACAAAGTGTGTAGTAACCTGCTTCCAACAAAATTCCTTAAAACCCCAAATGGCCACAATCTTAAAACCCATTACTGTACAGTAATCCCACTGAAATCAATGGGACTGCTCCAGGCTAAGTGGCTTGAGGACTGCAGTCATAGCTAGCAGATGGCTGAAGCAAAACTCTTCCTTGTGTTTTTTTTTTTTATTATTAAATATCAGTTAAAAATGCAGTACATAAAGAAAAATAACAGATAATAAATGTAGTCTGCTCCATCTGTTACTCGCAAGTAGTCTCACTGGCTTTTAATGTGGCTACTCATGCATAGCTTCATGATTACTACACATTTCAACACACCTGATTTCACGCTTTTCATGGTTGAAAACTGAGTTTTGAAATAATGTTTAAATACACTATTTTACAGTTGACTGAAAAATATCATTTTCTATGTCAAGTTTCCAAATAAATAAATACATTCTGGAGTCCCCTCCACAATAACTGTTGACTAAAAAAAAGTAATAAAGTAAAAAAGTAATAAAATACAACCAGGAAATGAAATATTTTTGGGTTCTCTTTCTCTTTGTTCATTTTCCAGCAAACCAGAAAATGTTTAAAGAAATTACTTTTTCTGTGAACATGTTCCTTTAGGGGGGAAATGCCATTTAGAATGTGTTGGGTTTTTTTAAAAAAAGTTTCAAGAAGCACAATTTACTTAGCAGTGGAAGTGGCCAGAGCATGCTGTTGTGCTAATTGCTCATGCACTAGCTATTGATTGCAAGCATACCTCTTTGGTGCAAGGGGGTGTAGCTATAACCGGTACAGGTGGTGCAGCTGCACCAGGGCCTATGAGCCTGGGGGCCCCATGCTGTGTTCTGACTGCTGAGGGAGCAGGGGGACTCATTCCATCCTAGCTATGCCCCTGCATCAGTATACATTTCTTCATCACTATAAATTTAGGGTGCATTGTTCTTATTATTCCAAGCAATCCTGACTTTTTTCCCAAGAGCTTTCTATCAAATTATCAATAAATACTAATACTAAAACACAGATATGTGAGAACATTTGCAGGTGCTTGTTACAAAGCCTCTGTCCCAAATTCCTCAACCAACTCTTGCAACGAGCTGTTTACGTTTTCAGCTGACTTCAATGCACTGAGGAACGTAAAGACACAGTAACCGTAACATGATTATAGCTGATAAAGGGAAGCGGTTTGCGTACATGCAGAGGAATGTTTATTGTAAATATCAATAACTAAACTTTAAAAGCCCCTTTCCCCTTGAATTCTGGATCAGTGGCTTCTTTGAGAAGAAAGCACCTTATGTTACATTCTGGAAAAGGGTTAAAGGAGAAAATGATGACTAAAAGTTTTCAGGTTGTTGATAACTGTCAGGTGTAGATAAGGATGCAGCATGTGCTGGGAGGAAGGGGGTGGCCAGATATGCAAATTTTAGAGGACACATGAGAAGTACAGGTTGCAGGACTGCATTGGCTCCACTAAAGCCCTGCAACCTGTGTTTCTCATAAGTGTCCTCTAAAATTTGCATATCTGGCCACCCTAGAGGGAGGGGTGTTTATAAACGAGACACTAGCCTGCACTAGCCCCCCATCAGATGGGTGTTTCTGTTTGCCTTCCCGTCTATTAGGTGTTTGCCAGATGTTGGCCCACACCCCACCATGCTTCCCACTCATGGCATCCTCCAGGGACTTTGCAGGCCCACTGTGCACGCCAGTGCATGCTAATGCATGCCCATGTTCCACATCTTGTTAATCAGGTGCTTAGCACGGCTGCTAGTGATTACACTCTCTCAGCTCACAGGAGGATGAGAAGAGAGAGCTCTAAAGGAAAGGGGGGGTTGCAGCCAGGGACAGATTCTTCCCAGGCTGTGACACACCCCCCCCTTTCCATCAGAGGCAGTGCTCCTGTGCTCGGGTGGCTGCAAGAGGAGAGACCAGGGATGCAGGAAGGACCTTCTCTAGAGGATCTGCACCCGCACGACTCTCTGGAAAGGAACTGAGGGGAGCGAGGCTCCTCTGGAGATCCATGGGGCTCCTGCACTCCCCTTGGTTCCATTCCCAACACTCAGCATGTGTTTTCCGTTATGTCTGTATGTACAAACATGAATCCTACTACAGAAAATAGCACTCAGCACCCATTCATGGCAACTCACAGCACACTGAAAAGAAATCCAGAGTGCACCATGTGGGGCAAGCCAAAAAGGTGTATGGCAATGGGCACCCATACATCCCCTGCCCATATGAACTGATATTGCCACCCACACCAGCAGTCAGGTCTCTCGCTCATAGGCACTGTTGACTGGGGACATGGCCTTTGCAAGTCACAGGAACTGAACGTGAGTGCTGTGGAGACTGGTTCCCCAGCGCTCATGCCTGGGACATGTCAGTTGCAAAGGCTAGCCGAGCACACTTCCCCCTCCTTCGCGGTCCGTGATAGGGGGAGTGCAAGGCAGCTGCTGTGGTAGCGCTGGGAGCCGTCCGTTAGAATCCATCCCCAAGCACTCTACCTGAGTTAGGCATGGGCGAACAGATCGCCGGTTCGGCTGCGTTCGGTTCGTCCGCGTTCGGTTAGTTCGCCGAGTTCGGGTTCGGCGGTTCGGTTCGGTCATCCAAACAGGATGTTCGGTTAGGCTGTTCGGTTCGGCTGTTCGGGAAATGTTTTTATGGGTGGTTTTTTATTTTTTATATGTTTTTTTTGTTTTTTATTGGGTTTTATATGGTTTTCTTTTGTTTTTTATTTGGTTTATTTAATCTAATATTATATATATATATATACACTAAATCTAACTGCTATTAACTATTCTAAATGCTATGAACTAAATGGATTATCTAATAAGTACACAGGCCTATTCCTACAAACACTAAAACTAAATCACTAACACTATCTCTATTGCTAAGCTAACTCCTACAACTCTCTCTCTCTCTCTCTATCTATCCCCCCATCCCATATATATATATATATATATACACACACACACACATCCCATATATATGGGATGGGGGGGAAAATCACAAACAGAAGAGGAGTCTGTAGTGAACTGAATACATACATACTCAATGAGTCTGTACAGTGAAATGCATAACACAAGGTTTCAGTTTTTAAGTTTCATTTCAGTACAAAACTGAAATGAAACTTAAAGCAATCTAAAAATCCTACTCAGCGCCTGCTGTTCAGGAACAGTGACTAGCTCAGAAGGTGTTGGGAAAGGGGGAGGCAGATAATTAGTTTCGTTTCTTGCAAGCCTCTCCACCCCTGGTGCCTGGAAGTCTGCTCCTCAGTGACTGACACCTCCCTGTCATGTTTGACCTTCCAGTGAACCTTTTTTTGACACCCAAACTCACCCGAATGTGATCCGAACTGACCGAACTATTTGGTCATTTCGCCGTTTGGTTCGTTCGATATGTTCACGTTCATGTTTGGTCGTCTGAACAAGCCGAGTTCGGGCCAAACTCCGAACTTCCGAACCGCGTTCACCCATCCCTAACCTGAGTGGCTGCTCACAGCTGTGCCACTCAGTGGTCACAGACACACACCCCGATTTGCTCATTTAAAAATACCCATTGTGATGTGGTGTGCACATATATGCACATCATATCACTATAGACTGTACTTGTGGTCTGGGGACTGACAAGAGGAATTTTGCCCAGTTGATCCTGTTCGATCTTTTGGCGGCCTTTGATACAGTTGATCACAAGGTGTTGTTGACATGACTGCAAGACCTGGTGGGACAACTGCAGGACCTGACCTCTTGAGTAGTTCTGCTCCTTCCTGTTGGGGAAGTCCCAGGGAGTGGTGATGAGCAATTGCTCATCATCCTCTCAGGGCCTCCACTGTGAAGTCCCTCAGGGTTCTATTCTGTCTCCCCTCTTGTTTAACGTGTATATGAGGCCACTGGGCGAGATCTTTCTGAGGTTTGGGGTGAAGTGCCATCAGTATGCTGATGACACCCAGCTCTACCACTACTTTTCATCCGATCCAGGCTCTGCAGTCTCAGTGCTTTCCTGATACCTTCTTGGAAGTCTTCAGAGTGAAAGTTTTGGCTCTGATGACCTATGGCGTGGAAATTGTCCCACTGAGTGGGTTCGAGCCCCTTGAGGTTATCCAAAATAAATTCCTCAGGGGACTGTTGAGGGTGCCCCAGGGCACTCCTGGAGCAATACTGAGGGCAGAGACGGGTATGCTGCCAATTGCATGCTCCGCCATGTCAATTTGCATTGCAGGGCAGCGATGCTCTATCTACCCAGTGTTTGGTAGAAGAGCTGAAACATGATGGAGCATTACATTATCCTTGGCTATCCCAAGTTTTGTTTACCCTGAGGGGACTGGGTCTGTCATCTTCCTGTCTTTGGGGGAAAAATGTACTCCAACAAAAGTGTTGTGTGTCCACTAGAATAAAGGACATAGCCAGGCAAAATGATATGGCAGCAGTTGCCGTCTGGAAGGCGGCATGGTATCACCATGCTAAGACAGATCATAATTTCGAAATGTACTTGGATAAGATAACGGCCCCAACCTTGCGAAGGAGTTTTACTTTGCTGCGCTTTCAATTATATAATTCCACAATTTTCCTTCGTCAGTACTTGAACCAACCTTATGATAATCGGATTTGCCCGTGTACGCTTCATGAGGTAGACGATCTGCCCCATGTTATATTCAGATACCCTTTTAATATAAATATAAGGCAATCTTGGATAGAACCATTGTGGGAAGGCAAAGAATTTCTATCTGCTGCCCATAAAATTAGATTATTACTGACTACAACTGTGGAAAAGGAGATGAGATCTGTAGCATTGTTTGTACTACTAGCTGCAAGATTGCAACAAGAGGCAGTGCTAAATGGCTGAAGCTTTTCTTCCTTAGACTCTGTGGTATTTTCTGTTGTGATATCGCAAATCTGTATTTGCCTTGTATTATGGCCTTTTTCTTGGTAAGAGCACAAATGTCTAATTGTGTTTCTGGAGACTGGCTGCAGCGCAGGTCAGCCATGTAATCCTACCTTGTTTGTGATTTAATTATTTCATTTTATATTGTTTTTCTGTTTTTACTATTGTGTCCTTCAATTTCTGTGTTCGACTTTGGCCATGGTGAAAGCTAGTGCCGCAATAAATATTATTATTATCCTTCTACCTGATACCTGGCTGCTGTTGGGGACTGGATGAGGGTGAGTCAACTGAAGCTGAATCCAGGCAAGACTGAGTGATGATGGTTGGTTGGCCTTGTGACATAGAGGGGATTGGGACTACTCTTATCGATGGAGTCAAGCCCCCTCTGGTCAATAAGGTTTGCAACCTCAGGATGCTTCCGGACCCCTTGCTGTGCCTGGATTGTCAAGTTGTGACAGTGCGCTTTTCACCAACTTCATCTGGTGAGGAAGCTGCAGCCGTTTCTGTCTGATTCAGATCTGGCAACTGTCACCCATGCTTTTATCACCTTGGGGCTAGATTACTGCAATGCACCCTACATGGGGCTGCCCTTCATGACTATTCAGAAGCTGCAGCTGGTGCAGAATGCGGCAGCTTGCCTCCTTTTGGGAGTGAGGCACTGGGAGCACATTACACCAGTGCTCTGTAGTCTGCACTGGCTCCCTGTAGCATTCCAGGCACAATTCAAGGTGCTGGTTTTGACCGTTAAAGCCCTAAATTGTCAGGTCCTCTGAGAGATCACCTGTCCTTCCATGCCCCATTACAACCCCTGCGATCGGTGGGGAACGCCTCCCTGTGGGTACCACCTGTTAGCCTTGTTCATACCATGAGGGCTCAGAAGGAGGCGTGCTTGGTTGCTGCCCCAGTAGTATGGAATTCCCTTCCCCCAGAGGTTAGTTTGACCCCGAGCCTGAACATCTTCTGGAGGCGGTGCAAGACCTTGTTTGGCGGGCAGGGATGAGTTTGGGGTAGGGTTGTGAGGGGAGGTATTAGTGGTTGGGTTTTGTGGGGATTGTGGGGTTTTGTATTGTATTTTTAATGTTTTATTCTTTATATGTTTTATAAGTCGCCCTAAGCCTCTTTGAAGGAAGGGCAGGATAGAAATATAAATAAATAAATAATTTAAATAAATAAATAAATAAATAATGTCCTTTGACTTCAAACAAATTATTTCACTATGATGCACTGTACCTTTAGTTATATATCACTGTAATGTGCTTTGCCTTTAACTGAATTGTATTTTTACGCTGTGCTTTTAATCATATTGTATTGCTAGGACATGCTCTTGACCAAATTGTATCGATGTTCTGTGCTGTGCCTTTAATAAAATGGCATTATATTGCTATGACACACCTGTAGCCCGAATAAAGTGCATTGTACTGTAATGCTGCAAATACATTTACAGTACTTCATTCTTGAGGGGCTAACTCAGAAGGGAAGGACATGGAGGCTAGAAGGATGCATTGGTGGAGGGGGAGGGGGAGCCAGTGAAGTGAGGAGAGGAGAGGCTGCACGTGGTCGAAGCGACGGGCTGAGTGGATGACCCTAGCAGCGGAGTTTGGGATGGAGATAAGGGGAGAGATATGAGAGTGGGGGAGGCCAGCAAGGAGGAGGTTGCAGTAGTCAAGGCGGGAGATGACCATAGCATGAACAAGGGTTTTAGCTGAGGAGACAGAGAGAAAGGGGTGAATCCGAGCAACTCAGCCCTAATCTCCTTGCACACTCCTGCACGCACTCTCCGCTCCTCCTCTATCCCCTCCCTTGCTCTCCCTTGTCTCCCCTGCTCCCCTAACCGCCTTCATCCAGTCTCCCTTGCTGCCCCCTATGCCTGGAACTCCCTCCCTGCCCACATCCGCCTTTCCCCCTCCCTCGACTCCTTCAAATCCCTCCTCAAAACCCACCTCTTCCTTGCCGCCTTTCCCGACGCCTGTTAGAACTTTCCTCTCAACATTTACAGTCTGCCCTCCCCCTGACTGCAACCAAGCCAAGCACGTGCACCTGAGACTTCGCATCCACTTCGTCCCTTGTCTCTCCCTATGTCCTCTCTCCTTGTCTCTCCCCTCCAAGTCTTCTAGATTGTAAGCCATAGGCAGGGATCACATCCATCTCATTGTTCTGTAAAGTGCCAGGTACACAGCTGGCGCTATACAAGTGCTTATAATCAAATAATAATATAAAAATTAGGATTATGGATAGGAGCTGAAGTGGGGATAGCAGCATGTCAGAAAATGATTTATCCATCAGGCAGTAACAACCTTAAAAGAGAGAAGGCGGAATCTGGATGAGGCAACCATAGGGCAGAATAACTACAGATGGAAACAACACTTTCACCTAGGGTGGCCAGATATGCACATTTTAGAGGACACTTATGAGAAATACTTGCAGGGCTGCAATGGAGCCATTGCAGTCCTACAACCTTTCTTTCTCATGTGTCCTCTAAAATTTGCATATCTGGCCACCCTGCTTTCACCTACCTCCCCCGACTGTTCTTTGGCAATTTTATCCCAGAATTCAGATGCCCAGGCTACATCACACACCACAGGACTGGGCCATAATGCAATTCATCAAAACCTGGCATCAAGGAATGTCATCTGCAGAATAGCTGATGGGAGGAGGCAGGTGAGGAGACAAACAGGTAGCCACTTAAACAGTGAGCACATATACGTGTATACCCCGCAATGCTAATTTGATGACATCATTACCCTTGTCAAGCAATGTCTGTAACATTACATGGCAACACCCCATCTCTCATTTCTTCCTGCATCCATCCCTGTCAGTTCTTTCCCCACCTATGTAGCTTCACTATACTCTTCCCCGTGTCTCACCTCACACCCACTCCTAACCAGTTCCGTTCTCAATTCCCCACACACCTCCTCCTCATGCCTACACGTCCCCGAATCCTCAGCCCTTTTTACACCCACTCTCCTCCTTAGATACTCATCATCCAGCACTACTGCTGCACCCTCCGCCGCCCTTAGGCAACCCCAGCACCCCCTCCCCGCGCCTAGCCTTCTACCCCCCCAATCTCGCACACGTCGCTCCCCCTACATCTCCTTGCCCCACCCCGCTCCTCATGCACACCCTCACCCCACATGCCTCCCCCCGGCACCCCCTCCCATTCCCCACTTAGCCCTCCTCACACACAGCTTCCTCTGCCCCCCCGGTTACCCACTGCAGCATCGCCTCCGCGCTCCCCACACCTAGACCTGTTCTCCACGTTTCTCCTCGCCGCCCCCGCCACTTCCAAACTCCCGCCAGACCAGATCTCTCAGCCTCCCCTGCCTAGCCCTCCCCATCCACCTCGCTCCTTCCTTAGCCCTCCTGTCCGACCGTCCGTCTGTCCTTCGGGCCGGCCGATCCCGGGTCAGGCCAGCAGCTCGGCTGCAGGAGACTCCGCTCGGTTCTTCCCTGCGGGCGCCTCCTAGCGGAGCAGAGGGGTAGCGGCGTCCAGTGCCTCCCCCGGCACGTCCCTCTCAGCGCCGCACTCGCTCGCTCCGTGTGACCTCCAGTGCCGCTTGCTGCTGCTCCGAGCTGCTGGCGGGCAGGAGGCAAAGCCACCCCTAGCAGCAAGCTAGGCAAGCACCCCGGCCAGCGGAGAACCGAAGCAGCGCGCCCTGGGCGGGACGGAGGCGACGCCAAGAACGAGCCGGGGGCTGGGGAAAACAGAAAGCACCCAAGGACTTTCCGTGAGGACAGCAGCATGGCCGGGGCAAGCCCCCTCTCCGCACTCTGGCTCTGCAGCATCTTGTGGCTCCCTAGCTTGCAGGGGCAGGCTGGGCAGAAGCAAGACGACACCTTCTACTTGTGGATTGATGCTCATCAAGCCAGGGTGCTGATAGGTAAGCTGGCTCACTGCCCTCCCGGCTGGGCTCGAGCTCTGGCCGGAGTAGGTGCAAACGGAGTTGCTCTAACCCACTCTCGCTGGAGATGCTTCAGCAACATGTTTTTACTATTCTTATGCCCTCTCTCTGCCTGGGGGCTTCAGTGAGGAATTCTCCAGACAGTATTTTTTTAAAATATATTTTTATATATAGGAGTGATGCTCTTGTTAAAAAGGTGTCCTCCTGGCTAAAGTCTGAGTTAGTTCTGTCTTTTCTTAGTTTAAGTGCCACGGCTTTGGTCACACATTCTGTGTTTTAAACACTATCCTTATTAGTACATTAGGAAAGGGATAGTTTATCCTAGTGCTTAGTCTGCTCAGAATGAAGGTGAGGGTGAGAATCCACCAAGGTAAAAAAAATATATATATTTTTAAATTCCCTCCTGGCATGAGAATTCAGCTTCATTTCCCTCTCTTTCTAGCGGATATATTTTTTTGTTCTACAGGCTTTGAAGAGGATATTCTGATTGTTTCAGAGGGGAAAATGGCCCCATTCACTCATGATTTCAGAAAAGCCCAGCAGAGGATGCCAGCTATTCCAGTCAATATTCACTCTATGAATTTTACCTGGCAAGCAACAGGACAGGTAGGTATGGTGGAATTGGAAGAAGAAAGCCCTCTTTAAATATGTGCAGCTGAAGCAAATATTTAGTTTTAAGAACTTTTTCAGGAAACTATTTCTGAGATGTGCCAAAAAATTGTTACAGAATGGCCCCTTGATTTAGAAACACCTGCCATCTGAATTATTAATAAATTATGTATATAGCCGGCAGACATACACAGTGCTTGGGTTTTGGGGTTTGTTTGTTTGTAAAAAAGAATGAGACATGGCTCCTGAACTAAAGAGCTTGCAATCTAATCAGGTAACATCAGGTGTATATAGAAGGGTGAGGAAACATTGTTGATGTGGAAAATGACCTAGGAATTCTTGGAGGAACATTGATTTTAATGAGGGATTATAAAAAAAGAAAATATCTTCTCATCAGATGAGAATCTAAGGATTAAACAAAAATCAACAAAATTATGAGCATGATCAGGCTCCTGCTACAGCAGCTCAAGGTGGCTTACGACATCTTTAAACATATATGCATACGTGTTCAAAATAATCATGATGTATAGATTTGATTGAAAATTCTAATGTCAAAACTATGAAACTAATCTACTGAGTCAACAATTCTCTAATTTGTTTTTATTGAAAAGATAAGAATGTATGACACTTTCATGAACATATGCACAGTTTGACACACTGACAACATATGTTAAATTTGCATAACGCTGCATCAGGTTAAACTAACTTATCATGGGAATAGAGACAGTTACTTTTAATAAAAAATTAGAAGACAAGTCTCAAGATAGATTTTTTACAATATAATATTTAGGCTCTTCAGTGAAGATTGGCTCTGAAAGAATCTTTCAGTTGATAATGCAGTAGCATGAGTTTTCAGTTGATTAAATTTAAAAAGTACCATAGAAATTGTCATACACTTACAACCATAAAATTATCCTCAAGAAGTTTTTTAAGCAGCTAGTCCTCATTCTTTCCCCCTCCCTCACCTCTTTTACTGATATCTTTAGGGTGAACTTATTGGATAGTAGGACTGAGATGTTGGAGAGAAGCTGCTCATCAATTTCCTTTTCTTCAGTCTATGAATAGTTCATTTGAAAAGTGTGCTTGTGATACTGACTTCAAAAGGACTGCAACTCGTGCTTAAAATTAAGCACATGTTAAGTGCTTTGTGCCCAGATTGCTCAGTGATTTACAAGCTCAAGCCTCAACTTGTGACAAAGCTCATCAAGCAATCTCTCTCCCTCTTAATTGATTTATTTACTGAAATCTTACAAGTTAAACTTATATTGAAATGCCTACAGAATTTTAAGTTAAAATAATTTGTCTGCCGTTTTAAAAGCTACAGGTTTACATGAGAATGTAATCAGAATACTTCCCTTGACAAAATCAGATCAGAACCATAGAAGGGCTTTTTAAAATATAGAAATACACACAGAAAACTGCATATCCCAGAACACAAAGAAGTTAAGATTTATTCATTTATTTTTATTTTTAAAACGTATTACCCCACCCAGCTCGGGGCAGTTTACAACAACAACAAAAATTAAAACAATCATAAAAAGGAGGAAGCAGAAAAAACAACCCCACGCGCCCTTCCCCCCTCTGAAGGGGAGAAGATGAAATAAGAGATTCAGTTAGAACAGAGGAATGTAATGACATACATAATTACTTACATAGAAAAATATTCAAATAAATTAAGATCAATTTTTAAAATAAAAATTGAATAGTATAGAACATGGAGTTAAGATATAGCAGAAACCACCTTAACTCTGCCCCCTCTGCTTGCCTCTTCCTGCTCCTGTTTCTAATGCTGCAGTATTGGGCTTATGAGTCAAATAAGTGCTGGAAACAACACTAGCACTAGCCCCTTTTTCTTCTGTACAGCACTTTGAGGATCAGGCTGTTAATGAAAAATGTACCATCTGTTTAGTTACCACTTAACTGCCAACAGCCATAACCCATCTCCATCTTGTGTACACCATCTGTGTAACCCTTACATGTCAGCCATATAGCTGGATTAAACTCTGTGGGTGAAATTATGGTCTCCATTGACCTCTGTTGGGATGAGATTTCACCCCAATGTAACAAGTCGGAGTAACTCTACAGTCTTTGCAGACCTTTACAGTACAAAGCAACAAGATTCCTTGACTCTCTACTTCTGAGATAACTTGGACAAAACTTTAACTTACTTGGACACTGGGCATTTTTACACACACGTTAAAGTTCCTGGATGCATTCTTCACAACACACACTGCTCTGATGCAGTTCCTGGATGCATTCTTCACACAAACACTGCCCTGAGGCAGCCTAAAGTAGCCGCAGCTGTAGATGTGACAGGCTGCCATGGAAACCAAGTGACCACAGCTGCCTGGAGCAAAGCAGTTTACCAGGAGAACATTTTACACACAAAAGTTCTGGGAGAAGTTAAACGCAGAAGTTCAAAGATCAAGATGTTTAAGATCTGGGTGAGTAATTTAGACACACAGAAAGTTCAGGATGTAACAGCAAACATCCAGGAGAAATGTGTGTGTAAAAACACCCAATATCACCAATGGGTAGCATTAAAAAGGGCAAAATTAAGGTTGTCTCAGGCAACTGAATTGCAGACTTTTGTACTATTTATTTGTACATTTTATTCTTAAGTTGAAATTTGCAGGTTTTCCCATGTTTGTTTTTAAAAAGAATTATAAATGTCAGCAATTGTACAAGTTTTTTTTTGCCACCTCCACATAATTATTGTTTGCAACCTTTATTCAGACTTTTCTGTCTTTTTTGTCTGGGAATTTCCTTGGCTTTTGATGGCACCACTGATGAAAAAATACTGGTATTCCTGCAATATAGATATGTATTCTCCATCAAAAAGTAGATTGCTTCCTGTCTGATAGTTTTAATTAGCATATAGTGGTATTCTACCTGCTACAACTGTAGCCAGGCACATGCCAGGCAACGGTACCAAAATGGACTTCATGCTATGCCCACAGTCTTCTTATATGATCTTGTGCCCAGATGGTTTTGCCTACGACCTCTTCTGGAGTTCTTGTGGGATTGCAGAGACGGACTTCAGAGATATGCAGGAGTACGTGTGTGGCTTTTAATATCTTCTGGAGCTTTTGTGAAGCTCAAGACAACATGGGGCTGATTCACTGCTGCTTTCCAACTTTAATTGCTCTTTACACTTGTGAAAAGTGGGTGTAACATTAACGAATGATAGCATTTTGAATCTATTTGGCATTAATTTTATAAGGTGTAATTGATGACATAAGGTGCACGGCAGTGGAAAGTCCCAGTATTTGGAAACCAATCACATGCCTGCATGGATACTTATCATTTAGCAGCAGACTGTGGCTTATGGCCAGGCTAAGTAATACTTAGCCTGGCCATAAGCCACAGTCTGCTCCTAAATGATTATTGATATTAACAGTATGTATTTCAATGTCTAGGCTAGATTATTCCTGTGTTTTGACAATCCATGCAGAAGTAGTGAAACTGAGGCCCTTTCACACACACACCCTGCACATGTGTGTGTGTGTGTGTGGGCACCTGTGCAAACGCCGCAGCGGGTGCGGGGGAAATGGGGGTGCCCATGGGAACACCCCGGGTGGTTGGTGTGGGTGCGTCTGCACTCCACCCACCTCCACCCATCACCCACGCATGGAGCAATGGGCACCAATGCCCAATGTTCCATGTGTGGAGGTGTATGGAAGTGGGTGGGGGTCCATGGGAACGCATTCTCACACACTTCCCACACACCACGCTGTCCACCCATCCCCCTACTCACCCCGGCCCATGTGAAGAGGGCCAAAGACATTACATTTAAATGCTGTCTCTAATACTGTGATCTTTACAACTGTACTTTTTCTTTAGGGGGTAATAAAACAGTTTATCTCCTGTGATGCAGGAACCATCAAAATTTCCATTGACTAATTAAATGGAAATTTTGAATTTGGAAAAATAATTGCATAAACTCATTAGGGAAAAAAAATACAATTTAAGAAAATTTTCCTCCAGTATGCTGAACACCATGTAAATAAGTACCTTTGAAACCTTCATAAGGTGATTTTTAAATGAGATGCTACCACGCATGGCTACTCAGGAGCCACTTATCCAACCGCCTATCTGGAGGTGGTATGGGGGGGATGCGCGCTTCCATGAGCCACTCAGCACCCACTCACAGCATACTGCCAAAGGAGCATGCTGTGCAGGGCAAGCCAAAAAGGTGTCTGGCAACGGGCGCCCATGCATATGAACTGGGATGGCCACCCATGTTAGCAGGCAGGTCCCCCACTCATGGCAGGGGACACGGCCTTTGCAAGTCACGGAAACTGGCCATGAGCGCCGGGGAGCCCAGTTCCCCAGTGCTCACCTCCAGGACATGTCAAATTCAAAGGCCAACCCGGCATGCTTCCCCCTCCTCTATGGTCCATGTCAGGGGGAGTTCAAGGCAGCTGCTGCAGTAGCCACACTGGGAGCAACCTGACAGAATCCCTCCCCAACCACTCCACCTGAGTGGCTACTCCACAGCTGTGCCATTCAGTAACCACTAACCAGGGACCCCGCACCCAAGCCGTACTCATTTAAAAACAGCCATAGTGTTCAGTCCACATGACCTCTATAAGAGGTGCTCAGCTTCTTCTGAAGACAGAGCCTATATTATTTTTGTTAAAAATCTACACCGTTTCCCCTCTGCTGTGTTCATGTTAGAGTTTCCATGATTCTATTTTCAAAAAAACTATACTCAAACCAGAGCTGGCTGTCATGCTCTCTCCGTGTAGTTTTTTAAAACAAAAAACAAAACAAAAAAGAGGTTCCCAGCAGATAAACTGTATATTGCACTCATCTATATAACCACTAGAAGTCACTGGTGTTGCTTCAGGCTTTTCTAATCCTGCAGATATTTTTTCCAAAAGAGTATTAAGTGACATGTGTGTCTGTTCTTTCCTTGATGCCAAGGAGATGTGTGTGCAGAGTCTTCCATATTTGGAGAACAGAAAGACCCTATTGTGCTAATTTATGCCACAACATGTTTTACTTTGGCCAGTGGAGGAAAATGCTGGACTCTAGAGCATGCAGTGGCAATATCATTTCAGCACTTTTTAAAATGTTGGGTGAAATATATAAGAAACTGTTAATTACTGGGAGATACGTGATGGAATATAAAAGCAAAGTAAAAGCTTGGTTAGCTCCGTGGGCAGTGGAAGCTTCAAGGTCAAAAGTAAGTTTGGTTTCTAGTTCCAAAGGTTACACGTAGCTGCAAGTAATAAGGAAGTGACATTAGAGTTGGATCATATATTTCACTCTGTGGCTTTTTCCAGAATACTTCTGCTAGAGAGTTTTAATGCACAGAGGAGGGGCAGATTCTGATTTCAACTACGTGGGCGGTAAATGCGTGGATTAGACAATGGTGCAAGGAGGAAGGTTTTAGATTTATCAGGAACTGGGAAGCCTTCTGTGGAGAGGGGTGGGGGGAGCCTATACAGACGGGATGGGCTCCACCTTAACCAGAATGGAACCCGGCTGCTGGCACTAAAGATTAAAAATGTGATAGAGCAGTTTTTAAACTAGAACCTGGGGGAAAGTCGACAGGCACTGTGGAGTGCACAGTTCGGACTGTGGCATCTATGCAGGATGATGTTAACCTGGGGATTTAGAGTTGCTTAAGACTGAGGAAGGGATAAAAATTAAGGGACTAAGGTGGAATTTGCTGGAGAACAGATAAATAACAATTCCAGGGTGCCTGATACAGTCCCCTATAATGTGCACAGTAAGAAGAATAAAAAGAATACACATAAATGTCTATATGCAAATGCTAGAAGCCTAAAAAGTAAGATGGGAGAATTAGAGTGTATGGTGCTAAATGAAGATGTAGACATTATAGGCATCATAGAGACATGGTGGAATGAGGATAACCAATGGGACAATGTAATACCAGGGTACAAAATATATCGGAATGACAGGTAAGGTACATTTTTTTATTAGTTGTAAGCCACATGGCTGACACAACAAATAAAGCACACGAAACAACTGTCTAATAAAATGACAGAGTAGATAGAGTTGATGGTGGGGTGGCTCTATATGTAAAAGACAACATTAAGTCAAGTACAATTAAAATTTTAAAGAATGCAAACTGTTCCCTAGAATCTTTACAGATAGAAATTCCAGGTATAAAGGGGAAGAGTATTGCAGTAGGGCTATACTATCGTCCCCCTGACCAGGACGGAGAGACTGATAAAGCAATGCTAAATGAGATTAGACAGGCTACTAAAGTCGGCAACATAATAATAATGGATGACTTCAATTACCCTAATATTGATTGGGGGAATGTTTCCTCGGGGCGGGACATGGAGGTCAGTTTTCTGGATGCTCTAAATGACTGCTTCCTAGAACAGCTAGTTCTAGAACCAACAAGAGAAGGAGCTAGTCTAGATCTAGTCCTGAGTGGCACGCAGGACCTGGTGCAAGGAGTAACTCTGGCGGAGCAGTGCTCATAATATGATCACATTTGACATAATTTCTGTAGGGCGAAAGATAAAGAAAAGTACAGCAGTAGCATTTAACTTTAAAAAGGAAGACTATGACAAAATGAGGAAATTAGTTAAAAAAAAACTAAAAAGCCCACTTGAAAGGGCTACAAGTTTGCAAGAGGCATGAAGACTGTTTAAAAGCACCCTTCTGGAAGCCCAGATTAAATGCCCCCCGCAAGTTAAAAGAGGAAGCAGGAAGAATAAACGTCCTCCACTGTGATTAAATAGAGAGGTGAAGGAGGCTATTAGAGCCAAAAAGGCATCCTTTAAGAAATGGAAGACTAGTCCCAATGAAAATAATATGAAAGAGCATAAACACTGGCAACGGAAATGTAAAGTGCTAATAAGGCAGGCCAAGAGAGATTTTGAAGGGAGGCTTGCTAAAGAGGCAAAAAGAAGCAACAAAAACTTTTTCAAATACATCAGAAGCAAGAAGCCTGCTAGGGAGTCAGTTGGGCCATTAGATGACAAGGGAGTAAAAGGGGCGCTCAGGGAGGATAAGGACATTGCAGAGAAGCTGAATGAGTTCTTTGCATCGGTCTTCACTGCGGAGGATTTTATGGAGGTACCCATGCTGGATCCTTGCTTTGTGGGTGAGGAATTGGAAGAGCTGTTACAAATCAATGTGATGTTGGAGGATGTTCTAGGGCAAGTTGACAAACTGAATACTAACAAGTCACCATGACCAGATGGCATTGACCCCAGAGTTCTGAAGGAACTCAAATATGAAATCGCAGACCTACTGTTAGTAATTTGTAACCTGTCACTAAAATCTGCCACTGTACCCGAGGACTGGAAGGTGGCAAATCTAACCCCGATATTTAAAAAGGGATCCAGAGCTGATCCTGGAAACTACAGACCAGTAAGCTTGATGTCTGTGCCGGGCAAAATGGTGGAAACCATCATTAAGGACAGAATTACAGGGCATGTTGACAAACATGGCTTAATGGGGAAGACTCAACACGGATTCAGTAAAGGTAAGTCATGCCTCACTAACCTGTTGGAATTATTTGAGGATGTAAATAAGCATGTGGACAGGGGAGACCCACTAGATATAGTGTACCTGGATTTCCAGAAAACATTTCATAAGGTCCTCATGAGAGACTATTGAGAAAATTAAAAAGTCATGTGATAGGAGGTAGTGTCTTACTATGGGTCAGAAACTGGTTAAAAGATAGAAAACAAAGGGTAGGACTAAATGATCAGTTTTCACAATGGAGAGCTGTAAAAAGTGGTGTGTGTCAGGGATCTGTATTGGGAGCAGTACTGTTTATTCGGTAATGTAATTCATTAATGATTTGGAAAAGGGTGTTAAGAGTGAGATGCTGGATCACTGCCTGGTGTTAATACACCTGGTTGAAAAATATCGGGCAGATAATGGGAAATTGTATGCCGCCTTTTTAGACCTTAAGGCGGCATTCGATTCAGTTAGTAGAACCCTGCTGTGGCAGAAGCTGACCCTCCTTGGAATCAATGCTAGGCTGTTATATCTGATTCAGGCCCTGTATCGGGATAATTCCGTCGCAGTCAAGGTGGACCAATTGGGGCAGTTAACTGCCGATATAGCTGTCGAATGTGGGGTGAGGCAGGGTTGTGCCTGGCACCAACCCTGTTTAACTTATTTATTAATGACCTTATACAAATTATGAGACAAGCAAGATTCTTTCTGCCCAAACTTGCGACGGAGCCGATTGGCACCCTGTTGTATGCGGACGATTTGGTGCTTCTGTCGCAGACAAGGGTCGGACTTCTGCAGCAGTTGGCAACCTTCAAAAACTATTGCCAAGACAATTATTTAAATATTAATTACTCTAAATCTAATGTCTTGATTTTTTAAAGGGCTAGGCAGATCCGTAGGTGGCCTATAGGTTACGCCTGTTTGTTACAGCAAAATTCCTATAAATATCTAGGACTCCACGTCTCAATAAATGGATGCTGGAAAGAACACATTGGGAAAGCTGAAGTGGTGGCTAGGGGTCATAAGCAAGCAATCCTGCGTTTCTTCACTGGTACAGGTAGAAGAAATATAGAGGCTGCAGTTAATGTCTTTGAGGCCAGGGCCTCCTTTCTTTATGGGGTGGAGCTCTGGGGTCCCTTATCAGGTAAAAATTTGGATGCGGTTCAGACAAATTTCCTCAGGCGACTGACTAGACTCCTAACGGGTCTCCTGCTGCTGCCATACGGTTCAAGGCTGGGGTCTGTGGGTGGACAGCTATGGCTTGGGAACGAGCGGTGCTTTTCTGGTTAAAAAAGAATAAGGCCCAGCGGGGTGGGCTGGCTTGTCATGTGTTCCAGAACTCTTTTGTTAACTCCTGGCACAAGTCTGTTCTCAAGCATTTAGCTCCTTTGGGATTTTCAGAGGCTTACCTGAGGGATAAAGACTATCGGGCTGCAAGGGGGGAGATTTTGGTTAGATGTAGGGATATTACACATCAGGAGGAACTGGCGGCTGTTGCCAACTCGCCGCATTTGGAGGGATATGGATTGGTAGCCCCACAGTTGGGTAAGATGGCACACTATTTGACAACTGCCGCCACTTTTAGGGAAAAAATTCTGTTTCTGAGTGCAAGATTTAACGCATTACCAACCAATGTATTGTCAGGGCGATTTCAGGGGACCCCCTATGCCCCTTTGACTCCTTGGTTACTGAATCAATGCAATGTATTATTCGAATGTAGGCTTTATGATACCCTTTGTGCAAAATTTTTGCAATTGTTTATTGATAAATTTCCTGGGGTAACTGATACATTTCTTATGCATTTAGCGCTAAGTGATGCCCAGCCGGAGGTGTCTTCAAGTATTATGAGTTTTTTAGTGTAAGCCTTTAGGGTGAGGGAAAGGTTTTTACAATTTAAGCCTCTGTCCAATATCTCCAATAGTGAACTGGCCGAATAATCTTTTTAAATTCATTTTATTGCAATGTTACTGGAGGATGGGTTGGGGAGGTAATTTTTTATTAAGATTTAAGTGATTATGTAATGTTGATGCTGGCAAGTATTGTTTAGCTTGTATGTGTTTCTTTTTTTTTTTTTTATGTTGTGTATGTTAACAATGGCCTACGGCCACGTTTAATAAATACATTTGAATTTGAATTTGAGTGAGATGATCAAATTTGCAGACGACACCAAGTTATTCAAGGTAGTTCAAACATGAGCAGACTGTGAGGACCTGCAGCGGGATCTTACGACACAGGGTGCCTGGGCATCTAAATGGCAAATGAGATTTAATGTGGACAAGTGCAAAGTGATGCATGTAGGGAAAAATAATCCAAACTATACGTACACAATGATGGGTACTAAGCTAGGAGTTACCACTCAGGAAAAGGATCTGGGGGTGGTTGTGGACAAT
>QEPC01003920.1:3287396-3324809 GCA_003113815.1 Sphenodon punctatus
GGGCCGGTTTCTGCAATCACCAGCGCCGTTTCCCAGGCGGCGCTGGTTTTTATCCCCTAAGTCCCGCCCCCGTGCGTGCCCGCAGCCGCTCTGAGCGGCGCTGCGGGGGCGGGGGAATCCCCACCGCGTAATCCCTTGCAGGGGGAGTGGCTCTTCGCCGCACCTGGCTTACTGACGGCGGCGCTGCTGGTGGGGAGGTTCCTTGCGGGGCCGAAGCCGGCCCCGCCCAGTTGGTCGTTGGCGCAGGCGTGGCTACAGGCCCAGGCCTTCCCTCCAGCGTCTGAGGGGAGATCGGGGGAGTGTCCTCTTGCTGGCCTCCTGCCGGTGACGCAGGCCCGCGGCGCGGCTCTTCCCGGGCCGCGGGCGTCGGCGGGGATGAGGCTTTTAGGGCCAGTAAGCTGCTGGGCTGATGTGGCTGGTCCGGGGGTGCTCTGGGGGTCTCGGCGCGATCCGGGGGTGCTGTGGTGCGGCTCGGGGTGCTCCTGACACTCAGCTAGTACTAGAATTAGGGGACATTCCATGAAACTCATGGGTGGCAAGTTTAAAACAAATATTTATTTTTTTCACTCAGCGTATAATTGGGTTGTGGAATCTATTGCCAGCAGCTGTGGTAAGGGTCAGTACAATAGTTGAGTTTAAACATTCATGCTGACTCAGTGCTCGGGGGAGCCAAGCATGAGTTCATGGCCGCCATGGCAACCATGGGCCTGTCCCAGAGCGTCAACGGTCTGACACATCTTGGAGGACAAACCTTGGACCTCGTGTTTTGCACTGGCCTTGAGGCGGGTGCTCTATTAATGGGAGAGATATCAACTGTGCCCTTGTCATGTATGGATCATTACCTCCTGCAGACTTCCCTTCTAGCATATGTCTGCCCCCGGTAGGGTGCGCAACCTATTAGGATGGTCCGCCCCCAGAGACTGATGGACCCAGTGCGGTTTCTAGGCACTCTGGGGGAGTTACCCTCTGACCTCGATGACCATCTCATCGATGACCTCGTCAAGCTATGGAATATCTTGCTGATGGAGGCCATCGATCAAACGGCTCCCAGGCATCCGTTGCCCAGGTGGCGGCCCGACAGGCCCCCTTGGTTCTCCAAGGAACTGCGGATCCTGAAGCAAAAGGTGTGACAGTTGGAGCGACGGTGGCGTCAATCTCAAGCTGAAGCTGACAGATTGCGACATAGAGCTAGTTTACGAGCCTATGCCATGGCTATGCGGACAGCAAAAAGGGAGGTTTTTTGCTGTCCTTATAAGCATCTGCGAAATTCCGTCCAGCGGAGCTGTTCTGGGTCATACGGGGGCTGGTCAGTCCAGCCTCCTTCAACCCGGGGGTTGAGTCATCTTCCGCCTGCTGTGATTGCGGATTACTTTGCGGAGAAAATCGCTCGTATTCACCAAGACCTCAATGCCACACTTAATGCAGTGGAGGAGGCAGAGGTTGTAGAAGCCTCAACTTGTCAAATTTTATGGGATAATTTTCAGTCGATGACACTCGCTGACATGGTGGGTGTGCGTGGGGCTGTTCGAGCCACCTCTTGTGAATTAGATCCATGCCCGTCCTGGCTGGTTAAGAGCTGCTGGGAGAAATAGGGCCGTTGTTGGCCGGGGTAGTCAACGCTTCCGTGAGGGAGGGCAGAGTGCAGGAGGGCAGAGTGCTGGGCTTTCTCAAGGAGACGGTAGTGCGGCCTCTGCTCAAGGAGCCATCGCTTGACACAGACTCCCCTGCCAACTATCGATCTGTCTCTAACCTTCCCTTTTTAGGGAAGGTTATTGAATGGGCAGTGGCTTGGCAGCTCCAGGAGCATCTTGACAGTGTTGGTTATCTTGATCCTTTGCAGTCTGGCTTCCGTCCGGGTTATGGCACTAAGACAGCACTTGTGGCCTTGGTGGATGATCTCCACCGGAAAAAGGACCGGGGTCGTTCGACCCTATTGGTCCTATTAGATCTGTCAGCAGCATTTGATACCATTGACCACGAGATGTTGGTGACACGCCTGCAGGACAGTGCGGGGGTGGTGGGATCGTTCTTGAATGGTTCCGCTCATTCCTGGCCGGAAGAACTCAGCAGGTGGTACTCGATGATTGTTTTTCATCTTACCGAGACCTCCCATGTGGGGTTCCGCAAGGTTCGGTTTGTCCCCTCTCCTGTTCAACGTGTATATGCAGCTGCTCGGCAAGGTGATCAGAGAGTTCGGGGTGAGGTGTCATCAGTATGCGGATGACACCCAACTGTATTTCTCATTTTTAACCGACCCAGGCCTGGCTGTCTCGGTGCTTATCCAGTGTTTGGCAGCTGTGGGGGACTGGATGAGGGCTAACCAACTGTGACTGAATCCTGACAAGACGGAGGTGACGTTAGTAGATAAGTCAGCAGAATTGACAGCCCCATCGATTGATGGGGTCTGCCCTCTACTGACTTCCCATGTACGGAAGCTGGGGGTGTTCCTCGATGTGCAGCTCCGCCTAGATTTCCAGGTGGAGGCTGTGGCGAGGAGTGCCTTCCGCCAGTTACATCTGGTGCAGTGTCTTTGGCTGCTGGTTTTGGTTTCTGACCTGGCCACGATCATCCATGCTTTTATTACCTCTCAGTTAGACTAGTGTAACACGCTCTAAGTGGGGCTACCTATGGTGACGGCTCAGAAGCTGCAGCTGGTGCAGAATGCAGTGGCCCGGCTCCTGGTGAGGCTGGGCCACTGGGAGCACATTACACCAGTGCTCCGATCTCTGCACTGTCTGCCAATAGTCTTCTGGGCCTGATTCAAAGTGTTGGTTTTAACCTATAAAACCTTACACGGCCTGGGCCCTGCTTATTTGCAAGACCGCCTCACTCCCTGGGTTCTAGATCGGCCCCTGTGGTCATCTGGGGGCGCCGTGTTGGAGGTTTCCCTGGGGGCCACGCAGAATAGGGCGTTCTCGGTGGCCGCACCACGCCTTTGGAATTTCCTCCTGGTGGGGGCCCATCTGGCTCCAGACCTCCCGGCCTTCTGTAGGAATTGTAATACCTGGCTGTTCCGTCAGGCATTTGGCAAAGGAGAGGAGTAAGGGGGGATGGGGATGGGGGTGGGTGGAGTGGGGGTTTTCCCTGTTGTGATTATTCTGTTTTAAAGTGTGTTAAATTATTTTATACTATATTTATATATTTTTATTATTGTTAGCCGCTCTGGGCTGCCTGTGGTGGGAAGAGCGGGGTATAAATTTTGTAAAATACATAAATATAAATAAAAGAGGTTTGGACAAGTTTCTGGAAGATAGGTCCATTAGCAGCTATTAGCCAGACAGGATCAGGGAACATGATGGGAGCTGGGGGAAAACAACAAGGAATGGATCCCCCATTGTGACCGGTTGGGTGCTTCTCCCAAGCCACTGTGATTGGCCACTGTTGTAGACAGGATGCTGGGCTAGATGGACCATTGGTCTCACCCAGTATGGCACTGCTTATGTTCTTAAATCCACCCCCATGGGTAACCTGCTAAGGCCCTTTTTACACGAGATGGGCCCATGCATGCACATGTAGGTCCGCTGTGTGTGCATATGTGGGTGCTGCCCATGTGGGTGCTGCCCGTGTAAACACTGTGGCAGGGCAGGGGGGGCTGCATGTAGATTCCCGCAACCCACCCATCTCCACCCAACTCCCACGCACGGAGCAACCAGCAAAAAGATAGGTTGCTCCATGCATGGAGGTGGGTGTGCACCCGTCTACACCGTTCCCCCACCCATCGCCCCCACAGTGGTGCTCCACCCACTGCACACCAGTCCTCCCACCCATTTAAAAAGGGCCTAAGATGGAATTACTTTAGATTTACAGTAAAGTGTGCTACTGAGTATTACTGAGATCAGAACATAGCATGGAATATTGGACTTGGTAAATTTATAACTGCTCAAAAACAATACTTACAAAACTTCGTCCTAGTCTCCTCCAAGAAGGTGAATAGATTGCTTCCTATATGTCATTACAAGCATAAATGGGAGAATTACATTTCCGCCTTGTGTTATCCCAGGGTTAAGGATGGAGGATCCCAGTCCAAATAGTTTTAAAAAAGAACTACAGAATGTACGTGAACACCTTTTTCAGACACACTTATAGCAGTGTTTCTTATTTATAAGATTGCCTATATGTATAGAGTTTGTATTTTCACCAATAGATTTATGGTTGTTTTGCAAGTTATGGAAAATGCAGTTGCACACAGAGCCGAATTTAAGATTTTAGTGCCCCCAGGCAACTCAGGCTGCCCCCACCCCCCAAGCTCTGGTGTGCGCTACCATCTGAGGCAGGGAGGGGCACAATGGCAGTCCCCGACACAGAAGCAGAGTCTCGCCCTCCATGCTTGGCACCACTGCAGAGTGCTTTCTCGGGAGTTCAGGGGTGGAGCAGGGCTTCCCCAGATGGAGATGAACGGAAGGAGGGTCCCCCACTCCAGGCTGTGGAAGGTGCTGGTGAGGCAGTGTGCTGACAGTGGCAGTGGGAGGGGGCGCCGTGACTGGGTGGGCACAGGCTGAGATCAGAAGCCACCAACCCCCCAAAATCTCCCCCCCCAAAAAAAATTCCTCGCCCTAAGCAGCTGCCTATGTTGCCTGCCCCTAGGTCTGGCCCTGGTTGCATAAAGGTGTTTTTAAATGAGATGCTAACATGCAGCATGGCCACCTAGGAGCCACTCATCTGACCACCCATCTGAAAGTGGTGTGGAGGGATGCGTGCTCCCATGAACCATGCAGCACCCACCCGTGGTCACTCATGGCGCATTGCTGAGAAATCCAGAGTGCAGGGGCAAGACCAAAAAGTGTGTGCCCATGCATCACTACCTGTATGAATTGACAGCTACCCACACCAGCAGACAGGTCCCCTGCTCATAGACGCTGTGAGCAGGGGACACGCCCTTTGAAAGTCACAGGAACTGGCCGTGAGCACTGAGGAGCCTGGTTCCACAGCGCTCATGCCTGGGACATGTCAATTTCAAAGGCCAGTCTGGTGCACTTCCTCCCTCCCCATGGTCCGTGGCAGGGGGGTTATCAGGCAGCTGCCACAGTAGCCACACTGGGAGCCACCTGTTAGAATCCCTCCCCATGTACTCCACCTGAGCGGCAGCTGTGCCACTCAGCAGCCCCCCCCCCCCCCCCCCCCCGGGGGGGGGGCCCCCCCCCGGCCGCCTTACTCATTTAAAAACGCCCTAACTCTGCATCCTTGGAATTTACAGTCGTACCTTCACTGTGGTTTCATGTCACCAAACCGAGGAAATACCATTTTTTCTGACCTCTGTACCACAATTCCAATGTGGAATGTAAATATGTTTACATACTGTGGGCATAATTTTTAAAAAGGAGGTTCTCATATCAAAAGCAGAGCTCTAAACCTTTAATATTTAGATTCTGTTCTGCTGTGGTATTTTGCATCTTGGTGTTGTAGACATGCCACCAGGGATCAAAGAGTAATGCTGTAGAGATCCCACTTCATTTAGCAAATCAGGCATGTGCCAGCCATCTGTTGTATCTGCTGATAGAAAACAGCAGTAAATTTCTCAGACTTTTACCAAAAAAGCTTTATTGCTCAGCAGAGATGAGTTACAAGGTGGCTTGTAAGCTACATCTGGTTTCCATAGTAATTTATATGGCATATATGTAAACTACACAAATACCCTTTTTACACAGCAGTGTAAAGTTGTGGTAAATAGACCCTTTAGGAGGATTTTCAGTGTTTATACTTTTCTGCAAATATGTTTCGGAAAAGAAAAAAGTGTTTTGACTTTTAAAAAAGTTCCAAGTAATAATTCCCCTGTTTTTCCAGCCCTTGCTTTGAGTAGCCTAGTAATTGACAAATACTGGAATTAGAGACATTGTCAACTTGTAAACAATTTATGGTAAACTAAAAAAAATATATGTCTACTTGTGCTGTGAATTACAACTTTTATTTATCTTTCTTAATGCTTTTAAGTAAAAAGTGGACAAATGGTATTTTTCTAAGTACTGAATATAAAAATCAGTGATGTCAGTTTCACTTTGCTTTTAATTATACGCTTTTAAATTCTTTTTTAAAGACCCATTTGCAGTACAGTCTTAATTGTTTAAAATTTACCTTGTATGCTTTCCAAAAGCTTATTTTTTTTAGCATCAAAATTTTGAACCAAATTAAAACTGAGTTCCCATATGTTTTCCTACATATATTCAAAGTAAATGCTCTATTCTCTCCTCGGTCATATCCCTTTTCATACAGACACAACACTGATAAAATGGGTGTTACATTTTATTATATATGTTGCAGGGCACCCATAGAGCACACGTGCAGCACTGCAACATGTATAATAAAATGTAACACCCATTTTTATCAGTGTTAGTGTCTGTGTGAAAAGGGTCATATACAAGCTGTGGCCCTCTTTTTTCAAATTTTGATAAAATAATTACATTGTGCACATTCAGTTTTGTTATGACACTTTTAATGGGTTTGTATCTTGGTTAGGAGCAATTAGTTTTCAGGAACAACAGTTTTTTGGTATTTCAAAATAAGTTTTCATCACTATGGGAGAGCTAGATGAGAGGTGCCTAAAATAGGCCCTTTTTACACAGATGTTCTAACTGATAAAATGGGTGTTACATTTTATTATTCATGGTACAGGGCAACACTGCAGCCCTGCAACACGGGCCCTTTACACATGAGATGCCTCCACCCAGTTTCGCTGGGTGGAGATGGGTGAAGGCGTCGGTGTAAACACCACTTGCAGTGGGTGGGGTGCATTTCTCTGGGTGGAGATGGGTGGAGGCATCTGTGTAAACACCACTTGCGTGGGTGTAGGTGCGTGCATACTCCCACGCAACACCCATCTCCACCCACCGCCTACCCATGTTGTTAAATGAATGAGTACTATTTGGCAATGGAATAATTTCCCCAAGGAGGTTGTGGAATCTCCCTCCTTAGGCTGGACAAACATCTGTCCAGGGTGCTGTAAGCAGAGGATATCCTACCTGGAACAGAACTTGGACTAGAAGATCCTTGACAATTCTATGGTTCTTTCTGTTAGAGAGAGTTCTTACGTCTTGGTGGTGTTGAGTACCGTGATTGTATGGAGTAATGCCTGGGGATGCATGCTGGGTAGGAATGTTGCCATCTCATGTGACTTTCTGGCTTTTTAGTGTTTGCATTTTTGTGAGAAATTATTCCTGGAAAAACTGAATTAACAAAAGTTGTGTGAAAGGAGCCGCTCCGGGGAAATAGAGAAGTGGCAGGGAGAGCGCCTTGAAACTGACTAGGCAGAGCTGAAGGTGGAGCAGAGCTGAAGGAGTGGCTGCCCTGATAGGTTCAGGCAGACAGGACGGCTACAGGTGGCTAGTTTAAAGAGCTGCTGAGCTGTCTGTTAGGGAAACGCAGGAACCAGAAGCAAGCTGGTGTTCTGGAAGCGGCCAGGGACAGTATCAGCGGTGGCAGAGACTGAGAGCCAGCCGGCTGCTGGGAGCTAAGAGAAGAGACCGGTGATAGGAGCCTTGTGGAGCAGCTTGGAAATCCTGAAGTGAGGCAGACTTTGGCTACAGAACTGTGAGCGAGCGAGCTGCAGCTGGGGCTATGAAGAGTCTGTGACAAAACCCCATAAAGGAGCAAGGACTTAGCCCTCAGACTCTGGACTTGGGAGTAGGAATGGGCGAACGCGGTTCGGAAGTTTGGAGTTCAACCCGAACTCGGCCTTTTCGGATGACCGAACCCAAACCCGAACTGACCGAACCAAACTCAATTCCGAACGTCAAAATGACCGAACAGTTCGGTCAGTTTGGATCACGTTCGGGTGAGTTCGGGTGGCAAAAAAAGGGTCACTGGAAGGTCAAACGTGACAGGGAGGGGTAGTCAGCTGAGGAGAAGACTTCCAGGCACCAGGGGTGGAGAGGCTTGCAAGAAACAAAACTATCTGCCTCCCCCCTTCCCAACGCCTTCTGAGCTAGTCACTGTTCTTGAACAGCAGATGTTTCAGAAGGCTCCCTCTCCCAGCATTTCCCATCTCCCCAATCCATTGCAATCCTCCTCCCATTTCACCCATCCAACCAATCTACCCCCATATTCTCATTCATTTATTTAGCTTAGCTTAGATAGATTTAATGGTTATTTTTTGTTTTTACCCCTCCCTGTGTTCCCTGTGTTCAATCTTCCTTCCCCCCTCCATTGAATCCTTTCCCTCTCCCATATATTCCATCCCAGATTCCCTTCCCTTCCCCTGTTTTTTCATTTGGAGAGGATTATTAGATTGCTTTAAGTTTCATTTCAGTTTTGTACGGAAATGAAACTTAAACCTTAAACTGAAACCTTGTGTTGTTTGTGATTCCACCCCCATCCCATAGATAGATTAGATTAGATTAGAGATAGTAGACAGTTGTAGGAGTTGACCCAAGTGATAGAGTGATAGAGATAGCGTTAGTGATTTAGTTTTAGTGTTTGTAGGAGTAGGCCTGTGTACTTATTAGATAATCCATTTAGCTCATAGCATTTAGAATAGCTAATAGCAGTTAGATTTAGTGTAGATAGATAGATATAATAGTAGATAAAAAATTTAAAGAAAAAAAACCCATATAAAAACAAAAAACCAAATAAAAAAACCAAAAAAATATGTAAATCCAAATAAAAAACCAAAAAAACACATAAAAAACAAACAAAACATTTCCCGACCAGCCGAACCCGAACCGAACAGCCGAACCAAACAGCCGAACCAAACAGCCGAACCCGAACCGAGATCTATTTGCCCATCCCTACTGGGCAGAGGCCCTGGGACAGTGTTGTAGTAAGGGCCCAACAAACAGGGTCAGACCAGGTGGGGTCTGAGCCCCGCTACAGGACACAAGTGTCCAGCCTTGTAGCCCCTAGAAGGGTGTGTCCAGTTCTGTGGTCTCTTGAAGGGTCAGGACATTGTAACGGGCAGTAACCTATTTGAGGACCTGCGAGCCCATATAAGGGCAAAAGGCAGGGTGCCTGAGAGCCCATGGTACTACGTGATCTTGTAGGGCCTGCGAGCCCAAGTACGCTTTGGAATGGAGAAGTCTTGGTGGGCTGAGAGTGATCCCTTAATAAATAGGTATAAGGACATGTCATCTTTGAAGGATTCTTGGGGATCCTTTGACGGATTCATTTATGCCCTATTTTCATGCCTGGAGCAAGACCTGTGCAGTTCACAGACCTTGAGAGGAACCTCTACAATGGAATTTATCTCTGTCACAGAGGAGTACATTCTCCAATTGCACTAAAACTGGAAAATATTATATATGCAGTGTTGATGTCACAGCAGAGCCCTTAGTTTTCTTGGGGAGCCCTCTATCTCATGGGAACTGGATCAGTTCGGGGGATTCACCTGTTTCCTGCTCTAGTGACCCATATTTAAATAAGGCTCCCCCGCGGCTTGATCAAGAAGCTGCTCTGAATACTAGTACATTACTTTACAAACTTTTGGGAGATTTTCTTATCTCCAATCTTGTGAAGAAATTACAATCCCAACTGGAGGGTATTACCCAATTGTTGTCAGCGCAGGGGGATCGCTTGCAAGTTTTAGTAGATCGTGCCCTTGTGCCTGATTCACAAGGCCCAGGTGCAAGTGTGATGCCCTTATTGGGGGGTCAAGAGCCCCCCCCCCCCCCGGGCAGGTCCCAAAATAATAGAATGGTTTAAGTCTGGGTTGGGAAGTGGAGAAGGGCCAGTGTGTTCTACTAATTAAAAAAACTCTCTGTTCCCTTCATCTTATTCAGTAGACTACACGGCTATTTCAGTTAGGGTATATCCACTTCCGAATGGGGTTTTTCCCCACTGGCACACTAAGTATAATATTTATCAGCATCTCTCCGCAATTCTGGCCCATGATCTTCCTTATAGGCAACTTCACTTTTTCCAATTTCTCCCAGCCCCAGGTCATATCCAACGATTGGTCATCCATCTTCGTTCTCCTCAGTTGGCTAGCTACTTGTTATCTAAGGCAGATTTATTTGCATCTTGGGGGGTTTTGTTAGGGGAGGTCTTTAATGACAAGGTTATGTGTCCTCTGATAGTACATCCAAATTCTGGGGCTTCGTCTGCTTTATCTCCAGCTTTAGTGTCTCGTCGTACATTTAGAGTACCAAGAAGGAGGCACTCTGCCTTTGGTAGAAATGGTCAGTCCAGTGCTAAGGTTCTGACCCAAGATAGACCAACTCAGCTGGCAATGCGTTCGACGCTGCCAGATATTCCTTCTCTGCCACTAAAGCCAGGTGTTCCAGTGAGTCACCAGGGGTCTTCCTCATTCACGCCGCCTGCCATAGATACTATGGATTTTGCCACTTCTGTCTTTTCTGATTTAGCCAATTTTGAGGGTATTGGGTTGACGGCTTCCTTGGATATGGTGGTGGATCCCGAGGTTGCTAATGCCAACTTACCAGTGGATGTGGGCAGTCCAAATGCCATGCATGAAAGTTTGAATCAGACTTTTGAGGGTGCTTCAGGTGGGTCTGATCAGTCATCTGCCTGACACAGGCAATGCTGCGACCTAACTGTTCTTAACTTTTGTTCGTGGAATTGTGCAGGGTGGTCACGGCTTTCATTGTATCCGGAGATTAAAGATTTTTTAAAGAAGCTTCCTATTATAGCCCCGCAGGAGCCCTGGGCTTTGTCACACCCTTCCCTCGAAAATTATATAGCCTATGATGTTCCTGCCTTGTCATCTGCGACCAAGGGGCACCCAAGCGGGGGTTTGGTATGTTTTGTCTCTGCTGTCCTTAGTGCATCAGTAGTTGCAGTTTTGACTAAACCCCCCTGTTGTTTGGCAGTAATTTTAAATTTTGCTGGAACTTACATTATCTTTGTTACAGTGTATATCCCTCCTGCCAATGCTAAATTCTATAATCCTAACTTTTGGACTTTAGTTGGCGGGGTTTTAGAAGAGGTAGTGCAGCTGTATCCTACTGCTAAGACCATATTAGTTGGTGATTTCAATGCCCGCTTCGGTCAAGGTTTGAAGGGTAATCTTCCTTTATGTGGATCTGTGGAAGAATACAGTCATTTGGGCCCTAGGCGGTCCAAGGATCAAGTCTTGAATAGCTCAGGTCATCTTTTGGGGAAACTGATAGTGGAATCGTCTTTTTGCTTCCTAAATGGATTAGGCTTTGGAGACACGGCTGGAGAATACACATATGTGGGCCCGGCTGGGGCCAGTGTAAGCGATTATATGGCTGTCTCTATAGATACCATACCTTTTATAAGGAATTTTGCTGTGGGTTCTTGCCAGGGCAGTGGCCATCTCCCTCTGACCCTTGCTTTAGGCTTCCAAGATCTGGCTCTTCTTCCCTCTCCATGCAAACCATCTGCTCCTATTGTAGGCCCGCACCATGTCTCAGTGAAACTCCACAATTCTGTGCAAGTCAAGGTTGATTCCCTGATTATGGGTGACCAGGAGGCCAGAGGTGATTTCAGACCCTCCAACCCGTGACACCCTCCCTTTGGGTAGGGTGGATCCTCCTCTAGTAATAGACCGGTTCTCTAAATTAAATGAGAATCTGACTGATCTCTTACTGTCATGTAGTCAGGGTTCAGGTCCTTTTAGACAGCATACTCAGATTTGGTTTGACCACCAGTGTAGGGCCCTTAGGAAGCAGCTCGTTCTTCTTTATAGGGACTACAGGAGGAGTGGGGCGGTCTCTCCCTACCCCCCTACCCCAGTATTAAGAGGAAACTGTACAAGCTTACTCTTAAGGCCAAGAGAACTCAGTACAGGGAGAACTATTGGGATTCTCTGATTGACGCCGTTGGGCGGGGTAATGCCAGCAAGTTTTGGCAACTCATTAATGGCCTGGGTAAGATGCACCAGGGTATTTTGCAGATTTCTATGCCTGATCATCTTTGGCTATCACATTTTCAGTCCTTGTATGCTGAAGCACAGACTACAAGTGTATGCCCTTCCTCCTTGGGGGAGGAGGAGCTTCACTTGCCCTCTTGGCCCCCTGTGTCAGCCTCCGAAGTTGCTGAGATTATTAATTCTTTTCAGAGGGGGAAGGCTGCAGGCCTGGATTTGATCTCGATGGATTTAATTAAGCACTCAGTAGGGTGGTGGGCCCTGATGTTGGCTTCGCTATTTACAGCTATTAATGATTCAGGCAGGGTTCCCTTTCAGTGGGGGAAAGCGGTGGTTGTCCCTATTTTTAAAAAGGGTGACCGCTCAGCCCCGGCCAATTATAGGCCAATCAGCCTTCTTTCCACCACATGGAAAATCTATGGTAAATGGCTTCTATGTAAGCTTCTGGACTGACTGGGTCAGGGACAGGTTCTTTGCATGGAGCAGGCCAGATTCCAGGAAGGGCGCTCTGCGATCGAACATGGCCTAACTTTACAACATCTTACGGAGAAGTACATGGAAAATATTTTTAATGCCTTTAGTGAAATCATACATCTCAAGAAAGGTTTAATTAAGTAAAACTGAGGAGGCATATGTAAAATGGCTGGTGAATTTTAATGTAAAGCAATGCACTGTGGATCTAAAAATCCTAAGCCACATATGATGGGTGATTAAAGCAGGTTGGTCAAGAAGGAAGTAATGGTCTGTTCTGGCGTCCCAGGTTCTGGTCTGCTAAGTGCTAATTATTTATCTGGGGTGCCAGTCACATATTTTCCCTCTTCCCCATGCTTCTTGAATGTGAGGGCAGTAGGCAGGGAACAGGGCTTTCTCCTCATTTCTTCTTCCTGACTGCAAAAGGCTACGGCTGTGAGGCAGCCTGGGATTTATCCTGCTTTCTCAAAACGTTTTACTGTTCCTCTCTGTATTCCTCTCCACTGGTTTCCCAGCCCACACACTGTGGGTGTTTTTAAACAAGCAAGGCAATGTGTGGGGGTTGGGGTATCTGTGGCCACTGAGTGGCACTGCCCAGCACACCCGTTTAGGTGGAATACGTAGGGAATACGTTTATTTATTTAATTTATTTATTTAAAATGTATATCCCACCCCTCCTTCCCACAGGGCAGCCCGGGGCGGTGCACAACAATCAATAAAACAATTTAAAAAAATTTAAACAATTTAAAAATACAATATGCAGGGAAACCACCCACCCCTCCCCAAAAGCCTGGCGGAACAGCCAGGTCTTACATACACGCCGAAATAGCAGGAGAGTGGGAGCCAACCGAGCCTCCTCCGGGAGCGAATTCCACAGCACAGGGGTGGCCACCGAAAAAGATCTAACATCGGTGTCCACCCACCTCGCCCGGGGAACCTCCAAAAAGGCTCCCACGGACGATCTCAAGGGTCGCAAGGGCACATGGGGAGTGAGGCGGTCCCGCAGAGAGGTTTAGATGGAATGCATGCTCCCAGTGTGGCTACCTTGACCACAGAGGCAGCCACCACACACTCCCTCTGCCATTGACCATGGGGGAAGGGGAAGTGTGCTGGGTTGGCCTTTGAAATTGATGTGTCCCCAGCCCGAATGCTGGGGAACCTGGGTTCCCCAGCACTCCCAGCCAATTCTAGTAACTTGCAATGACTGTGTCTCCTGCCCACAGTGCCTATGAGTGGTGGATCAGTCTGCTGGCATGGCTGGCCACCCCAGTTCATACAGGCAGGGTCTCCATGGCCACCGGTTACCACAGAGTTATTTGGTTTGCCCCACGCAGTGCACTCCAGATTTCTTGGCAGTGCTCTGTGAGTGGCCATGAGTGGGTGCTACAAGGCTCGTGGTAGCGCGCATCCCCCCGCTCCACCTTCAGACGAGTGGTTGGATTCATGGCTCCTGGGTGGTCATATGCGAGTAGCATCTCATCTAAAAAACACCCTGTTTCTTAGTGGGGTAGGAGGAGAAGAATAGATAGTCCAGTCTGCTTGAAGTTAGCCACATCACGAAAATATAGGGTTACTTCTTGATTCCTCCTTGCTCCTCCCTTCCCCCAAAATAGGTTAAATATTTGAAAGATTACTTTGTTTGTGATATTGGATTTGATTAATCAGAAGTTGATCAATATTTGGAATCTTTCTTCTCAGAAGCAGTGGCAAAATCTGGTTTGCTGGGAAATAGGAAAACAGTTAATTACTTATTGGCTGCATTCACTGCATTTTTCCTCATTGGTGGTAATAGCAAAAAACACAGTGAATATGGATCCCTGCTTATTGGTTTTTTTGTCACTTGCTGCCATAGCTGCTGAGCACTTCAATTAGAAAAGCATTTTTTAAAGTTACATATGCAGTCCATGACAAGTGATGATATAAAAAGGGGGGGGGGGGGAATCCACTATTGTAACTGCATCCAGAAATTTTCTGTAGAATACATGTGGAGCAGCTGGAAATGCAGCATCAGAACCAGAAACAAAGGGTGTAAACACTGCAGACAAGATGTTTCCCCACTTTCATTAACCTCAGATTCACCTGCTTTTCTGTCAGGTGGCCACCAGACGTTCACCCCAGGGCCACTACTCACGGTGTCATCCCAGGGAAGGCTGATGATGCAGGTGAATCTGGGGAAAGACAAGGCAGGCCACCTCCCATGTGTTGGGGGTGGGGGGCTACAGGGTGCTCCCTACAGCCACTCTGTTGGGTGTAAAACTGCCTCCACCTAGTTCCTGCACCATAAAAGAGTCATGGCCAGCAGCTTAGGGCGTCCAAGGTTTGACCACAACTCTATGGTGGAGGAAGCACGGACGAACCGCAGCAGGGAGGAATGCCAGCCCATTAGTTGTGGTACCGCATGGAGCCTGCAGGTGGCAGCTTCAGAGGGGTGGGCATGGAATGATCACAGACTCCAGGTTCCTCCCCTCTTGTGCATTAACACCCAAAGTCTTGCTCAACTAATTCAATCAAGCAGTTTACTATGCAATAAATTGATCACTTTCTTTCATAAATTGGATCATGGAGACTCAGGGTGCAGCCACACAAGACGTTGTCCCACTTTTGGCAGCCTTATCCCACTTTGGGCAATGTTACCACACGATGCAGTGACTCTTATGCATGGCAGCCACCAGATGTTCACCTTGCCCCATGGTGGGGCGAACATTCAGCTACTACATGATGCATTCTCAGAAAAAGGCTGGGGACGCAGCGCATAGTAAGGCTGCCCAAAGTGGGCTAAAGGGCCTGCCTCCCATGTGGCTGGGCCATGCAGCCATGCCACAAGGCAGTCTGTGGATTGGGCCCAGAGGAATGTGTCCCCCAACCCCATTACCTTCCCGGATATCCACCAGTCCCAGCTGTGACGCCATTGTAGGCTCCGGATCCCTGTCCCAAGCTGTCCGACTGGTGCCACTCCCTCAACTGTAGGTCGCTTAGGATCAGGGAGGGGCACCTCAGTGGCACCCCCTGTGCAGCCTGTGGGGTCTGCATACGACACAGTGCAATGGCAAGAATGGAAGACACATCCTCCATTGTAAAACAGGCTCCTTCCCCTAGGTGGCCCCGAAGGGACACTCGAGGAAGACCCCCTAGAGGATAACCTCTTCGTAGCCTGTTTACCATTGTCCCTCTTCTTTTGTTTTGGGTTCCTCTTGTTAGCCATTCTCCCTGCCTCCGAGAAAGAAGCAGCACAGAGGTTATGAGAAATGCCCACCCTCTTTTCAGGAACCGGGAACTGCGTCCAACCTGGTGCTGCTTCATCACAATTGCCATGTTGCCTGGAACATACCAATTACAACCATTGTTTAACTGACATACCTGAATTTTGCTGCTTTTCTTTTTTTTGCTCACGACTCTACCTACACCTACTAACTTAAATATTACTGCCTTTAAATTAATTATTAATTTAATAACTTTTTCCAGCATCACTCCCATTGTCACTCTCAACATTTTTCTTTCTTTGTTTTTTTTGCTTCAACCCATTACCTAGTGCCAGTTAACTATTCAGCCATTCATAGCCTCCCCCCCAAGCACATGCTACCTAACTGGGCATTTACACAGGGAATCTCCTCGAGACAAGCCCGATCCAGCCCTGGATTGGGCTCCCCCTTGAAACCCCAGGCCACACATGGCTACCACCGTGCAGCACCAGCTGGGAAAGATCAGGGCAATCTGGGGAGAGGGGGGCTGTGCAGCAAGCAGACTTGGCATTCCCCCAGATGAGGGAGTCCACTAGTCATCTGGGCTCCTCCACCCCCTTTGAGGGCCATGGGCTCCAACACGGACCACACTGTGGAAGTGGCAACAGGGCCAGGCAGAGGGGACAGAGCAGGGTGGACCTCTGCCGCTAGTTGCGGTGCCCGCACCTATATCAGGCAATGCTGCACCGGTAGCGACCAGACACCCCAGGTCAGACAGAGAAAAACAGGGGGGAGGGGGTGCCAGGAGCCAGCTGAGCGAGACCCTAAGCAGAGGACAATGCAGCTGGGCCTGGGGCTGCCTAACTCTGAGCACCTGGCCCCTGGCCCCCCACATGACCCCCCCAATACAGGACTGCCAGACAGAGGCCGGAGGGACCAGGCCGGTGATAGGAGGGCCACAGGGAGTGCCGAAGCCACCCAGCATGAACCCTGGCAGGGGGAGAGCCCCCAACTCGGAAATGCTAGAGTAAGCAGCTGACAGGAGGAGTCAAGTAGTGGTTGATAAAAAGAGAGCGAGGGGATGGAAGGGGAGGGTAGCTTACCCGACCAAAAACAATGCTCTGAAGTCACAAAAAATTGCCTGCTTGCTGCCAGTTCCCAAAAAGAGGGTGGGCAGCCACTCACACTGCTACGCGCTGGCCCCCACTGCTAGTGGGATGCTATATAGTGCCCAGAAAGCTAGATTGCTGTTTATAAAGGCACTACAGATGCAGCTATAGTGTGGCTGGGTAGCAAAGATTTGTGGTTGGTGTGTCAGAGGTCATGGGTTCTACCTGTGTCATTTTTCCTTCCTGTTACCTTTTTTAACAAAATAAAGTTTCAATTCCTGTTGTCCCTAATGGATATAGGATACAGTCTGAATTGTGAAACTAGGAGCTGCTCCTTTATTATTCAAAACAAAAGAGGGGGTGATTTCCCCTCTCTTTGACTGGTGGGTTCTTTCCTCCCTCCAGACAGGTTTTTTTTTGCCTATAGGAGCCTTGAACCACCAAACCTTCCCCAGCTTTACCAGGAGAGCTATCAGAGCAACTGTTAGCTGCTCTTATCTACTTTGAGCAAAAAGATGGGCACTGCATATTTTAATAATATAAAGAGTTTTCAGGTAGCACCTTGGAAGAGCCCTTCTGGTGTGGCTCAGCTGCTCTGCTTTGGAACAGCTGGGCCAAGGGTCCTAGATTCTATGCTGCCCTCTGCCTGCCCAAAGCCATAAGCCAAAGCCATAAGCAGATGGCTTATAAAATTAGTGAGTGTTTTTACACATAGTGTCACCCTTCTCCTCATTTTAAACCCAAAACAGGTAGGAAGGTACTTATTTCCCATTGCGATATAGGATCAAGTACTCAAAGGGCTACCCAAAAATTTACATATACTCATTTCAGCTCTAACTTGTGATCTGTTCCCCTTCTCTATCTGTAAAATGGGAATAATAGTTCTCTATTTGTTACTGTTCAAAGTGTTCAGATAAAATAATGAGAGGGGCTACGTAAGGCAGACAGTGGGTATTTTCAGACGTTATGAGATCACGCTCAACCACAGTCAATACCCTGTGGTGGGAAATGGTCCCGTAACGTCTGTTGGGGAACCGGAAGTTCCGCCCCAGATGTTTGCCACGGTCAATCACGGTGGGGAATCACATTCACCATGCGATCGGCTGACCTGGCGGGGCTGGCGCCGATCGCGTGGTGAATGCAATTCCCTGCCGTGATGAAGGGGCCTGTCTCGTCTGGACGGAAACCACGGCCTGGAATCCCTGGCGGGATTCTGGGCCGTGGTCAATTCGGGCGGGTGCTGCGGCCGCATTGGCCGCGGCACCTGCCCATCTCCCCAGAGGGTGGGTGGTGTGGGAGCATGGGGGAGCGGGGCCAAGTGGCCGCACGGCCCCTCCCCCTCCCCGATTCCCCGCCGAGATCAGCCGGCACGTCTGTTGGACGTGCCAGAGTGATCCCGGCGGGGAATCATTTGGGTGATTCAAGGAAGGGGCGAATGCCTCCCCGTCTCGTCTGAAATCACCCAGAGAGAATTTACAACTAAATCTCCCTTACTCTAAATGCACTCCCGCACATGAAAGTCTCATCTGACATTTGAATTTTCAGGTACAGTACCTGTTGTAAAGGCTTCTTTTCAGTTTTCACTTGCCTCTTTTTTCAGTAGTGTATATGAGCGCTTCATTTAAATATCCACATTTTGCTTTTATGAATGACAGTAATTGTTATTTATTTACTTCTTGAAAAAGCCAACCACAAATGTAGAATAACCTAAATAATATTTGGGTTTGCACAGTGTTCTGACTCATACCTGCCAACAACAGGCAAGTGATCTCTGCAAAAAAACTGTTAAAACTAGTCAGCAAAATACTAAGAAAATAAGGGCTGCTGTACCAGCTCAGACTAATGGACCACCTTCTTCACAGGAAGAGTACAAAAACAGGCCACCCAATCTGTCATCCCAGCTTATGGCATTCAGATGTTCCATCTCCCAAGCAACTTGGCTAGTAGCCATTTTTGGACCTGTCCTCCATGAACAAATTCATTCGTTTCCGAATGCTGTTATAGTTTTGGTCATCACAGCATTCAGTGGCAGTGAGTTCCACAGGTAAAAACGTACTTTTTATTTGTTGTGCAAACAAATGGACAGTGAACCTCACTGCTAACTCAAGTTGAAACAAATAACTGACACAATTCAGTATCTGCAAGTTTCGTGGTATCTGATGCATTCCAGAAAGATTCAGATACCAAGCAATATATTTAGTGTTGGTGGATTAACTAGTTAACTGTTTTATCAGTCTACTGTATTATCACATAATGTTGCATTTCACTGTTTATTGATTTCGCAAAAATGGGAATTCCAATCAAAATCCCCATTCCCAATACCATCTTGGTCGAATTTAGAATTTCTCGATCGACATTTTGTTTCTTGATTTACTGACTTTCCACTTACTGCCTTGTTGTCAGTTTCAAATTCTGAGGGGTAATACTGCATTTCTTGCACTCCATTTTTCCTTGTACTCATTGGTTGGTACACAGATTCTTTTACTAATCTGCAGTTCAGTTGCAGATTGGTCAAAGCAAAAGGAACAAGAGAGAATAACAATCTGATTGGAGGCACTGGAGTGGAAGTTAAGGGGTGTTGGGAGAAGGATGAGTTATTTGCACAGTGGTTTGCTCAGAAATACGGAAACAACAAACCCAGAAGTAAAAGGGTACCCTTGGCAATGTGGTACATGAATGGTACATGATTAAACAGTAAACAAAGTTGGTAAATTGGGATGGTAACTCACAGTTTTGCAAGAATCAAAACATTGTATTGGTATCAAGATATCATCCAGAAATCGATCTTGGTTCCCAATATGGAAAAATTACTCACGAGCAGCAATTTTGCTGCTCATTTCAGCCATACCATTTACCATATTACTATTTGCCCATAATTCCTTTCTTGTTTACTTCCTCCAGATCTGGTTTTAGACTAGCAGAAGTAGCATTGGGTTATGCAGTAACACAGTAATAAGGGAAACCGATTAACTTTTGTGGTATTACCTGGTAATTCAATTTGGCGTTTAGCTGCTGCGGTAATTGATTTGTGGCTAAATAACTGCCAGACTATCTGGAATGGAGGATTTTAACAACAGACAATTATTTTGCTATTCGGTTTAGCTCTACTGCTAACCCCCTTTTCTGTATCATTCATGAGTATGCTAAACAGTACCGGTCCCAGTAGGACAGATCCTTGGGACACACCTGAAGTTTGCCTTTTTTTCATTTTGAAAATTGCCCTGCCTATTTATTCCTTTCCTTTGTTTCCTGTCTTTTAACCAGTTACTGATCTATGACAAGATTCTCCCTCTTATCTCATGTCTTCCTAGTTTTCTTAAAAGCCTCTGGTGAGGGACCTTATCAAACGCTTCTGAAAATCCAACTATCATCTGCATCACCCTTATTCCCATGCTTGTTGACACCCTCTAAGAATTCTAATAGATTTCCGAGGCAAAACTTCCCCTAACAAAAATGCACATTAACTCTTCTCCAACATATCATATTTGTCTGTGTTTGGGAGACACTACCATGCTCAAACTCACAACACCCAAAATCCTAAGCAGATGCCTTGACCACACCATCAGTTGGGAGCTAGCCATAAATTTAGGATTGCAGCTGTAGTACCATTCAGTCTGCATCTTCCTAACAGCTTCAGACTTCTGATTGGCTGGCTAGTCTGCTCTCCTGATTAACTAACTCCAAAAACTAACAGAAAGCATTTTGATAAGATTATGGCTACCTGGTATTGTGCCTGAAATTTGGTGTGTCTTGTCCCTCCTCCAGTCTCCTGCCCACGCCCTATCCAAGTCTTGCCTGGTGTCTGCCCTTACCTCTGACAACAGACACAGCATGATCTTCTAACGGAGACTCGGGCAGTTTTTATCACACGAAAATGTTCTTAACAGACAGAACAGTATGACTCATGGTCATGACAAAAAAATTTTATTCCATTTAGACAATCTTTACTAAAATGTATAAATTGTCTGTGTAAACATCTAAAATATTTTAGCATTATGCTAAAGGACTTTAGCAATCCCAGAAGGGTATTCTCAAAATGTTCTGTTTACACAATTAAAATGATTGCTCTGTAATGTTTCCAAATTGAATCGTTTCAGTAAAAGCTGGAGAAAGGTGTTTTAAAGAAAACAAACTTAAAGCCAGGAAGTGTTTAAAAATGAAACATTCTAACACATTCAAGACTTCATAAAACAGACTAAAACATTTTTAATGTATCCTCTTAAAAATAAACAGGCTCAGGCTCTTATCTCCTGATGACCATTGTTCTGTTGGCTCTTCACCTGGCGCAGCTCTCGGGAAATGTCCCACAGTTCCTGATCTCCCAGTTGTAGTCTTTGCCTGACCCCAGATTTGGCTACTGATCTGACCTGAGGCACTGACAATGGGACTGATCCCAGACCCTGCGGACGAACGCATGCAACCCGCACACATCCCGTTAAGGGGACTGTCACACACACATACCACACAGAAATCACACGAAAGCCACACACACGCACATGAGTTCTGGATCGCTCCTAATGTGTCTCTAATAATTCTGTTCCTTACCATGTTGTCTATCAATTTGGTTGTGACTGGCATTAGCTTTAGTTTACCCCTTATGGTTTCTTAACAAATGTTTAGTTGCTTTAAAATTATTTTGCAATCGTTTTTAAACAATTAACTCTGAACATAATTCTGCTAATGGTGGTTATCTACTGTACTTAAGAAATAGAAAATGCCATTCACCAAGTGTGCTTTCTCCCACTGGGCCACTCAAGTGAAAACCTGAAAGAATTTGTGAGATCTTGAAAGAATTCAAGGCCAACAGTAGCTGCTGTAGAGTTTCATAGCTTTTGAGAGAGCTTAAATTTTTGGGAGAGAGATATTTATTATATGGGAGTGCAAGCTGAAGCCAAGAGTGAAGCACATGGAACCAATAAGGGTCCAATTACAGGACCTTTGCTGCTTGCCACACTTTTAACTTATGTAAGTTATTGATTATACTTTCATGAGATCATAATCAAAAGGTTGTTCTTTGGTAATGGTGTGTTAGTTTTATCCTGAGCTTCAAAGCTGTCTTCTGAGCCTTAAGAACAAAGGCTGGAGAATTTGAAGCTTGGCCAAAGTGAGTCTGTATGCAGTATCCATGTTTACAACCATTCAAGAGGTGGATTAACCTATCCATAGGCTGTGAACTTTCCGTCATCACATCAGATCAGCCACCATCACTGAAAGACAACAGACAAGGAGCTTTTAATTTGTTATTTTTAAATTAAGTTGTTTAATTAAACAGTGGTGCCTGTTCAAATGTTTCACAACTGTTTTCAAGGATTTGTTACTGCGAAGTCAGTTTCTTTCATCCTGAAAGCAGAAGAATCCTTGTTGACATTATTTGATTTTTTAAGAGATTCAGAATAACTAGGTACTAAAATTTCAAATTCCCTGTAATCTACTTAAAGAGACACTGGTAAAAACAGACATGACTTTGGCCCGCTGTGGCTTGGGCCCCGCCAGCACATGTAAACACGTGCTGCCAGATGTTGGCCTAGGATTGCCTTGGGGCGTATTGGCGGCTAGCTCAGGCTGTAACCTCTGGACAATCTCTGAGGTCACAGTCCAAGCTAAGGGCTGCCCATGTGGGTGTTGGGTGCAGATGAGGCCAGTCACACGCATATTTGTTGTGCTCCATGCCCTACCTGGACTGTGCAGGTGGCGGGATGGCTCTCTGGCTGCAGTCCCGTGTGTCTGGTACTCTGACACAGCCCAGGCTGCATTGCCCACAATTCTCCACCCCAGGGTAAGCCAGTGAGCCGTCCTAGTGGCCGCACATCTGTTTTTACCCACTGTCATGATTGACCTGTCTACATTTTTGTTTTCTTTAAATTCTAATTTATTTTTATGACCTTCATCAATGAAGTAAAAGTGCTTTTATTACTAACTTTAAAGATTGTCACCAAGGAATTTTTTTTTCTTCAAACTTACCTTTCAAGCTGTAAGAAAAAAGTTGCAATTTATTCTTGGTACAGATGCAGACAAAGACTTGTGCAGGTCTGATAAAAGGCCATCCATGTGCAGCTGTTTACATTAGACAAGCAAAGCAAGCAGTATAGCATTTTCCTTTTTTTTTTTCCTTCAGACAGGAGAAAATATGTACATTCTCTGGGATATTTTTTACTATTCTCTTGTTTGATTAGTCCCAGGAATTTTGTATCTTGAAAATACTTACCCATGAAATCTCTACAAGAATAAGTATTAATTTCTTGCTGTGACAGAAGAATACATCATTGGGTAATTTCAGATGTTACATGCTCCTGGGCTGCCACAGTGGATTCCCGACCGCGGAGAGCTGCCTAACCCCCACGCATGGTTCAGACACGCCCCGAACAGACGTGACGGGAGCGGGACCATGGCAAGGAAACGGACAGCCAGACCATAACCCAGGACAGCACAACAGACGTGACGCCAATCCCAGACTGTGGCCGGAACCCCCAGAAGCCACTGGGGCGGGGCGGGATTGGAAGCTGACATGGCCGACCAAAAGCACCACAAGGCAACGCCCACACAAGGGAAACAGGAAAGGAGGGGGAGGAGGGAGAAGGGCTGCATAGCCAAACACACACAACAGGGACAGGGAAGCTACAGACACAGCACAACACACACACACGTCCGGGTACACACACACCCGAATGTGAAAGGAAGGAAGGGGGAAACACACTGGGGTGCGCAGGGAAACAACAACACAGGACAGGAAGCGGACAACCACCCAGGAAGGAACACGCATACTGGGCGCCGCACACAGCCAGGTGCAGCAGCACCGGGGGTGGGGGGAGGACAGCACCCCAGGACAGTCATCACACAGCACCACTGACATGGCGGGGGGGATCCACAGACCAAGGAAGTGGAGGGGAGCGGTCCAGGAACAGACCAGGACACGGGGAAAGGCACTCAGAGCCCCACTGACAGCACAGGGCATCCAACAGCAACACAGGCAGCCCAAGTCATTGGGGTTCCCATGGGGACAGAGCAGGGTCACAGGGGGAGAGCAACCAAACTGAGGAAGGCACCAGAGAGGGCCGGGGTAGGTCCCAATGGCAAGGATCCCCCATGTTTATGCACAGGCACGGCCGGCAACGAGTGCGAGCTGTAACCAGCGTGCAGTACACGCAGGCCCTCCCCTCCCCCCGGGTATGCCGGGAGGCACAGTCAAGAGGACTCCAGTCCCATACACTCATGGAGGCACCCAGGGGGCGGGGGGGGGGGGCGGGTCACGGACACAGGTGAGCTGGTGGCCATGCAAGGGATGACAACACCACAGGGACAGCAAGTAGAGGTAGCAGGCATCAGGAACCAGCCAAAGGGGGCACCGGGCATGGAGAGGAACATCACAACTACGGTCAAGGGGTGCCCATAGAGGGGGCACAGTGACACAGAAGAGCAGAACGGAGGCTACCGATGCAGCCAGAACAGCAGCGAGGCCGGAATGGGAATGAGCGAACGGCCACAGACTGGAGCGGGCAGGGAGGTGCAGGGAGCACACAGTCGGGCTTTCATCCATGACACCAAAGACACAGGGGGCCCCACAGCCAGCTGCACGGGGTCACGAAGGGGGCTGGGAGGGGTTGGCCCACCAGATGCATGTAGTGAGGCCACTGCAGCATGCCCCGATGGTAGCCCATCCCCGCCATGTGGTGGGCAATGAGATAGTAGGCCTCAAACAGATCCAGACCGATGAGCCCGACCTGAACATCAGCTCGGGACCACACAGCCAGCACCGCAAGCTCTGGGCCAGTGGGATCGGACAGGGTATAGTCAGCAACAGGGGACCAAGCCAGGTGCCCAAGCTCCAACAGGCAGCAAAAAGCCACCCCACACGACTGCTGGTAGCCACAGGCCCCATGGATGCAGCAGAAGAAGGAAACAGCCAGGGCAGGGCCCCCCTCCTCCAGACATGTCGTGAACCTGGACAGGGCACTCACCGAGAGGGCTGACACGGTCTCTGCCATGGACCAAGGCACATGCGAGTACCACACCTCTGGAACGCGCCCATCAGGAAAGGGACGGAGGCCCAGCACCTCCGCATGGAGCCGGCACTCGCTAGTGCTGGCCTCATAGCCAAAGTGGTGAAGGCCGGAGCTCAGGCATGCATAGGCACCAGGCAGGGTACTGCACAGGAGCAGTTGCATGGTCGGAGAATGCCACAGGTCAGCTAGGGCCATGGTCTCACGGTAGCCCCAGCTATGGGGGCGCCAGCTAATCCGGGGAGCGGGAACCCTGGGGAAGCACAGCCAGCCATGGTCCAGCACGCAGAGGGTCTGAACAGCACAGATAGAGGGGCCCCACAATCCCATGTGGGCAGGGGAGGGAAGCTGGGGAGCTCCAAGGACATGCAATAAGGCCACAGGCCACAACAAGGGATGGCTAGCGAGCGATGCGTGAGGAGCAGACCCAGCACAGCTGCAGGAACCAAGCACAGGGAACGTCCAACAAGCACTGATAGCAGTGAGGCAATGACAACCTGCAATCAGCTGCAGACCTCACTGACGTGCACACGCACCCATGGGGCATGGGACCCCACAACGGGAGTGCATGGGCTCCCAGAGGATGGGTGGTGCTCGCAGCCACACACCAGTTGGCAAGTGATTGGAACGGGCACAATGAGCGATGGGACAGGCTCCACCGGCATGGGTGAGCGTCCCCCAGTCATCTGGTGGCAGGGTGGGCAGCGGAGGGCTCCCAGTAAGGGTGCGCCGGGGCCTGCCACACCGTTGCAGGGGCGGGGCATGGGTCAGAGGGTAGACCCAGGACACGGGCCCATGAGCCGCGCACCAGACCGCCCCACGGGCGTGACCCACCATGGACGCAGGCCAGAGGGGCACATGTTGGCTGCTCCTGGAGCTCATTGTGGGGCAGTACCGGCAGCACACCGACCTCGGGCGGGTCACCATGGAGATGCTCCAACTGAGCTGTCAAATCCAGGAGTGCCTCACCAGGGCCGCCATGGCCGCCCGGCGCACCCATTACGGGTGCTGGCACAGTCAGGCCAGGCGCATGGGCCTTCGGACGTCCGGGGCATACCAACGGGCCCTGCTCATCACTCACGACCGGCCAGCTGTACTCAGAGAGGCAGCCGGTCAACACTACTGGTGCTGGGCGGCCCTGGGGATCGCTGTAATGTTCACCATGCCCACGCAAAGGTGGCTCTGGACTGAGAACAGGGCACAAGAATAGTGGGCTGGAGCCCTGGTATGGTGGGACGATGGAGCGTGGAGGGCACACTTCCGAATGGACAGGCGGTCCCTCCTGTGCCTTGCAGAGCTGGTGGCACCCTGGCTGGAGCAGCTGCGCACCCCCATGCACTCCCCTATACCCGTTGTCCAGCGTGCGACCATAGCTGTCTGGGCATTGGCTACACTGTATTCCTGCTGTTCCATGGCACAGCACTTCAGCGTGGGACTGACCACCATCACGGGCATCATCCGGGACTTTTGCGAGGCCGTGGAGGTGGTCCTCCTGGACCACATGATCCAGCTCGTGGACCAGGAGACCATCATGGCCAGGTTCAAGGCTGGTGGATTCCCCAACTGTCTGGATGCTGTTGATGGCACCACATCGTGATACTCCGGCCCCCCCAACAATGAGGCAACCGAATACATCAACAGGCATGGGTACCATTCCTTGCAACTCCAGGCAGTGGTGGACCACCGAGGCCGGTTCACTGACATTCACCGGGCACTCTGGGCTCAGCCATGATGCCCAGATCCTCACTATCTCATCCCTCTATGCATGGAGGTACAGGGGGGAATTCGCCAACATGCAGATGTGCAGGATCGAGGGGGTGTTGATGCCCTCCTCCATCCTGGGGAACGCAGCCTATCCACTCCTCTGCTCGCTCATGAAGGCATACCTGGTCCCCAGGACCCCTGCGGAGGTGCTGTACAATTCCCGGCTGTGCACCTCGAGGACAGTTGTCAAGAGAGCCTTCAGCGCCCTCAAATAGAGATGGCGGTGCCTGGCTGGTCGGCTTGACTTCATGGTGGAGACCTCAGCCCTTGTGATTGGTGCCTGGTGCATGCTGCACAACATCTGCGAGACCAATGGGGCCACCTTGGCGTTCCCCATGCCCCACAGGCCACCGGGACCGGTGCCGCTGTATGTTAATGCAGCAAATCTGAGGGAGTACCATTATGCCAAACGGTACATGCTGCCCTGGTGAGACATATCTCCGCTGAGCTCGTGGCCTGAGTGGACTGGGCTGGCCTTGGGGGCCCCCAGGTTTCCCCCCACCCACCCCTGGTCCACACGACCCCCCCATCTGCACAAGCACGACACATCACCATCCATCCCCGCACCTCTGTTCACCCTCCCTGTGTGGGGGCCTCGCCAGGGCTGCACCCACCGGTCACCGTGTCCCTACCGAGGCGATCCCCTGACCCCTGTGCTTGTCCATGTCTTTATTTACATTACAGTGCCCCCTGTGCCCTACCTCCCCCTCCCCTGCTGCTTCCTGGACCATCCCCTCGGCCGCCTTGTGGGCGGCATGAAGCTCTGTGAGCTGCCCTCGCCCCTGCTATCAGCCTCCCCAACAGTGTCCTGGCTACCCTCCGGCTCCAGACCACCTTGTGTGGTGGGGATGGGGGGCAGCGCAGGGCCCGGCTGTGCCTGATGGGCCCCCCTGGGCGACTGCTGCCTCCGGAGCCCTGGTGGCACTGGGAGGCGGATGCATGGGCCCATCGGCCGTGATGCCGGATGGGATGGTGGTATTGGCAGGGGGGGTGCCACGGGTGCCTGTTGAGGTGTTGGGGTCAGTACGGTGCCGGGTGGCACGGTTGCCAACATGTAGGTGCTCAGGGTCCCTGCATGAAGGAGCAGCGAGGTGCCAATTTCCAGGGACCGGTCCAGCTTCTGTGAGTGCTCTGCGCCCAGGCTCTCTATTGTTTGCTTCAGCTGCTCCAATGCCTCCAGCTACCTCGTGTGCTCCCTGCACTCCCGCTTACGCTCCTGCCGCAATTCCACCACCAGCTGCTGATTCTTGGCCTCAGCATGCTGCATGGCCCTGTCTGTGGCCACCTCCATCCGGTCGATTGCCATGATCATCCGCTCCCCCTGCTCCGTGCTGGTCTGGGCGATCTGCTCTGCCAGGTCCTCCCTGCAGCGCCATACCCGTGCCCTGTGCTCCTGCATCCTCTGTGCCGGGAGCACGGCCTCTGCTGGTGGGGATGCTGCCCATTGCTGTGTTGGGGAATGGATGGGCAATGGTTACTCGGACTCGGTCACCATCCACCTATACCAAAGCGGTGCCGGGGGTGCCTCTTAGCCCTCCCCGGCACATGTGCGGCCATGCACGGCCCCCTCCCCTGCACCCCCTCTGTGCCCTGCCCGTCCCTCCCATCCCCACCCCTGCCCACAGGGCATCCTGTACCCCGGGGGGGGCATGTCTCTGCTGCCTGTCCATACCCTTGGTGCACTCCCGTAGGGCATCCCCCCCGCCACTGTTGCTCACCTTGCTCTACCGGTGGCTGCTGCTTCTGCTCCCCACTCTCCTCCCTGCCTGGTGGTCCCTTGTGCCGGGGTGGGTGTGCGTCTGTTGTGGACGGAGTGCGGGAGCCTGCCTTACCGTTGCACAGGCCCCGTTCCCCCTCCCACCATGGCCCCATCTCCCTGGCACTGGGGGTCAGTGCCCCCTACTCCCATGTGCCTCTCCCACCAGTTCCTTGCCCTGATGGGCCCCCATGCACCCTGATGGGCCTCCGTGCACCCCGACCCCCTTCCCATGGCTCTTGGGTCATGGGGGCCGCGAGGCTGGGCCCGCGCCCTGTGGGGGCCACCCACCCATGGCCACGGCCCCTATGGTCCATTTGCCATCCCAACCACTTCCCTACCCTCTATGTCAGTCTCTGAGTCCTCAGAGACCGGCTCCTCCATGGGGCTGAGCTTCCCCTGTGTCCACTGGCTGAGGGTGACCAGTGTGCCATCCTCAGATCCGCCCAAGTCAGACTGTGGGCATGGGCTCCTGGTGCTTGTTTGCGAGGGGGGCCTGCTGCTCCCCGAGGTCCCGGGGCATTCCTCTGGGGGTGTTGGGTCCCCGGTGTCCGTGCGTGCAGATGGGGCTGCTGGGGCGGGGGTACGTCTGCCCATTCCCTGCCCTGGACCACAGCACTCCCCATGAGCTTTGGGGCAACTATTGAGCCCTTCATGTGGAGGATGCAGTCCAGGGCATCGTAGTAGGGCTCGGTCCTCGCTCCATGGCCGGAGCGCTGGTTATTGTCCTTGATGGACTTGTACACCCTTGGCCTTGGAGCGGCATGCGCCACGGTCCTGTGGTGCACCACGGTCCTGTGGTGCCCCGCTGCTTCCATGTCCCTCATGATCTCTGTGAACACATACTCATTCTGCTTGTTCATGGCACACTCCACCTGGTACTCCAGGGACCCCCAGATCCTTATGAAGTCCTGGGTCTCCTTGTGTCCCCACTGCCCCCCTCGCTGGTACCGGCGTCTCCCTTGTGTGCCCTCCTGCTGTGGTTCCGCCTCCTCCGCTTCCCCTCCACCGGTCTCCTCCGTGGACTCCGGATCCCGGGCCCATTTCTGGTCTGTGGGTTTTACGGGGGGGGTGGGTGGGTTAGTTGCTTTTTTCCGTCTGACCCGCATCCCTGCCCCTACCTCCGCCGAGCACCCCCCTTCGTGCCCCTCTTCTGCTGTATGGGCCCCCCTCGCTCTCCTTACCTGTTTTTGGGGTGCCTCCATCCCCTGGCTGGTTGTCCCCTCTGGGGCAGCCTGCCCCGGCTGCTGCTGCTGCTGTTGCTGCTCCTCCCCTTCCTCCTCCATGCCTCACTCCCTCCCACTTGCACTCCTCTCCCTTCCTCTCTGCTCCATCCCACCACATTCCCCTGCTGCTGTGTGCCCTTTAAATATCCCTCCTCTGGTCTGTTTGTTGATCGTTACCTGGCAGCGACACTGCGTGCTTTCGCCACGGCTGGGGATCGTTTCATGTGATCCCGCCTGGTGGTTGCTGTTCAGTCATTATGTTAGGCGGTTTCCCGGTGGGAATTGCTTCAACCACGGTTCTGGAGCTGGTCCCTAGTCCTGATCTCCAAAACTGTGGTTGGATTTGGCCCCTACGGGTGATTGACTGTGAACATCTGGATGTCGCCGATCAGAGGTTCAGGGCTATTTGGCCACGCTGGGGGTTTGTCTGTGATTCAGTGTGGTTGACTGTGATCGCGTCACGTCTGAAATTACCCATTGTTTGCTATGCTTAACAAAAAAAACCACTTTATACCAAAGAAATATGTTTCGTGATGCATTTTACGTCAGATGGATTCATGCATCTTCTGGTTTTGATCTGAAGTCACTTTAATTCAAAGGGAAATTCAAATTACCAATCTTAATCTGTTGCCAGATAAACAAACAGTTTTGTCTCAGGCAAAAAGGTTCTTTCTGTAACTGATCAGGAAAACTCAATGACATGGATCCCTTTTTCTTCTGAACTACAAGCAATTAGTTTCTCAGCTTTTTCTGGATGTAGAGTTATAACCGTCCCTAATTTCTACCAGAACAAAAGCTTTTTTAAAAGGAAACATGGTTATTTCTTAAACATTCTAGCCAATTCTTCTACAAGATGATTAACTCCTTGCTTCAGTTTTCCAAGACTGCAGTTTATTTTTACACAATTTTAACAAAATCTTACTAAACTTTTCTTTTTTCCATTTCTGTTTCCAGAAACTAGATTGTAAGAAATTTTTTATTTGTATTCTAGGCCAACGAAGAAAACATAATTAAAAAACATAAATCTGAAACACACAAACAATTTATTGGTAGAGTTCCAATTGGGCAGACTTACACAGTACTCAGTTTACACACTTTGAGTGGTCTCTTTATGGTCTTTAAGGAAGCCTACTGATGATGCATGCAGAGTGCATAAATTGTGAGAAGTCTTTTCAGAATGGATATAGTCATGGTGAACAAGTCAAATAATATGATTTGTAAATTACTAACAGTGTGAGAGTGTGGTGGTCACACCACTGCACCACCCACCTGGTGAACTGAAATATGTACTTGGAAAACAAGTTTTACAAAGCAAACAAATTATGCTGTCTTTTCTCAGGAAACAGCCAAAATTATTGGATGCCTTACCATACTGATGAATGCTCTTGTCCATAACTCCATTAATATTTGTCCAATAACTGTAAGGAACCATGGGCCTTGAACGGATGTGTCTAGGGTTTCCAGATGTAAACTGCATTGCTCTCTACCAGCCTGGCTATGTGTGTTATGATGGACTTTCCTCAGTAGCCCATGGCACATCCCCAGTCATTCTGACGGGCCAGCTGCTGGTATAAAAGACAAACCACTCAGCAGGAACAGGAAGCTGCGCATAACAGCTTCCAAGGACTTCTCTCAGGCATTTGTGTATGCCCTGGTGTGTTGCCTTCTTGCCTTACCTTTCCTGCTCCCACCCTGCCTGCCCTCTTCCTGAGCCTGCCTTCCAGCCTGCCTGCCTTCTAACCCAGATCCTAGCCAGCCTGCCTGCCTGTTCTAGGTCTTGCTCCCCCCCCAAAAAAAAAACCCTTTTCCTGATCTCTTTGGACTGACTTTTTGGTACTGGATCTCTTTGGTTTGTCATTGCATTATGTGCTCTGGATTTCTCCTTTGGATTGGTTACTCATCATCTTGGACTGGTTCGTGATTCTGATTCCCTGGCACGTATCCTGAATCTATGCCTTGGTTTACCCCATTAGCTTAATGTGAGGTTGGTGCTAATAAATGTCTGATCTGCCTGGTATGGATCCAACTGCTAGTCAGTCATGGTCTTGATGCTGCAAAGGCTCCAATGTCCTGGCACCCAACAGCTTTTTCCACCTGCACCAAAGTCCAATTTAGTTTTGGGGGCTCATCCTGCAATCAGGGACGGAGTCTGCCAAATGCCCCATTTCTTTCCAGGAAGTAGTCTACATTGTGTACTAACTGCGGGCCCAGATACTTATCCCTACAAGTAGACTATTACCTCTCTGACTGAACTGCAGAACCAAGTAAACACCCTTCAGGGAAAATGCCCTGCTGAGGTCACACTTTGATTCCCTGCATGAGCAAATTCAAGCTTTCATTGCAGGTGGTGGTGGCACAAAAGGAACTTATTAGCCTCCTGACTGAGTCTGTGCTTGCCTGTGCATCCCCCTTGCTGGAAACCTCTAACAGCTGGCCCGGCTCAAAGAATTTTTGGATGCTGTGGACACACTGTATGGCTACCCACAGTGTATCTGGGCTGAAACTTCCTTACAAGCGTTCCAACAGGGCTATGGATCTACTGCTAGTGACTGACTAGCTACCCCCAGAGAGTTGCCCCCTGAACAAGGTGTCCACCTGTAAGGCACGCACCCCGCGGGCAAGTCCGCCCGCGGGGAAAAAAAACCCGACGACAGCAAGAGACACCTGATAGCACGGGGTCCTTACCCCCATCAGGGACGCCAAACCAGGAAGCCCCCAGGCCTGCGTCAGGCTCAGGGGAAGAAAGTCGGCCAATAGCCACGCCCCCGATGCCGGGACGCATTCAGGGAGTTCCCCCGCCCCTGCGGCGACGCTCAGAACGTCTGAGAGCACGCACGGGGGCGGGGCTTACAGTTTAAAGACCAGCGCCGCGGAGACAACGGCGCTGGTGATTCCTGAGAGACCGGGCCCCCCTTGCTTGGTGCGTGTGTACTTCAAAGAGTTGAATACTTGGACCCTAGTTCTGTGTGCGTGGACCCTCCTCCCCTACCAAACCGGATTGCTGCAAGTGGTGAAAGGCTGCTGTGAAAGTTAAGTGGGTGCCTCCTTACCTGTTGTTCCCTTCCCCTGGGCTTCTCCCTTCCTTCTCCCTGTGCAAGTGCCCCTTCTTCCTTCCCCCTCGGGGGTTCCCCTTCCTACCCCCTTGCACAAGCCCTCACCTTGCTCCTTCCCTGCCCCCATGCCTCGAGTAGCTGTGTATAGGATTCCTAGGGTGTACCTTGGCTTCTCAGTATCCCGCAGCCCTATGATGATAGGGGTCTGTTCTCTTTAATTAGAGGTAAAGACCCACACACTATCCTGATGGGCATTCTACGTAGAGGGCGCGTGCCCCCCTTTCTGGGACTAAGCCTTGGTCGCGGCTGTGTTATCGCAAGTGTCGCCCTAAAACCCCCTACCCCGGTCACACCACCCCATCCAGTAGACAAACTAACCCTGTCTTTACTTGAAAAGAATACTTGCCACAGTAAGCAGGCATGTAAAGTCTTCAGAATTCTGTTTTCCTACAGTGTTGCCACTAAGGAACACATGCTGGTTGCCATGAAAACACATGGGGCTAGGGCTAGTTAGGCAGAAATTAATTTACAATATCATGCACTTATCATTCAGATACTCAGGCTGGCGTTAAGGTAGAAGATATTCACAGTTAGAATGAATTACGTGAATTGCTGAGGATAGATAAATTAGATGGATATGGTAATGTTTTGCTGCAGCAATTTTACCAGAATACAAATATGGTTGATTATTGTACAATAACTATTTGCCTGGTAAAGGAGGAAAAATGTATATTGAATGCATTACATACTAGGTGGGCCATACATCTGGGCTCTCTTCAGATTTTTATGCATAATTCAAATATTAAAAAAACCAAGAATTTTGTTTTGTACAATTTTAAAAAATTGTACACATTTTCCACCAAATATCGTGTGTAATCATGGATACTATCTGGGATAGGCCTATAATTGTCATGGTGGCCCTGAGAGGCTGGCCTCAGCATGCATGTTGAAATCCCCCAAGATAATAAGTCTAGGAGTTTTCCCTCCAAGACCAGCTCAACTAGAGTAGTCAGAGTCAGCTGTGCAGGGGGGTAGCCAGTACACCAGCAGAATCCCCAGTCTATCACCAGCCAAATCACCAGATACCTTCAAAAGGTCAAGGTGTCTTTACAAAAGCCCAGATGTCTGGCCCAGATCACAGCCACTCCAGTCCCCCACACGCTACCCCCGACCTCCAATCCAGCTCTGTATCACTGCGGGTGTTTGCCGGCAAAGCCGTGCGGGGGGGCTTTCAGACCAGCTGAACCCCACACCTCTCCTGGTGTGCACATTCCCTTTTGGAGCCAAAATATGCATGGGGGGGCGGGGGGAGGTCTGAAAGTGGTCCTAGACTGATACTGTACCATGTACCCGGCTGGCACTATCTGGGACAAAATCAGCCCAGATGCTTCATCCAGCCAGGTCTCTGTAATGCAAATGAGGTCAGTGGCCTCATTCTGAATAAAATAATAGATTGTTGATATTTTATTAGCACCAACCTCACATTAAGCAGCATTAGTGTCAGATCAGAGGCCCTTTCGGCCTTAACCCCAAATATCCCTAAACGGACAGAGCAGGACACAGTGACAGACACCAGGTGTCTCTCCCGAGAGTCCCAATAGTCTATCCTCTCCCACCCCCGCCATACATTTCTATGGCCAACATGACCCCAATAGCTGCCACCCTCCCAAATAGGCTTCCCCCTCCAGTACATGATTCTCACTCCCCAACCGCCAAAATGGTCCACAAGGACCTAGGGAAGTGGGTAGCTGGAGAGGGTCTCCTGAACCCAGCATCCGCAGAGGCAGAGCAGCAGAGGTGACAGGCAGGGAAACAGATAGTACCTTCTGCAGGTGCAGATCCCCACTCTCCAGGGTGATGGACCTGTTAGGATGGTCCACCCTCAGAAACTTATTGATCCAATTGGTTTCCAGAACTCTCTGGCGGGTTTACCTACCAACCTTGATGGCTACTCTGTTGATGACCTGGTTGCTTTATGGAATGACATCTTGACCATGGCCATCAATTCAAATGAAGTTTATTAGGCACTGGCTTCCACCCTAGCCATAAAAGATAAAGCAAACCACATATAACAAACAACATACAAAACAAAACTTACAACATAAATATACACAAAAACCATAATTAACACAAAAAATTAAATATATCAACCAGTAATTTACTTAAAACAACCAATAAGCAAAAACCTCCAAAGAGAATAAAAAGCTAAAACCCCATAAACAGACCTAAACAACCTAAGGTTTAAAATAAATAAAATAAAATAACTTCTTAATAAAGTTAAGTTTAACTCGTTAGGGAGCTTATAACAACACAAAGCTCACTTAACTCCTAAGGAGACTCTTTACTGAACTTATGAGGGCACACCATGTTCAATATAAAACAACAACAACTGCAGCAATTATTACTACAATGTAGCAATTAATCAAAATAAATGAATAATACAAACAAACAAGATAATTAAATACACAGAAACATAAAACAACATTATAAAAGAAAATACATGCAGGCTTTATGATGCTAATATCACATCTTTCATAACAAGCATCAGATATACAGACCTAATTGCCGCCACCTTAACAGCAAAGGAAGCTAAATTCTGCACAATATCATTTCCTACCTGCTGGGTAAGCCATATAAGCTTCTCTCTTTTAGAAAATGCAAAGATTTTGTTCTCACTGACTCTAACTGAACTCCCCAACACTTCTGAACCAACCCCGGCATTAAATTAGTAATACCCGGAGAGGTATGGGGAGTAACTTTAACCTGAACACCCAACCCCCCTAAATGCAAGATGAGGGGCAGATGATCAGTATCCAACCATGGCCCTACCTGGAACAATTCAACTAAAGGGATTAGCCTAGATGAAAAAGTTATATAATCAACTGTGCTACCACCTTTATTTGATAGATATGTGAGTTCCCCAGGAGAATCACTCCAGTGACGTCCATTTATTAGTATAAAAAAAAATCTGATTGATATAACAATTTGGCAAAGAATATGCCGTTTTTGTTAATACCAGAGTCCCTAAACATTCGCTCCCTGAGGGGAGCAAAGTCTTCATTCATCCAAGATCCCCCGGTCTGAATTAACTCCTGATCAGACCTACCCAAGCGGGCATTAAAATCACCTGCAAGCAATAAATTGGAATCAGGATAGAGAGTCTGAATTTTCTCAACAAAGATGGTCAATTCCAGCCAAACATTCTCATCATAATACCTGGTGTTACTAGGTGGAATATATATACAAAGGATCACCAGAGACCAATTGGGGGCCTGGAATAAACAACCACAGCCACAGGAAAAAGTCTCGGGGAAGCGTTTAGAAAAAATCTTAAATGAATCTGCTACAAGGACCGACCCTTTGATTGATAGAAAACCGCCTCCTCATAAAAAAACCTCAAAACCAGGTAGTGTCACTTTATCAAGGCACCAAGTTTCCTGAACCAGTAGCAAATCAAAATTTGACAGAAAGCGCAGGCACCCTGGGTCGAGAGTTCTGGCTTTCCTATGGGAAGGCAGTGTGCTAATAAGATAATGGAGACTACCTCATATGGAGATTTGTTTATCCAGTATAATGGACTGGTTTCATGGTTGCTCCCTTTACTTACCTATTGTCTGGTGGGTGGATCCCCATCAATAGAGACTTACAGACCCTCCTCTATCTGGTACGATCAGGACTGCTTGAGGCTAAGAACTGAATTGTCTCTTTCGTAAGTATAAAGGCTCGCAGAGGGAAAGTGTCCTGAAAGTGTGGCTGCGGAAAAGAGGGAATATAGGGCTTTCTTAAGAACTAAGAGAGACAACTTTAATAGGAAAGCATGGGATTCACTTGATAAGGCCTCAAAGGACACGAACCAGCTGAAGTTTTGGAAACTGGTTAGGGGTATTGGAAGGGAGACTTTGGTATGGCTTCTGTTTCAGCTGAGTCTTGGGTGGAATATTTTTCAATCTTATACTCTAGTAATGTTCTGGTACTAGCCACTCACCCAAATCTGCTGGCATCTCTTTCCGGAGTGGGAGTCAGTTACTCCGGAGTTGATGCTTGAATTGATATGTAGTTTGAACAGTGGTAAGACAGCTGGACCAGTTTTTATTTCGGTAGAATTATTGAAAACCAGAGCGGATCGGTGGGCTCCAGTTTTGGCATCTCTTTTTACGGGGATTAATTCATCCGGTAATATCCCTGAGGATTGGGGCCAGGCTATAGTAGTACCCATATTTTTAAAAGGTTGTCCTTCTTTGCCTCAAAATTATAGGCCCATTAGGTTGCTGAGTATAGTGAGTAAACTTTACACCAAATACTTATTTAGGAGATTCAATTTCTGGCTACAGACTGAGTGTCTAGTGATAGATGCACAGGTTGGCTTTCGGAAAGGAAGGTCCACCATGGATCATTGTTTTCTGCTTTCTCATTTTGTCCAGAAATATGGAGGCCCCATTAAGGGTTTATATGCTGTATTTATAGATTTAAGGGCAGCTTTCGATACTGTAATGAGGGAGCGTCTTTGAGGTAAATTAGCTGCCATGAATATGGATGCTAGATAACTGCATCTAATTTACAGTCTTCATAGGCTTTCTTCTTTGAAGGTGAGATTGAATAGGAACGGTGCTCTTTCAGACAGGATTGTTACTACCAAGGATTGTTAGACAGGGATGTATATTAGCCCCGACCCTGTTTAACCTTTATTTAAATGATATGCTGGATGAGATTTCCGCTCCATCTTCCCATGCACCCCAATTAGCGGATAAAACTATTCCTGGACTTTTTTATGCTGACGGTGCAGTGTTGCTTTCTTACTCTATGGTTGGGTTGAGACGACTTTTGGTCCTATTTGGGAATTATTGTAATAAGAACCTTCTTGATATTAATTACGAGAAAACTAAGGTTCTAGTTTTTTCTCGCAAGTGATGGATACATAATTGGCAGCTTAATAACAACCAAATTTCCCAAGTGCATGTATACAAATACTTGGGTATCCTTTTTCAAGCAAATGGGGCTTGGATAGTACAACTTCAGGCCAGTCAGGATAAGGCAAAAAAACTACATAAAGCCCTTTTGGCTTTCTTTAAATCGGGGGGGGGG
>QEPC01003920.1:3326677-3343534 GCA_003113815.1 Sphenodon punctatus
GCCACTGAGCACTGAAACTGAGTGATTTGGGGAGCCAGAGCACTGAAATGAGGGCCAGTACCCCCCCAGTGGCATTCTCCCCCCTGCCAGCCCCCCATAACCTCCCACTCACCCCTGCCAGGCTGCTGAGGATCTGAGTCTGGAGACTCAGCTCTGATAGGCCCCAAATTTGGTGCACTCTGCCCGCCCCAAGCCACGCCCCCTTGGCCCATTTCCGGTGCACTGCCGGCACAAGGCCACTAAGACTATATTCTCCCGGGCCACTTTGATTTCCCAATCCACCCCTGTACCAAATGCATGGGTTAGCCTGGTGGTGAGTAAGATAAAATCTCTGGGATTTTCCCCAGAGATTTTGGATCCATTAGGTTATAAAGGGGCTAAGAAATTATTGGCAGAAAGAATCTCTGATGTCACCTGGCAGGAAATAAGAGCAGTAATTGGGGAGAGTAAGGCTTTGGAATTTTACCCTCTTTTTGCAAATACATCCAGGACCCCTATGTTGTATCTGGATGGGAAGCTTCCAACAAGGGCAAGACGCCTTTTTTTTCTTGCTCAACTAAATTGTTTTCCCTCTGTATTGATTGAGGGTCATTATAGAGAAGTTATATTTGCTGAACGATTGTGCCCATGTGCTCTAAATCAGGTAGATTCATTGAGTCATATTCTTTTGGACTGTCCGCTATATGATAAGGCTCGCGCTAAATATATTACTCCCCTGATCTCTATCTTTCCCAGCAGATCTGCAAAGTTTTGTGTTTGTTTACTCTTGGGTGATTGTGTCACGGATACTACAATGAAAGTCACTCAGTATTTGGTATTAGTTGATTCTATAAAACAGAAAATTAGATTAAGTAGTAATATTGTTTCTTGTTAAGGTCTAGGGCTTTCCAATATTTAATTTTTTATTAGAATGTGGTTTGTATTTTAATTGTTTTGCTTTGTGTATTGTTGATATGTTTCTATGTTTTTATGAATTTCTGTATAATCTTATTTATTAATGTATTTGTCTTGTTTGCAATAGCCTAAGGCTTCACAATAAAAGCTATTATTATTATTTAGAAAATGCGGGGAGACCATCTAGGTATGGGGCAAGATAGGTTGCTCTAGCATCCAAAAAATATGGACACTCCATTACATAATGAACTAAATCTTCTATCATCTTCATGCCACACGGACAAATCCTGTGTTGTCTGGGCATGCCAAAATGCCTGCCCACAGTCATGGCAGAATGCATTAACCATGGCCATCGACACGGTTGCACCCAAACATCCGCTTCCACCGCTGTGGTAGCATAGGTCCCCGTGGTATATGGAGGACCGGAGGCAGCTGAAGCGGGAGGGTAGAAGGTTAGAGCGCAGGTGGTGCTTGACTCGCACTGAAGCCAACCGATTGCAGCATAGATTTTTAAAGGACTATGCTATGGCTACGATGGCGGCAAAGAAAGCTTTCTTCTCCACTATCGTAGCACCTGCAAAGTCTCATTCGGCAGAGTTGTTCTGGATGGTGAGGGGCCTGGTTAATCTAGTCTGCCTCTGCCCAGAATTGGAGTCATCTAATACCTGCTGTGACTTTTTAATTAACTACTTAAGACAAAATCGCTTGTAGACATTTTTATTACTTAAGACAAAATTGCTTGTATTCATCATGACTTGGGTGCTGCCATTTTACTGTCAGAGCCTGAGGTTATGGAAGGTCGATCTTGTCCTGTTTATTTGGATCAGTTTCAATCGGTATCGCCCACCAATGTGGGGGAGGTGTTTGGGGCAGTGAGGGCAACCAGTTGTGAACCAGATCCTTGCTTGTCCTGGCTGGTGAAAGCCAGCCAGGAGACACTGGGACTGTTTCTTCCTCGCTTCGGGAGGGTAAAGTGTCGGACATTCTTAAAACTGTAGTTGTCCAGTCTCTGCTTAAGAAAACATCTTTGGACGCTGACCCAGCCAGCTATCGGCCTGTCTCTAACCTTAGACCCGTTCAGTCGGCCTTCCATCCTGGGTATGGTCCAGAGACTGTGCTTGTGACCTTGGTCAACGGCCTGGGCATGAAGATTGACAAGGGAAATTCAACTCTGTTGATCCTGTTAGATCTTTTGACGGCCTTTGATACAGTTGACCATGAGGTAGTGTTGACACAACTGTGGGACCTGATGGGGGTGCATGGAACCACTCGAGTGGTTCTGCTCCTTCCTGTCGGGGAGGTCCCAGAGAATGATGACGGGCGATTGCTTGTCGTCCTCTCAGAACCTCCCCTGTGGGGTCCCACAGGGTTCTATTCTGCCTCCCATCTTGTTCACGTGTATATGAAGCCGCTGGGGTGAAGTGCCATCAGGATTCTGATGACGCTCAACTCTACCTCTCTTTTTGATCTGACCCAGGACCTGCAGTCTTAGTGCTTACCCGATGTCTGGCTGGTGTTGGGGACAGGATGAGGATGAGCCAATTGAAGATGAATACAGACAAGACTGACGTAATGATGATTGGCCAGTCTTGTGATCTGGAGGTGATTGGGACTCCTGTTATTGACAGAGTCCGACCCCCTCTGCTCTGATCAGTCAGGCTCGCAGTCTCAGAGCGCGTCTGGACCCCTTGTTGTGCCTGCTTTGTCAGGTTGCAGCAGTGGCCAGGAGTGCTTTTCACCAACTTCATCTGCTGAGGAGGCTGCGACCTTTTCTTTCTGATTTCGATCTGGCCACTGTCATCCATATTTTCATCACCTCAAGGCTAGACTACTGCAATGCACTCTATGTGGAGCTGCCCTTGATGACTGTTCGGAAGCGGCAGCTGGTGCAGAATGTGGGGGCTCACCTCCTTTCAGGTGCAAAGCTCCAAGAGCACATTACACCGCTGCTCCGAAGTCTACACTGGCTCCCTATGGCTTTCCGGGCACAACTCAAGGTGCTAGTTTTGACCTTTAAAGCCCTAAATGGTATGGGCTCCACATATCTGAAAGACCACCTGTCCTTCCATGCCTCACTGTGGCCCCTGCAATCGGCTGAGAGTGTCTCCCTGAGGGTACCATCTGTTAGTTTTGTTCGTACAGTGAGGGTTCATAGGACAGGGGTGCTCAACTTGATTTGTGCCGAGGGAAGGAAAATTTAGTTTGGACCCAACCCTGGGCTGCATGTGGCCCTGCCCCCAATTTGCATAACCCCACCCTCAATTCAGGTTTCCAGTCCATAATTCCATTTATTATTTGTCTAGTCTCAGCTTAAGATGCCAACAAATATCTGAAATATATAAAAAATGTACTGACATAATAAGTGAAAGCACTAAACAGATTATTTATTTTATTCCAATTTCTACCCCGCCCTTCCCAAATGGCTCAGGGCAGCTTGCAAAACAAGTAAAACCAATATATATTAAAAAAAAAACACCACCAACCTTTCCCCTCCCCCTCTCCCCAGACCCACCACAACCCTACAAAACCCTCCCCAACTGCCCCCACATACTCCTACTTCAAACACCCACAAAACCCTCATCCCCTATCCCTGCCTGCCAAATGCCCTAAAAAATAAAAGTCTTACATTGCCTCCAGAAGATGCCCAGGCTCGGGCTCAATCAAACCTCTGAGGGAAGGGAGTTCCGTAGCATTGGGGCAGCAACTTAGAATGTCTCCCTATGACAGGGCTGCACAACATAGGGCCCGAGGGCCGCATGCGGCCCGCAAGGTCCTTTCCTGCGGCCCGACTCCCCCTGGCCACAAAGACCTTTCCTGCGGTCCGCCATGCCTTCTCCTACTCTGGAAATCACCTTTCCTCCAGCCCTCACACTGGCGTGAAACCCTCCTTCCTCCATGCAGCAAGCCTATTAAAGGCACTGGCTCGATCCCTCCTCCCTGGCTCCAGCTTCCTGCTGCTGCCAATGTGTCCACCCGAGCCCTTCGCTGCTGCTTCTGCCACCCGGATCTCTAGCCCCAGCTCCCTGCTGCCAAGGGGTGGAGTTATGTAATTGGCATGAGGTCAAAATAGGTTGGTAGCCTGGTAACTTTAGATGTGCTGTGAGAAAGGACTGCAGGCTTTCTTGCAGAGAACTTTAACATAAAATGTCTCCGGTGATTAGCCATATAAATCTGCAGAGAATATGTTGTGCCCCTAACTAGGGGAATGAAATGGTTCCCCCAGCTAGGGGCACTACTTGTAGGGCATAAGGGTATTTTGGGTATTTCTCCTTACTATCTATTTAAGCTCTAAGTGTGAGCCTACCCCAGACAGCACTGTGGAGAAGAGGGAGGATTTTTTACCCTTCCGTGGGCCACTTTGAAAATTAATACACGCTCCACAGACTGAAAAAGAACTGGGGGCCGGAGGATGCTTAAGAGGTTGCTCAGGATAGGGAAAAGAATGGCCCAGCTCATGGGTCTATGCCATTGATCCCTGCCCTATCCTTGAGTTCATGCCATCATCATTACTTCCTTCTCCTGAGATCATTCTTCCTGTGCTAGAGGCTAGGGACTAGATCCATAGGCCAGATCCAGAAATTAGAAAAGGGCCAAACAAACAATAATAAAATAATAATAATAATAATAATAATAAATAATAATAATACAAATACTTATTGACTAGAAGCTCCCCCCACGCCCACCCTACACCCTAAAGGGGAGCTAGATTGTGTGGATGGCTTTAACAACCATACCTCTTTCCCTAAAAAGATTCCTCTTATCTCCGTCATACTTGCATCTTCCACACGTCTAGAAAATGGAATGCCAACTCCATTCCCATGAGATAATGTGCGATGCCACAGTAACACCACTCAGAGATGGAAATATGAGTGTGCAGCTATTTGGTTTACTTACCCATTGTTGTTTGCTACATAAGAACATACTGTTTTAATAACTCAGCCCATTATGACCTGGTTTCGATATAATTAAACATCAAAGCTAACCAATGAGAAACAGACAGGACAGCATTAACCAAGTTGCCATGGTTTTGTGTAGATCTGTGGGGAACAAAACAATTATTTTTCAGAACTGAAGATTTATTTTAAAAACAAATATCCAGAATCTAAGACCGTATGGCCTGTTTTGATATTTTGCTATGGCACACTGTGTTGTAAAGCTTTTCTTTAATTAAAATCAGTCCTTGAGTATTACTGCAGCCTTCACCTCAGATCTCATTTTACTATCCTCTTCCCTCCCCCATGATTCATTCCATTAGCAGCAAATTTCTTTTGTTTCCTCTCCCACTTGTGTATTTGCAAATTCTCCTACATGATGTTAGTACCTTCCCAGTTCTGGTGCAGCAACCACCACAGTGTCTTCTCAAAAGTCTTTCTTTTCACAGAATGCACTTCCATTTTGCAGCCTACCAGAGAGTGCTATTGTTACTCTTCTGTAGTACATGCAGAAAGCTAAAAATGTTGCTTAGGGTGCAAGCTCCCACCAGTAAAGTCAATGGAAGTTTTGCCATAGACTTCAGTGGACGGAGGATTGTGCCTTTGGGCTACTAGCTTAAGCACTGGTGAGTTACTAAATGCCAGGTTAGTTACTAAATGCTGGGTTTAAGTTTGCCTGTGTAGTTTTAGTTCTGCTCTTTATGCATACATACATTGTGTGGGGATACTGTGGGAGGAAAACCAGTATGTGACAATGGAATTAAAGTGTGTATCATAAGGCAAACATTCACCGAACAACAGAACACTCCACCATCTATGGGACTGCTAAAGTTCCTACCCAGAGGGGCAGAGGGGCTTCTGGGTCAGTGTGCCAGACCCCATTAAACAGAAGCCCAGCCCACCTTAGTTACTTTTCACTCTCCCTCACAGCGACAGCTGCTCTGGCAGCCCTCCCTCCCGTGCAGTGGTTGGGTTTGGTGATGGTGGTGCAGTTGCTGGATTAGCAATGACTGGGTCTGGTCTTTGAAATTTCATTGATGGGGTCTTTGTACTACCAAAGCAATGCGGAGGATCTGGCCAATTGACTCCAGTGAAAGTTTTGCCTAAGAAAGAACTTCAGAATTTAACCCAAAGCTTGTAATTCACTTTCAGCACAATCCTTAAGTACCTGTGTTGGTGCTAACCCTTTCACTTCAATTGGGCAAAGGCTGGTAGTATATCTTGAGGATCACACTGACTGTGATCCCATAGAGTGAAAGGTGCTATAAAGTTCTTTCTTAGGCAAAACTTTCATTGGAGTCAATTGGCCAGATCCTTTGCATTGCTTTGGTAGTACAAAGACCCCATCAATGAAATTTCAAAGACCAGACCCAGTCATTGCTAATCCAGCAACAGAAGCATCGCCATCACCAAAAATGTAACAAATGATCCCCAAACTAATAATGTGCTATTGTTCTGCTTTAGTTATATGCTGACTATCTATTTCAGTCAATGCAATTTAAATAAACATTTACTTTCCATGGATTTTGTTGTAGGCTGAGTACTTTTATGAATTCCTGTCTTTGCGCTCATTGGATAAAAGCATAATGGCTGATCCAACCATAAATATCCCTCTGCTTGGAACAGTTCCTCACAAAGCATCAGGTTGGTGGCATTGGCATTTTGAACTAGTTTGCTCCTGTAGGTTCTAAAGTTAGTAGTTAAGAGAAAGATATCTTATTATAAAATGCACTGTTACATTTTAATGTCAAAGAAATGTTTGTTATAATGCCAAACACTTGTTCTGTATAAATAATGTCAGATCATCACATTACTCTACTTCTGAAAGTCTAATGAACAAAATCTTTTCTTATTTCTCCCTCATAAGCCAAATCCTGTTAGCCTTACTCATGGAAGTAGGCCAGCAGGAATTGGTCCAAAGTTTAATGTATAAAATGGATTTACATAAAATACTATTGTGGCTGAAAATTCTCACAAAGGCACCATTGTTTTATATGAGCTGATAACATCTGTATAGCAGGAGTCAAATAGTCATTGTCAATGGTTACAGTATGTGGACATCATACATGGATATGGGAACTAATTCTCCACTACCTTTTACATCATGTACTTGCTGACATCTGTGTAAGTCAAGTATAAAGTGGGTAAAAATGCTACCAAATCAGAGTGTGTTTTACATTTGCTTTGAAGAAATGCTAGGGTGAAATCCTGGACCCAATTAAATTGATAACACACCCATTGTCTTGAATGAGGCCATTATTTCATTCTTTTGGCCCCCATGCTGCAAACACACAGACACACACAGAACCCCATTGGTTTCAATGGGAGCAAGTCCTGCTAAGTGTTTGCAGGATCCGTGCCTGCCAAAACAAAAGAGGAATATTAAAGGTGGAGAAAATATTTCAGTTTTTCTCTGCTTAGTAAAATTGTAGGATTTTCTACAAAGAAACCTTAAAAATTAGTTTTAATAGCCTGTTTAAAGAACAATACTTTATTGGATAGAACAATATCAAAAGGTATGGGTATTTTACCTCTGGACTGCATGGTGCTACATGGTGCTTTTGTGCTGTTGGATCTCAGGCTGCCTGTATCGTATTATCTAATTAGGTGGTTCAGCACAAAAACTCCAGAAATTTAATGATTAATAAACTGTCTGGCATCTCAAAAGAATGAAAGCAAGAAGCTATGACAGCAGGGCTGTTTCAGTAAAGTTACTTTGTTTCATAACATGTAGTTTTATTTGCAAATTTGGTGGGGATAGGATCTACATTTCTACATCATTAAGCCCCTTCGTTTTCAGTTTAAACTGATTTTTAAAAACCCCTCCCCAAAATCCTGGGTTTTACAAAAACCCAGTTTTTACTGATTTATACCTGAATTTTGTATCATTCAAGTATATAAAAATAAATTTAGGAAAATACAATACATTGCATTAAATACATATGTTATGTTAATAAATTAGTCTATGGGCGCAATCCAGCTCCCATTGAAGTCAATGGCTAAACTCCTATTAACTTATATTGAACTGGATTGCACCCTATGGGGACAATCCAGCGGCCTGCTTACACTGACCCCGATGCACAACGCACGGCCAGAATGTGCGCGGTCAGATGCGCACGTGGTGCCGCGCACACAGCACAGCCACATAGGGCAAAAGTGCCACTCCAGCATATGTTGCATGGGTGCAGGGCACCACATGTGCATATGAGCACGCGCATTCTGGCTATGCGCTTCACATCCGGGTCGGTGTAAGCAGGCTGCTGGATTGTCCCCTTCGTGTATATGCAAAGCTGCCTGTTGAAGTAAGGCAACGTAGTGGAAGATATACACACAATACACATGTGCACGCACACTCCGGTGTGTGCACATGTGTATTTACTGATTAATCTCGCACCCACCATGTACACATTTCTTGCTGTTAGTAGGTAACAGTTTTGAGATTTGTCACACTATAGGTAACCCCCCTCCCCTCATCTCCCGCTAAATGGCACAGAGTTCAGAGTAGGTATTTGCCTCCCTCCCACTTGGGGTTGTTCCTGCCTCCCTGTCAAAGGGCCTTTAGGAACCCTGGGATTAGGTTACTTTTCTTCTCTTGTTTGTGACCTCCCAGAGGGGGAAGGGGAGGGCAGAGGGAGAGAGAGATCCTAAGTAACCTAAGTATTTGGCACTTTGGTGCCTCCACGCTGTGGGACTCATTGCCAAATGAAGGGGCAAATTAAGGACTCCTGCCCAGGGATTTCACTACCCTAGGGACAGGGACCACAGAGACCACTATTGACAAGCACACTAACAAAGAAACATGGGGAGGAGGGGGGAGAATACCCCAGGCACTTTACTTTTAACATTAACACAACAACAAACAATAACTATTTACAAATCCCAAGTTTTTATTGGAGGATTTAGAAATATTCTTAAACTCAGAGGTGGCGTACAGTGTTGTGAATTCTTTCAGTTCTACAGCAAACCCCATTAAATTCCATTTATCAAAGCATTAATCTAGTTACTACTTTATCCCTCTGTCCTCTGTCCCCCAAAATAAGCCCTGACATTTACCCAGAAAAATTATGAGAAATTTTGGCACCCATTTTTACAATAAATTCCCAGGAAAAAGAAAATAAAAACTGAAAATGAAGGGCCTTCTACATCATCTATCCATCAGTAGTCTGAAATAGGTTTCACTGATTTCTGAACACTATGGAAGGCTGGATCAAAGTGATCCGCTCTATCTTAATGAAGATACACGACACAGTGATAATGCAAAGGACGAGCTTTCACAGTTCAAGAAGGAGCTCTGCTGACTATCATAATGGGAGGCCTAAAAAAAATGAAAGGAGGCGTACTATATTTGTAGTTCTGCAACTGAGTTCCAAGGCTAATATGGACATGCAGACTGTGTTTCCATATGGTGAGCATGTGCAGGCATGCCCTTGTACTTACAGTATTGTATAGTAAACCCTAGCTAAGTTCTAATACATATGGCATGAAATGGTGATTAGTAATCAGTTCTGAGGTATGTAGTATCTAAAACAATGAGCTCCTGGTTTGAAAGCTTTTTAAAAAATGAAGTTTGCAAGCAGATCTAAATTATTGATTACATAAGCACACCCTCCATGACCAATTAAATGTTTAGTTTCCAGTTTGTATCTCAAGAGAATTGCTTTTTTACATATTGATGCAGGTAAGCAATAAGGATAGGACTTTTGATTTTGGATTAAACCGTAATGACCCGGAAAAGGCAGTTTATGGTTTAATCTGAAGCAGGGCATAAATCAGCCTGCCATTTTTCGACCTTTATATTTTGGATCCCACACACCCTGGGGCCCTGGCGTGTACGTACCGGCCTTGGAGGGCTTGATTGAAGCTCCGTGGGCCTGCCACTTCTGTGGGGGCCTCCCGACAGGCTACCTTGCTATGGCGCACTGCCGAGCTCCCTGCTCCGCAGCGCACATGTGCAAAATGGCCACTGGGGTCATTTTGCGCATGCATAAAATGGCCACCACCATTAACCAAAATGGTGGCAACATCATTTTGGCTGCCACCATGTTGATTAAGGGCAGCGGCCATTTTGCACATGCGCAAAATGACCCCCATGACCATTTTGCATGTGCGTGCTCTGGCGTGGGGAGTTCAGCAGTGCACTGTGGCAAGGAAGCCTGTCAGGAGGACCCCACAGCAGTGGTGGGCTGGTGGAGCTTTAATCAAGCCCTCTGAGGCCGGTAAGTACAGTGCCCCGGGGAGATAGGTGACTGGTAACTGTCAATAGTGGGAGGCACAGGAGTGGGGGGCTGAGAAGGGGTTTTATAGGGCTTCCAAGAATCTGAAGGGCACATGCCACCCCATGCCCCCGCTGAGTCACTTATTCCCGGTGGGGGCGGGGAGGAGGAATAGGGCCGGGGTGGGTGGGTGGGGATTATTTAAAGGTTTCCAGGGATTTAAATATGGAACCGTAATTCGGACTTGTAATTAAATCCGTAAAACCTTTAAACTGAAAACACCGATCCCATAAATCGCCCTGGTGTCCCACCCCTAGTAAACAAGGTGTCACTGAATCACCGTTGGGGAGATGTACATATTGGCAGAAGGTGGGCTAAAGCAGGGGTGGAGAATCCCTGGCCCATGGGCAAGGCCAGCCTTAAGCAGGGCCAGCAGGGACCGTGGCCTGGACCCTGCGGTCAGAGGGGACCCCACAGGGAGGCCAGTCCTGGTTGTCTCAGACCCAGCTCTCCTGAGGCCCTGGGATAGGCTATTTCTATGGTGCCTTCTCCCCACCCACGATTCTCAGTCCCCGAGGTGGCTGCCACCTGTGGGGCCCCCAACTACTGGGGTGGAGGAGTAGGGCCCTGCAGGAAGCAGCTGCCACCAGGGCTTAGAGCCATGCACAGGAACAGTGTGTGGGAAAGCCTGTGTGTGAAAACATATATGATATTTCTTTGTTTTTTAAGCAAACACCAAATTTCCAATTGTTAAAGGGGTGGGGCTAGGAGGGCAGAACTGTAGGTGGGGGGGGGGGACATTTTATTTTCACGCTGGGCCCTGCAAATTCTAATGCTGGCCCTGCCCATGGACCAAATCCAGCCTGTGGCTGGGTTTTTGTGGTCCCTTTCTAATTCCTAGAATCGGGTTTGTGTATCAAGCCCCTACCCTCAAATATTGAAAGAGTCAGCTCAGGGGGAAGGAAGGAACCAGAGATGCGGACAGCATGCACTCAAGAACAGGGGATGGATCCATGTGGCAGATATATGATCTGAAAGCCTTTTCTCCTGCCCACTTCCTGACCATGACCCTTCAGTCACTTTCCCCTAGCCCTATCAACCCACAGAGCTTGTACCCATTTTCAGAGTGGCCCACAGACGGAAAAGGGTTTTAGGGAAAAGGCTAAAATTAGGCTTTAGTATTAATAATGTAGTAAATAAGTGACTAAAATGCTGTAAAGTTTTTGCTAAGAGACCAACAATGTGGAATGAATTAAAGAAGAGGAGGGGGGAGTATAGATGATGGGTTAACATCCCTGACATTTATGTTTCCATCCTGCAACTGCATGTGCTTAACTTTACTTCTGTGACTTCTGTGGGATTACAAAACAGGAGTCAGTTTGACATCCATCTTAGGCAGGTGCTTGCAAAGCTGTGTATTTACTATCTGCCAAAACTTCCCAGCACAGGCTTGTAAAAATACGTTTGCAGCAAGCAGTTTAAAACAAACAAAATGCAAAGTTTTTAGCCTGGTATTTTACTCTGAACTCTAATCAACATTAGGGGGATATGAGTGAATAACTAATGGTTGGATCCAATTTAAAAATCAGCAAGGAGGAGCCAGTCATGAAGCAGATAATTGTCACAATTGATCTTAAATAATCTTCAGATGAAACAATCACAGAGCAGCATTCCAAGGCTCTGGGGGTACCTCATTAAAATACTCCAGATTTACTGCCTTTCATTATTGACTCAGACTCTTTGTAGTTCAAAAAATGTTTGCATACTTCTCTTGGAAAGCCAATCTCCAGCTACGCATTTAGAACACTTAACAAGTTCTGGCGAAGTAATGTGTTTCTGTGTTCTTTTTTAAATTTTTCATCAATTATCTTATTTACTAAGGAAATTCTACAGCTATCACTTAGCATGACAAACTTTGATTAACTTTCGGACATTACAAAACACACCCAATCTGCCTCTGGAAAAAACTTTGGGAGGCAAAACAGGCACAGCTTTTGTCACGTGGGAAAGTTAACCCGCACAGCTTTAGTGGCAATCATGCAAGGGATGCAAAGCTGGATTTTCTGGCTCTGCATCCCCTGCATGATCACCCTCAAAGCTGCACGGGTTAACTTCCCATGTGACAACAGCTGCATCTGTTTCACCTCCCTGAGTTTTTCCTGGAGGCAAATGGGGCACATTTTGTAATGTCGGAAAGCACCCAAAAGCCAATTAGAACTTTATTTAAAATGTTATGTCAGGATATGGCCATTACTATCAATTTTTCAATCACAAACTCCTAGTTTGGAAGTACATTTTTATAATTAAAATTTAATAAATGTGTATAACTTCCCTGTACGATATGTTCTTTAAATGTCAAACTATGGAAAGATATTTTTTTTAAAGGCATCTTAATTCTTTCCTGTGAATTTTGTTTTCTGTGGATTTATGAGACAAACACAAACTATTTCCTGTGTCTACAACAGCGGAACATAACCTGCCATCTTCACATCACCAAAATGAATAGGGCTGCCCTGCTGTAAATGAGAGAGGAATTCAGGCCTCTTATTCTCTCTCAGGCATTCTCTGTTTGAACAAGAGCAGACTATATATCATCATTCCATGACTGAGTAGCTTGGGCTGCAAATAGTACTTGATTTTTCTGGTTATTAGTAACACAGACAGTCAATATCTGCTTTAAAGTGGATGGGATTTGTGTCAGAAAGCACATTGAGAATGAAAGACCTAATGTGTTCAATCAGCCACCGTATTTAAAGAGCTAATATTTATGGTCTTTTTTTCTTTCAGTTGTTCAGGTTGGATTTCCTTGCCTTGGGAAGCAAGATGGAGTGGCAGTATTTGAAGTTACAGTGATTATAATAAATTCAGAAGGCAACATCATTCTCCAAACACCACAGAATGCCATCTTCTTTAAGACATGTCAGCAAGGTAACCTGCAGTGACCTGAAGAAATATTCATTAGTCTATCTTGTTTAAGTTTCTCAAGCTTCATTCAAAGTACAGCAGACATGGCAATGTTATAGAAATGGAGACAAAGTAGTTCAGGTGATCTCTGTTGTTGGACCGACTACTGTTGGCAAGAGAATGCAAACACACACACACACACACGTACGTATTTTCTGAATGTATAGTTCTGACTTATTACATGCCTGAGGAAGTGTCCTGTGAGGCCCAAAAGCTTGCATCCTCTCACCAAAAGTGCTTGGTCCAATAATAGATCATGTGAACTACTTTGGGTGTTAACAAACAAGACTGTAGCCCAGGTAGGTGTCCGCCTGCTTGTTTTTTAGGTGTTTGCCCCCACCAGCCACAAGGCCACCACGCACCAGAGATGCAGCCCCCACTCACGGTGGAGTTCCGGAGTATGCAGTTTCTCTCTCTCTCTCTCTCCTCTCACTGGCACTCACATAACGTTCGCAGTAAATGTCCACTGCACCATTTTCAAACATGCATTTTCCCACCTCTTCCTGGTTGGCAGTATGTGATCAATGCTTGCTCTTTCCCAGCTGTTGCATTCCCCGGAACAACTTGTGAAGGAGTACCATCGCTGGGGCCATGGCTCAAACTGACAGCCAGGCAGCAACCACCACAGCCCAATCTCAGTCACTCTTCACCTACCGATCCACCCACCAACACTGAATTCCCTGGACTAAGAAAGAGACCAAAGCCTTCATCACTCTGTTGGGGGAACAAAAGGTTCAATATGCCCTGGTGAAGTGCTACAGGAACGAGGAAGTGTTCCAAGAGCTCTTGGCCCAAATGGTGCAGCAGGGCTGCACCTGGGACATGAACCAGTGCCAGCTGAAGGCCAAAGACTTGAGGCATGGATACAAAGACATTGGGACAACAACTTCACCTCCGGCCATGGAAGGAAAACATCACCCTATTATGAGCTCCTTAACCAGTTCCTCTGTGTGGATGGAACCATTGTTACATCCTGCCTTCACAAGGAGCTAGAATTGAGTGACTATAGCTCCTCTACTGCGCACTCCCACTATAACCACTCCCACCAGGGATGCTGCAACCACCGGCAAACATCTCTTCCTGTCCATACCTGCCCCAGAGCCAGTACGGGTCAGTGCAGACACAGACAACATGACTCATAGCGTATCCCCTCCACCTCAAGAGCCTGCTGTTGTTTGAGGAGCTCTCTCAAGGTACTGTTCAAGGGCACGGAGGACCCGGATGCCACCTTTGTAGAAGAGGTGATGGAGATGGAGGAGAATGGTAAGTTAATGCACCTGTGGGGGAGGAGGGTTGCGTTTATACAGCTGCATAAAGGCTTCCATTTTGATTGTTTAATGTGTTGCCAGGTGACCAAGAGAATGTGGAAGAGGAGCAGGAAAATTGCCAGGAAACAGCTCCACAGAATGAGAATGGTATGTGCGGAATGGATGAGAAGGCACCATGGCAGGCTGGCAGGAGAGAAGGCACTATGGCAAGACGGCATACTAATGTGGTGGTCGGGATGAATGGCAGTGGTTGGTTTGTGTATGTTCTTCACTCCTCTACAGTGATCGCGGGAGAACTACATGGCGCTGGGATCCTGCTGTAGCAACCACTTTAGCAGCTACATTGGCCAGGTAGTCATTCCCACTTCCCTTCAAGTGGGCATTGGGCTGACAATTGGTCATGCTGGGGCTTGAAACACTGGGGCAGGAAGGTAGGTGGAGCAGTCTGAACTAACGGCTTTCCTTGTTGTCTTACTGCAGATCTAGCAGCGCAACCGGCATGGACAGAACTCCCTCCACAATCGCCCAGTGGAACCAGGAGCTGCCAGTCCACAACCAGCATTCCAGGGCGAATTTGACAAGGAACCTGTTTGGGGAGACCATGTAGCAGGCGGACGAGATATGCGACGCCATTAACAGTATAGCCACGAAGCATAGGCAGCTGGTGTGGCAGAACGCTGCAGAACACACAGCATCTGCTGCCAAGGCCCACGAGCAAGAGGACAAGCACTGGACCCACATCTGGTAGAGTTTTGAACATTTGGACAGTGTGCTCAAGCGGGTGAGTAAGGAAATAAGTGAGATGTGGGCACAGATCCAAAGCAGCCTGTTCCAGTCCATTCAGCTCCAGAGCATGTTGCTGTCTCGATGGCAAGCATTATTGCTCAGGGGCAGGCACAGTTTCCTATCCCTCATCAGCCATTCATGCCCCCCCTAAGTGGAACCCAACTACCCAGCCTGGTTTCCCCCACACTCCACCTCCCAGGGAAAGCACCCAAGCCCTCTCTGCACTGCACCCACACCTGTGAACACTGCCTGGGCCAGGCACACCTCCCCTCTGCCCAATCATACTCGCACACCTCCTGAAAACACTCCAACAAAGCCGGATCTACAGGAGGAGGACCAGGAAAATGTCCCCGTTGCACCGCCCAAGCAAGCATGCCAAGCTTCCTCCAAAAGCCTCAGCCATATATTTCAGACTCCGACCTTGCCACCATTATCCATGCATTCATCACTTTGAGACTAGATTACTGCAACGCACTCTACGTGGGGCTACGCTTAGTGACGACCCAGAGGCTGCAGCTGGTGCAGAATGCGGCAGCCCACCGCCTGACAGAGACGGGTCACCAAGGAGCACATAACACTGGTGCTCCATTCCCTGCACTGGCTGCCTATAGTCTTCCAGGCCAGATTCAAAGTGCTGGTTGTCACCTTTAAAGCCCTATATGGCTTGGGCCCCACTTGCTGCAGGACCGCCTCATCCCCCATGTCCTGGATCAGCTCCTGCAGTCTGCTGGGGTACCCTCTTGGAGGTTTCCCAGGGGACGACATTCAAGAGGGCATTCTCCGTGGCTGCGCCGTGGCTGTGGAACTCCCTCCCAGTGGAGATTTGTTTCTCTCTGGACCTCCCCTCCTTCCATAGACAGTGCAAAACCTGGCTGTTTTGCCAGGCATTTGGTGAGGGGGACAGGTAATGGGTGGGGTTGGGGGTGGTGGTTCTTTTTTCTTTTTCATTTTTCTTTGGGGGGGGTGTCATCTTTTGGGCCTCAGTTGTTGTTTGGTTTTAATTGATGTTTTATAGTGTTTTCACATAGTTTTGTATTAATGCATCTTGTTCCCCACCCTGAGCTGCCATTGGGCAGGAGGGGATGGGCTATACGTACTGAAAATAAAAACAAACAAATAAATAAAGTAAATGGAGCAGGTGCAAAGATAAATATTTTAATATTTTTATTAATAAAGTTCTTTTATTTCTGTATAATCCATGGCTTCAGTGCTGGTTTGGGGAAAGGCAGGCAGTTTGGGGGTGGAGGGGTACTGTGGAGAATTGCAGTATGGAATAGTGATATGCTGCTTTGGGGGTTAGGGGTTTGGAGGGAAGTGAAAGGGAGGTGCAGATGCACTGAAAATGGAGGTGGGGAGGTCACTGGTCATGCACTTGTACTTGAGGGGGTGGTGTTTGGGGGCCATAGTAGCCCAATGAGGAAAAGTCCAGGTGCAAAGGGAACTACCATACGAAAGATACAGGCAAAGGCCAGGTGCTGGCCAGTCAGAGTAGCTGGCTGCACACCTCAGCTTCTGTACTTCCTATTGCTAGTCCCAGACCAGGCTGCCTGTGAATGCCACAGGGGCGGCTGGTGGATTTTGAGGTTGGAGGGGCAGTAAGGCCGGCCGGCCTGTTGGCAGCAAAATTGCGGGTGGGCAACGGTGGGCGGAGCCAGGGCAATGGTGGGCGGCATAACCCAGCAGCAAGGAGTTCCAAGGGTTAATGTTGGATGGACATTACATTACTTAATCAAGCAATTTCAGTTAGGTTAGGCAGGTTATAATCACCTCCTCTGCCAGGTTTAAAAGCAGGCAGACAAC